>CM059791.1:18420911-18985911 GCA_030435695.1 Brachymystax lenok tsinlingensis | reverse complement strand
CTCCCCTCCTAATACAGATTTGTCTCAATACGTATTAGCTTGCTAACGTTAGTGATTTTACATAACAAACAGGTTAAAAAAATAAATCATCTGAGTTTGCTAGGTAATGTTAGCTAGCTTGCATTAACTTTCATGAAGTTTAGCTTGCTAGCCAAGTTACTGGCTAGGCTCATTTTGTAGTAACGTTAATGTTAGCTAGATATACATAGCTCTCTTTTTTTTGTTAAATGTTTTTGTACGTTATTTAGCTAGTTATCAGTCTTTAATCATTTCATGGGCAAACATTAGTAAACTAACGTTAACGTGACAAGAACCTTCCAACGAATGCCATGATAAACGTAACAGCTAACGTTAGTTAGCCCGCCAGCTCGCTAACGTTAGCTACTTGTTATGTACTTAGCTAGAATTTCAAAACAAATTCAAGAAAAACACTTCGCAGGTAGTTAGCTATCCTAGTACACATCTACCTAGTTAACAGTACTAGTCTAGATAGCTGACAGACATGACACGTGTACTGGGTGTACACACCTTCAGGTAACACATTCCAATGTCCTTACTGTTACTAGGCTATCTAGCTGTACCCTGGGGATACCAGGGGCAACATGCGTGTTGTGGTTTTCTTAGTTGGCTTGTAGAGCAGGGGTTCCCAGAAGGGGTTCACTCAGGCACCCCTTCTGCCGACCGTTGCCCGACACTTTGGAAACTACTCTTGTAGAGCATAGAATATCTCTGCTGTAGCTAATTTAATTAAAATTCTAATTTCAGAGTGCCAATATCTTGTTGGTTATGTGGACAGAATATGGATGATTTAAATGTGTTTTCCTCAGTTGGAGCCCTGCCTGATCTGTTCTGGTGGTTGATTACTAATACTTTATTTGTATTTATTTATTTGTTTTAGCATACAGACCAAAGGAATTTCCAGAGTTAGCCATCCCTTAGACCGGGTGTGGTAACTCATGTCTAAAGTGTAGTGATGTTAAGTACAGTGGGGCTTTTTGTAAAAGGGCTTTATAAATGAACACACAGCAATGTATCAACCTACTTTTGAGTCAGTCTCTGCTGATCTCAGCAGGAAAGACATTTGCTTTCTACCCCAACATCCTTTTAGGAGCGGGCTCAGATCCCCTTTGGGGAGATAAAAAGAGAGGAATATAAAGAGAAATAGGGAAAAGAGTCAATCCATTGGGAAGACAGAACGTGAAAGAGGAAATGGGCCAAAACTGCAGTGTTTGTGCGTGCATGTATGTACTGTGTTACAGGGGGCTAAGAGAGAGAAATTATATGCGTTCTTCCTGATTGGACTGCAATGCAGTTTCTTGCCAATTTTCATAGGAGTCAATAATGCCTGACGCCAACAAGAAATATGACGCTCCCCTGCAAGGCACAAAATAACATGCTTATTCAGAGCATGCAGTTGTGTTGTCACTAGCAATGGCGTCATGTGATTGGAATAGGCCTACGTGTAGGAATTGGTTTCATATGTTTTCTGCAGCACTGTTTTTCTGTTCTTATGGAATGCAGGAAGTTGGCTTTAGAAAATGAATATAGCTGCAGCACCCCGTAGCACAAGCCCATGTTTTTTTACTATGCCCTTTTCACCACATTTTCTACAAACCTGTCAAACATGGCCTACACAATATTCAACTTGTGTACACACATGTACCAAGTGTCATATTTAATACTTAATTTGACTATCGATATCTGAAAGAAATGCCTTTCATTGTCCTGCAGCATCACTAGCATACTTTGCAACATGTACAGGGAAGTTGGTGGGAATGTTAGAGGAAATGGTGGGTCAGAGTAGAATCTGCAGATGGTTGATCCTATCATATTCACTCACAAAGGGAGCAGTCGGCTGAAGGATCATATGCTGCTCAAAAGGTTAAGTTAACATGTACAGTGGCATTGGCCCCTGTCACTTAGAGGCTAGTTACATACAGTTGAAGTCGGAAGTTTACATACACCTCAGCCTAATACATTTAAACTCAGTTTTTCACAATTCCTGACATTTAATCAGAGTAAAAATTCCCTGTCTTAGGTCAGTTAGGATCACCACTTTATTTTAAGAATGTGAAATGTCAGAATAATAGTAGAGAGAGTGATTTATTTCAGCTTTTATTTCATTCATCACATTCCCAGTGGGTCAGAAGTTTACATACACTCAATTAGTATTTGGTAGCATTGCCTTAAAATTGTTTAACTTGGGTCAAACGTTTTGGGTAGCCTTCCACAAGCTTCCCACAATAAGTTGGGTGAATATTGGCCCATTCCTCCTGACAGAGCTGGTGTAACTAGGTCAGGTTTGTAGGCCTCCTCGCTCACACACGCTTTTTCAGTTCTGCCCAGAAATGTTCTATAGGATTGAGGTCAGGGCTTTGTGATGGCCACTCCAATACCTTGACTTTGTTGTCCTTAAGTCATTTTGCCAGAACTTTGAGAGTATGCTTGGGGTCATTGTCCTTTTGGAAGACCCATTTGCGACCAAGCTTTAACTTCCTGACTGATGTCTTGAGATGTTGCTTCAATATATCCACATCATTTTCCTTCCTCATGATGCCATCTAGTTTGTGAAGTGCACCAGTCCCTCCTGCAGCAAAGCACCCCCACAACGGGATGCTGCCACCCCCCGTGCTTCACGGTTGGGATGGTGTTCTTTGGCTTGCAAGCATCCCCCTTTTTCCTCCAAGCATAACAATGGTCATTACGGCCAAACAGTTATATTTTTTGTTTCATCAGACCAGAGGACATTTCTCCAAAAAGTACGATCTTTGTCCCCATATGCAGTTGCAAACCGTAGTCTGGCTGTTTATGACGGTTTTGGAGAAGTGGCTTCTTCCTTGCTGAGCGGCCTTTCAGGTTATGTCAATGTAGTACTCGTTTTACTGTGGATATAGATACTTTTGTACCTGTTTCCTCCAGCATCTTTACAAGGTCCTTTGCGGTTGTTCTGGGATTGATTTGCACTTTTCGCACCAAAGTATGTTCATCTCTAGGAGACAGACTTGTGGAGGTCTACAATCTGAGGTATTTGGCTGATTTGTTTTGATTTTTCCATGATGTCAAGCAAAGAGGAACTGAGTTTGAAGGTAGGCCTTGAAATACATCCAAAGGTATCTATCAGAAGCTTGAGTGGTATACGGCTGCGTGGTCCCATTGTTTATACTTGCGTACTATTGTTTGTACAGATGAACGTGGTACCTTCAGGCGTTTTGGAAATTGCTCCCAAGGATAAACCAGACTTGTGGAGGTCAAATTTTTATCTGAGGTCTTAGCTCACTTCTTATGATTTTCCCATGATGTCAAGCAAAGAGGCACTGAGTTTAAAGGTAGGCCTTGAAATAAATCCACAATTACACCTCCAATTGACTCAAATGATGTCAATTAGCCTCTCAGATGCTTCTAAAGCCATGACATCATTTTCTGGAATTTTCCAAGCTGTTTAAAGGCACAGTCAACTTAGTGTATGTAAACTTGTGACCCACTGGAATTGTGATACAGTGAATTATAAGTTAAATAATCTGTCTGTAAACAATTGTTGGAAAAATTACTTGTGTCATGCACAAAGCGGATGTCCTAACCGACTTGCAAAAACTATAGTTTGTTAACAAGAAATGTGTGGAGTGGTTGAAAAACGAGTTTTAATGACTCCAACCTAAGTGTATGTAAACTTCTGACTTCAACTGTATACTCTTTACAGACAGACTTTACAGTATGTTACCACATTCTTGCCAGGATAAGCCTTTTGTATGTCCCGTGCACATGCCAGCAAGTGTGGGAGTAGATGTTTATTTTAATAAAACCATTGACTATACACCATCACAAAGAAATCCAATATTAAATCGTTTCTGGCAGGTCCTAAGAAACATAAGACTAATAAAATGTATTTCATATGTTTTTGACATAGACATATTTTGAGTTCAATTATGTTATTGGTTTGTGCAGCCTGTATGGCTGCGCCATGCACATGAAATCAGTCATTTTGTTCGTTAAACAGACAAGACACACTTAGGTTACCCTGATCAAATTCAACACACCCATATTATAGGGTAAGAATATGATATATATAACATAATTAAATACAACAAATATTTTTGCCACAGAACTTGTCACAGCAAGGTGTGGAACTGCCCAAGGCAAGCCCATGCTTTTTTGATCCAACTTTCATCAGGCTTAGGATCTTACACTCAATGTGTCATCATGATACCAGTGATAGAGAAGTGCCCAATTGTTATACTTGCATAAAAGTAAAGATACCTTAATAGAAAATGACTTAAGTGAAAGTCACCCAGTAAAATACTACTTGAGTAAAAGTCAAAGTATTTGGTTTTAAATATACTTAAGTATCAAAAGTTAATGTAATTGCTAAAATATACTACACAATACTATAAAATATAGTATCATCAAAAGTAAAAGTATAAATGATTTGACATTTCTTGTTTTTATTTACTGACAGCCAGGGGCACACTCCAACACAGACATAATTTACAAACAAAACATTTGTGTTTAGTGAGTCCACTAGATCAGAGGCAGTAGGGATGACCAGGGATGTTCTCTTGATAAGTGTGTGAATTTGACCATTTAACTTTCCTGCTAAGCATTTGAAACGTAACAAGTACTTTTGGGTGTCAGGGAAAATGTATGGCGCAAAAAGTACATAATTTTCTTTAGGAATGTAGTGAAGTAAAAGTTGTCAAATATAAATGGTAAAGTACAGATGCCCAAAAGAACAACTTAAGTAGTACTTTCAAGTATACAGTTGGCAGAAGAATGCCTTGGTTTGAAAGATGTATTACACACAGAGCACTAACTAATCAATTGTATATTTGGGATACAAATTTCTGAAAAGTTTGCTGCCAACTAACTGACCCTCATTAACCGGTCAACAAATGGTAAAAAAAAAAAATCCCAACAGGAAAATGATGTGACCAACTTAAAATGTTATGCATGCATACAAGGAAGGGACATCTTTAATTAAGAGCTTAATGGAGACGTTCAACAATAGGAAGCCTATCGTCTTACAGTCAAAAGGTTATAGCCTATTATTGAGCATGCAACTCCTGTAATGGAAGCAGCTAATATACTGAACAAAAATATAAACGCAACATGTAAAATGGTGGTCCCATGTTTCATGAGCTGAAATAAAAGCTTTTTGAGGAGCTGCTCTTATGCCATCTGACAGGTGATGGGCTATTCTGCTCCTCAAACTAGATTCTGTATGCTGTGTGCATGTGATAAGATACATGACAACTAACAAAAATACACAAGCACCAATTGAATTCCACAAAATTATGCAAATGTTAATTTTTATGTCTCTGCATCCAGTATTGAAGAACTAGCTGTTCCCAAGGACTTCCAGTCATTGCGCTAATGTTAGTTAGCAATTTATGTAATGCTAGAAAAGCGACTTCCTGCAAACTGAACGCAGACACATGAAATGGTATCTACAAGTTCCTCTGACTCTGGGGAAGTAGATAAAAGGCTTCATTGCCAAAGTCTCTAACTATCCCTTTAAGAGTAAGCAAGCCTATATGAAGTCAACAAGCCTATGTGCCGCACCACAAATACATTTCCGCTGTAAGCATTGGGGACCTCACACTATAAATGGCACAGGCACAGCCATGTCTCTCAAATAATGCATTCTTTGCAGGATGCTGTATTTCTAAATTCTCACATTGTGTGACTACATCAAGATGTATAGGTCTATAATGACATTGTATGTTCATTTGGCCAGCAGTGTTCCCTAGTTCTTCACAGCCAAGTTGTCCCCTCGGGGTCTTTGGGGCCAGTGTGAGGCTGATGATCAGTGTGTGATTCCTTTATGTGTCAGTTCAGTTCTGAAATGTTTTTCTATAATGTTGTGTAAAAGGAAAAAGCCTGGCAGCGGTTGGCCCATTTGTTAAGGAGGCAGCTGACTCACTATCACGTAGTCTCGCTCCCAATAAGATTACAATCACACCATTATCTGTGTAAAAGAGATGCTATTTTCAGGCGTCAGTGTTGTGCTCTCTTAATCTAGCTAGCAGTAGCAGCTTAGTATGTGGCCTTGTGTGTCTGCCTCACGGCATAGCTGAAATTAATCAATTTCTCTTGGTGTTTATTTTTTTTTAAATATACTTTAAAAAAACAGCTGTAGGCCATTTTCTTTTCAAGATCAACCCCCAGGTCTATGAAAGGCTAACACACCATAGCAGTTTTGTGATTAGGAAGACTCAAAGAGCTGAACACTCCCACCTGTTGATGGAAAGCAAAAAATTGTTTTTAATGCCTAAGACACAGATTTTATTAGCTCCAGCACGGTCACTGTGGCTGCTGCTCTTTGTCCCTGCTCAGATTCCTCTATATGAGTCACTTTCCCCTCTCCTATATCCCTCAGTCAAGTGAACTTTCTACCCCAGATGCTGTGTGGGTTCAGGTTATCCATTCTCTGGCTGACACATTAGGTGCGGGATCAGTAGCAGCATGCACATTAAGTCATCACTTTATTGCTGGGTGTCCCTAACTACCATCAGATCTGACACTCAGTGTAAAAGCAGTGTACAAGTCTGGAACAACAATTGGTACTATGAAGTACATATTTTCTGAACCACCATACAGTGCTTTGTTCACTCTGTGGTTTGCATTGGGCAAAGAAGGTACCAATCATGTCCTCCCCCTGAAGTAGATAGGCATAACTCATTGTGGACTGTTTCAGTAAACCCAAATGCCACATGATCATCATGTAACAGAACTGAAAATATGATAAATAAGTTTGCTATCACCAAGCTCACTTTTTATGACTTTATTGAATGTTAGTTAGAGTTAAAGCTGCAATATGTAACTTTTTGGGCGACCCAAACAAATTCACATAGAAATGTAAGTTATAGATCTGTCATTCTCATTGAAAGCAAGTCTATGAAGCAAGATTTGTTCTATGTGCGCTATTTCTATGCTTCCCGGTCTTAAGTTTAGTTTTTGCCATCTTTTACTTTCGGCTTTGTACACCTGCTTCAAACTGCTGGTTATGGAAAATACTTTTCACAGCAGTTTAGATGGTACAATGATACTCTATACTTGTTTGTTTTGTGTCACAAACTGAAATAAGGCAAACTATTAGAATTTATCAACCAGGAAATGGCAGAGGCATTTCTTCATAGTGCATCTTTAATTACTGTAATCTAAAGGCAGGCTAGCTGCTGCACCCACCAAGTGCCTATAGGCTAACTAGTTTGTTACATTTGCAAAAAGGCTGAGAGAGACAGAAATGCATAGCCTAAACATCTCCCCTAGTTAGAATGAAACCCCTCAGGGGGACCAGTATGAAAATATATACTGTACACTCACTACTTACTGTAAGTCGCTCTGGACAAGAAGATCTGCTAAATGACAAACATGCAAATGGCTGGTCATGTATTGGCCTCAGAAAGGGCAGGAGTAGTGGGCAGATGGTGTGCCTTGTCACTGGCATTGTCTGCTGCAGAACCATCCCATTGTCCCCACGTGCAGTTGTTTTTTCCTGGTCATAATTGAGCAAGCTAGACCTTCCTAACATGTTTAGGACTGACATGGCAGAAGGGAGAGAAAATGTATGCTACTTGTATGACAAAGAATTACCGGTAGCCTATGGGGAACTAAAGCACGTTTTTAAACTGGGATGGCTGACTACAGTACGTGACCTAAAACATGTTGCATATGTACTAAGTTTCCTATTGAAAGGGTGCCTAATATGATTTAAATTAGCATAGTGGTTTACGTCACTTCAGAAACATTGGGTATTGTCATTGTTTAATTAAACATTTCCAGGAAGAGGTAAAATGTCCCTGTGTGTCTTGATTTACATTCATGAAATCATATCAAAAGCAGGAACAAGTGGTTGTGTAACTGTGATGTCATGGTCGTCATATGGAACTTGCAACAGGTCGAAGCTGAAAATTATTTGTTGACGACTTTACTACATACTGTATTGTAGTCAGATAAGGTAGTTGAGAGAGGATCATCTCTATTGTACATTTTATGAGGGAGGAAGCAAAACTGAGCCAGAGAGGAGCAGTGGGGTAGGGTACATTTGTTTTACACGTGTCCAGTGTTAAGTCCAGGTATATAAAGCAGACTTTTTCCACAAGGTAGGGTAAACGTGTGGGCTACATTTACTGCTGGATGGCCACACGACAAGTTACAACATGTTGGGATGAATGTGACACAAGTCCTGTAGCCTGTGTTGAAAGTTATGAGATGATTCACTACTCGACAGTACATGGTCAATATAGAAAAAGGCATAAAATAAACTGTACAGGATTCCAGCATCTGGTCCTTCTCCTGCATCTCTAGAATTCCACTTTAGAATCTGTATATGGTTGATGGAGGCACCAATAATCTACAATGTCTACAATGGTCTTTGTCTCTGCACAGGGGTGTATCTGTGTATGAGAGACTGAAGAACTTCTTTCCTACAGGGTTGTGTTTGATGGTGTCAGTCAGATCAGATTGAAGTCAGTTAAGATTAAACTGTTTTGTCCGCTATTAGAACCTAGACTCTTGTGAATGGTGGAACTGGCAAGCTGTATTTTCTTTAAATATGAGAAGTAAGAAAACGATCATGTGTGTTGAGGGATCTTTCTGATCCACTTTTATGAACTGCACATGTATTGTGTAATAATGACCCTTATCTCTCCCACTCTCTGTGCAGATGGTCAGTGAGAAGGTCGGCGGTGCAGAGGGAACAAAACTGGATGAAGACTTCAAAGATTTGGAAAGGGTATAATGCCTCTGAATGTACATTTAAAGACCATTACCTGAAGTAGACTAGTTACTTAGATTTCAATATATTAGGCCTATCCAGAGCCATATATATAAAGAGTTGGGCCATTGTGGTTTCTGTCTGAACGTTCCAAGAACGGCACTTTCTCCTCCATAGACGTTAAGTGATAATTGAGACGTCCGTGCTGTGCTGTTTATTTCTGATAGTTTTCAAAACCTATGAAGATGTCCAGTCAAAGCATATCTATATATACTCAGTATAAAAATAAATGTCCTCTCACTGTCAACTGCCTTTATTTTCAGCAAACTTAACATGTGTAAATATTTGTATGAACAAAGCAAGATTCAACAACTGAGACATAAACTGAACATGTTCCACAGACATGTGACTAACAGAAATGAAATAATTTGTCCCTGAACAAAGTGGGGGGGGGTCAAAATCAAAAGTAACAGTCAGGATCTGGTGTGGCCACCAGCTGCATTAAGTACTGCAGTGCATCTCCTCATGGACTGTACCAGATTTGCCAGTTCTTGCTGTGAGATGTTACCCCACTCTTCCACCAAGGCACCTGCAAGTTCCTGGACATTTCTGGGGGGAATGGCCCTAGCCCTCACCCTCCGATCCAACAGGTCCCAGACGTGCTCAATGGGATTGAGATCCGGGCTCTTTACACACAGAACGAGCAGTATGGCTGGTGGCATTGTCATGCCGGAGGGTCATGTCAGGATGAGCCTGCAGGAAGGGTACCACATGAGGGAGGAGGATGTCTTCCCTGTAACGCACAGCGTTGAGATTGCCTGCAATGACAACAAGCTCAGTCCGATGATGCTGTGACACATCGCCCCAGACCATGACGGACCCTCCACCTCCAAATCGATACCGCTCCAGAGTACAGGCCTCGGTGTAACCCTCATTCCTTCGACGATAAACGTGAATCCGACCATCCCCCTTGGTGAGAAAAAACCGCAACTCGTCAGTGAAGAGCACTTTTTGCCAGTCCTGTCTGGTCCAGCGACGGTGGGTTTGTGCCCGTAGGCGACGTTGTTGCAGGTGATGTCTGGTGAGGACCTGCCTTAGAATAGACCTACAAGCCCTCAGTCCAGCCTCTCTCAGCCTATTGCGGACAGTCTGAGCACTGATGGAAGGATTGTGCGTTCCTTGTGTAACTCGGGCAGTTGTTGTTGCCATCCTGTACCTGTCCCGCAGGTGTGATGTTCGGATGTACCGATCCTGTGCAGGTGTTGTTACATGTGGTCTGCCACTGCGAGGACGATCAGCTGTCCGTCCTGTCTCCCTGTAGCGCTGTCTTAGGCGTTTCACAGTACAGACATTGCAATTTATTGCCCTGGCCACATCTGCAGTCCTCATGCCTCCTTGCAGCATGCCTAAGGCACGTTCACGCAGATGAGCAGGGACCCTGGGTATCTTTCTTTTGGTGTTTTACAGAGTCAGTAGAAAGGCCTCTTTAGTGTCTTACGTTTTCATAACTGTGGCCATAATTGCCTACCATCTGTAAGCTGTTAGTGTCTTAACAACCATTCCACAGGTGCATGTTCATTAATTGTTTATGGTTCATTGAACAAGCATGGGAAACAGTGTTTAAACCCTTTACAATGAAGATCTGTGAAGTTATTTAGATTTTTATGAATTATCTTTGAAAGACAGGGTCTTGAAAAAGGGACTTCTTTTTTTGCTGAGTATGTATGTATGTGTATATACATATACAGTGGGGAAAAAAGTATTTAGTCAGCCACCAATTGTGCAAGTTCTCTCACTTAAAAAGATGAGAGAGGCCTGTAATTTTCATCATAGGTACACTTCAACTATGACAGACAAAATAAGGAAAATAAATCCAGAAAATCACATTGTAGGATTTTTTATGAATTTATTTGCAAATTATGGTGGAAAATAAGTATTTGGTCACATACAAACAAGCAAGATTTCTGGCTCTCACAGACCTGTAACTTCTTCTTTAAGAGGCTCCTCTGTCCTCCACTCATTACCTGTATTAATGGCACCTGTTTTAACTTGTTATCAGTATAAAAGACACCTGTCCACATCCTCAAACAGTCACACTCCAAACTCCACTATGACCAAGACAAAAGAGCTGTCAAAGGACACCAGAAACAAAATTGTAGACCTGCACCAGGTTGGGAAGACTGAATCTGCAATAGGTAAGCAGCTTGGTTTGAAGAAATCAACTGTGGGAGCAATTATTAGGAAATGGAAGACATACAAGACCACTGATAATCTTCCTCGATCTGGGGCTCCACGCAAGATCTCACCCGTGGGGTCAAAATGATCACAAGAACGGTGAGCAAAAATCCCAGAACCACACGGGGACCTAGTGAATGACCTGCAGAGAGCTGGGACCAAAGTAACAAAGCCTACCATCAGTAACACACTACGCCGCCAGGGACTCAAATCCTGCAGTGCCAGACGTGTCCCCCTGCTTAAGCCAGTACATGTTCAGGCCCGTCTAAAGTTTGCTAGAGAGCATTTGGATGATCCAGATGAGGATTGGGAGAATGTCAGATGAAACCAAAATAGAACTTTTTGGTAAAAACTCAACTCGTCGTGTTTGGAGGACAAAGAATGCTGAGTTGCATCCAAAGAACACCATACCTACTGTGAAGCATGGGGGTGGAAACATCATGCTGTGGGGCTGTTTTTCTGCAAAGGGACCAGGACGACTGATCCGTGTAAAGGAAAGAATGAATGGGGCCATGTATCGTGAGATTTTGAGTGAAAACCTCCTTCCATCAGCAAGGGCATTGAAGATGAAACGTGGCTGGGTCTTTCAGCATGACAATGATCCCAAACACACCGCCTCGGGCAACGAAGGAGTGGCTTCAGAAGAAGCATTTCAAGGTCCTGGAGTGGCCTAGCCAGTCTCCAGATCTCAACCCCATAGAAAATCTTTGAAAGTCCGTGTTGCCCAGCGACAGCCCCAAAACATCACTGCTCTAGAGGAGATCTGCATGGAGGAATGGGCCAAAATACCAGCAACAGTGTGTGAAAACCTTGTGAAAACGTTTGACCTCTGTCATTGCCAACAAAGGGTATATAACAAAGTATTGAGATAAACTTTTGTTATTGACCAAATACTTATTTTCCACCATAATTTGCAAATAAATTCATAAAAAATCCTACAATGTGATTTTCTGGATTTTTTTTCCTCATTCTGTCTGTCATAGTTGAAGTGTACCTATGATGAAAATTACAGGCCTCTCTCATCTTTTTAAGTGAGAGAACTTGCACAATTGGTGGCTGACTAAATACTTTTTTCCCCACTGTATGTGTGTGTGTCTGTGTGTGTACATACAGTTGAAGTCGGAGGTTTACAGACACCTTAGCCAAATATATTTAAACTCAGTTTTTCACAATTCCTGACATTTAATCCTAGTAAACATTCCTTGTCTTAGGTCAGTTAGGATCACCACTTTATTTTAAGAATGTGAAATGTCATAATAGTAGAGAGTGATTTATTTCAGCTTTTATTTCTTTCATCACATTCCCAGTGGGTCAGAAGTTTACATACACTCATTTAGTATTTGGTAGCATTGCCTTTAAATTGTTTAACTTGGGTCAAATGTTTTGGGTAGCCTTCCACAAGCTTCCCACGATAAATTGTGTGAGTTTTGGCCCATTCCTCCTGACAGAGCTGGTGTAACGGAGTCTAGTTTGTAGGCCTCTTTGCTCGCACACGCTTTTTCAGTTCTGCCCACAAATGTTCTATAGGATTGAGGTCAGGGCTTTGTGATGGCCACTCCAATACCTTGACTTTGTTGTCCTTAAGCCATTTTGCTACAACTTTGGAAGTATGCTTGGGGTCATTGTCCATTTGGAAGACCCATTTGCGACCAAGCTTTAACTTCCTGACTGATGTCTTGAGATGTTGCTTCAATATATCCACATAATTTTGCTGAGTTTAAAGGTAGGCCTTGAAATACATCCACAGGTACACCTCCAATTGACTCAAATGATGTCAGTTAACCTATCAGAAGCTTCTAAAGCCATGACATAATTTTCTGGAATTTTCCAAGCTGTTTAAAGGCACAGTCAACTTAGTGTATGTTAACTTTTGACCCACTGGAACTGTGATACAGTGAATTATAAGCGGAATAATCTGTCTGTAAACAATTGTTGGAAAAATTACTTGTGTCATGCACAAAGTAGATGTCCTAACCGACTTGCCAAAACTATAGTTTGTTAACAAGAAATTGTGGTTGAAAAACAAGTTTTAATGACTCCAACCTAAGTGTATGTAAACTTCCGACTTCAACTGTGTGTGTGTGTGTGTGTGTACCAGTCAAAGTTTGGACACACCTACTCATTCCATCAATACAGCCACATTCACAAAACCTTACTAGAACATGGGTTAGGGTTATAGTCTAGACAACCATGCACTAGAAGATGTTACATCATGTGTAGCTGTATACTGAAGTGTAGTTAACTCTTAGTGTGCAGTCTGTTTGCACACTGAATACAGTATATCAGTATAGTATTCATGTGAGAGCCCTGTGTATAGATACATGTTATGCATAGAGGGAGTGGCAGATTGTCAGAGCACCTGCCTTTGCTGCTCCGGTCAACTGTCATGGAGAACTCCAGCAATCAACAGCCAAAGCCATCACTTACACACCTTCAGTGAATGAACATGATTGGCTGTTTCACAAAGTAATTTTCATTTAACAGTACAATATAGTAGTGACAATATTTAATTGACCTTTTTCATAGCCTGTTTGGTAACTAGTCTCATCACAAATAAAGGATTTGGAAGATGGGGAAGACAAGGGGCGTGTCCAAAATCTTGTTTACCCACTACTTACTTAAACTGAATACTATGTACTAATCATACTACATACTATTTAGAATGTACTATTTAGTAAAAACGAATGCAGTGATCAACAAATATCCACATACTACTCAACCACACTGAGAAGGTGTTATCTATGCGCAAACGCACTTCTTCCCTGCCATTCGTTACTTTTTGTAGAGCGCGTGCGCTTCCCATATTCAGATTATCAGCTGTTGTCAAACACGTGAAATGTTTATTCTCCCTTAATAGTGTGAATGGAATTGTCCTAGAGGAAAAGCCTAAATAAGTATCCTGGTGTTTGAAAGCATACTCAATTAGTAAAATTTCACATACTATAAAACAAATTTTTTTTGCATACCCAAAATGCCTACTATTTAGAATGCAAGTATGGGTATTCAGACACGGCCATGGCGTTTCATATTTCCTTCTGGTTGTTAGTGATGTCCCCTCCCCTGTGTTTTGTAGAAAGTAGATGTGACAAGCAAAGCTGTGGTGGAGGTAGTCTCCAAAACCTCTGAGTACCTACAGCCCAACCCAGGTAAGACTACACACCAGGAAGAGACTGCATTAGTGTCTTATTTAGAACTCCAATAAGAAATGAATATCAATTGTGTTATTGTGTAAAATGCCTTTTCTGCTAAATCACAGAAAAAAAGTTTGGACACAACTACTCATTCAAGGGTTTTGGAATCATGTAGTAACCAAAAAGTATATTTGAGATTTTTTTAAGTAGCCACCCTTTGCCTTGATGACAGCTTTGCACACTCTTAGCATTCTCTCAACCAGCTTCATGAGGAATGTTTTTTCAACAGTCTTGAAGGAGGTCCCACATATGCTGAGCACTTGTTGGCTGCTTTTCCTTCTCTCTGTGGTCCAACCCATCCCAAACCATTTCAATTGGGTTGAGGTCGGGGGATTGCGGTGGCCAGGTCATCTGATGCAGCACCATTACTCTCCTTCTTGGTCAAATAGCCCTTACACAGCCTGGAAGTGTGTTGGGTCATTGTCCTGTTGAAAAACAAATGATAGTCCCACTAAGAGCAAACCAGATGAGATGGTGTATCGCTGCAGAATGCTCTGGTAGCCATGCTGGTTAAGTGTGCCTTGAATTCTAAATGAATCACAGACAATGTCACCAGCATAGAATCATCACACATCCTCCATGTTTCACGGTGGGAACCACACATGCGGATATCATCTGTTCACTTACTCTGCGTCTCACAAAGACACGGCAGTTGGAACCAAAAATCGGAAATTTGGGCTCATCAGACCAAAGGACAGATTTCCACCGGTCTAATGCCCATTGCTCGTGTTTCTTGGCTCAAGTAAGTTTCTTCTTATTTTGTCCTTTAGTAGTGGTTTCTTTGCACCAATTCGACCATGAAGGCCTGATTCACGCAGTCTCCTCTGAAAAGTTGATGTTGAGATGTGTCAGTTGAACTCTGTGAAGCATTTATTTGGGCTGCAATTTCTGAGGCTGCTAACTCTAATGAACTTATCCTCTGCAGCAGAGATAACTCTGGGTCTTCCTTTCCCGTGGTGGTCCTCGTGAAAGCCAATTTCATCATAGAGCTTGTTCAAAGTTCTTGAAATGTTCCTGATTGCCTGTCCTTCATGTCTTAAAGTAATGATGGACTGTCGTTTCTCTTTGCTTATTTGAGCTGTTCTTGCCATAATATGGACTTTGTCTTTATCCATATAGGGCTATCTTCTGTATACCACCCTTACCTTATCACAACACAACTGATGGGCTCAAACCCATTAAGAAGGAAAGACATTTCACAAATTAACTTTTAACAAGGCACACCTGTTAATTGAATTGCATTCCAGGTGACTACCTCATGAAGCTGGTTGAGAGAATGCCAAGAGTGTGCAAAGCTGTCATCAAGGCAAAGGGTGGCTACTTTGAAGAATCTCAAATATATTTTGATTTGGTTACTACATGATTCAATGTGTTATCATAGTTTTGTTGTATTCACTATTATTCTACAATGTAGAAAATAGTAAAAAATTAAGAAAAACCCTGGAATGAGTAGGTGTCCAAACCTTTGACTGGTACTGTATGACTAAGTACCACCTCTCCATCCGACTCTTCCTCCATCCCACACTTTCTCTGCATCCCTCTCCTCCATTCCCCCTCTCAGCGTCGCGGGCGAAGCTGTCTATGTTGAACACCATGTCTAAGATTAGAGGCCAGGTGAAGAACCCAGGCTATCCCCAGGCTGAGGGCCTGCTAGGAGAGTGTATGGTGAAGTACGGCCGGGAGCTAGGGGAGGAAACCAACTTCGGTAGGTTGTGTGTGTGTGTGTGTGTGTGTGTATAGATGGCACCAGTTATGTGGAGTGTTGTTTTTAATTTGTATGTTTGACTAAGTTTCTGCTCTTGCTCTGTGTCAGGTGGTGCTCTAATAGATGCGGGGGAGACCATGAAGAGGCTGGCGGAGGTGAAGGACTCTCTAGACATAGACGTTAAACAGAACTTCATCGATCCATTACAAAACTTGTGTGACAAGGACCTTCGAGAGATACAGGTACTGTATCACATTACACACTTATCCATCTGCTGCAGAAATCAACATCTTTGTCATCTTTAGAATTTACATACCCCGTCCCTTCATCTCTCCTCATCTACCCATCCCTTCTCCCCTCGTCCTCTCCTCCCGTCCCCCAGCACCATCTGAAAAAGCTGGAGGGAAGGCGTCTGGATTACGACTATAAAAAGAAGCGTCAAGGGAAGATCCCAGACGAGGAGCTAAGACAGGCCCTGGAGAAGTTCCACGAGTCTAAAGATGTGGCCGAGACCAGCATGTACAACATACTGGAGACTGACGTGAGTAGTACCTGTCTGTGGGTGGGGGTGTGGTCCTGTCCCCTGATAACATTCATAATGTTGATAATAGGCTGGAAACACCCAGCTTATTATCAACCTAATATTTATGGTTTAATTATCAGTATTGTTGCTCTGGGAAAGAGACCAGGGGGAATCAGTGCCACCTCAAGGTCATTTGTTCAATAAGCTTTACTGATTAAATCCACTCTTCTCCACCATAACAAGAGTGTCACCTGCAGCATGAATCAATTTAGGTCAAAATTAAATATAATCTATGTACAGTCTTAATCAGCAGAGCAGCTCCATGGCCTATGTGTACTATGGTTAGCCTGCCCTCCCATCTGTTTAGGGTGTATGTAAACACAATACTGTTTTCACTCACACAGTTAAACAGATTATATATTAACCACAATGTGATACTGGATATCCAGGGGGAATGCCACTGTTACTACTCGTGTGTATCAAGGTAACCATGGGCCTGGTCCTTGTGCATGCTTGTATCTTGAGTGTTTGAGTGTGTACTAGGGATGTGGCAAATTGAAAAAAAAAATCTTAACTTCTAAATTGCCATTTAAAAAAAAAAAAAGATTTTCAGTTAAAACAATTTTTAAAAAGTCATAAAATTCCACATGAATTCACAATGCAGCTGTGCTGCTGCCAGCAAAAGTTTGGGTCTAATGGTGCACCCCTTTCAAGATGGTTAAGCATTGCACCTGTACTACCATGACTCTACCTCAATTCCACCTCACAAAGTTTGCATTTCCTTCTCATTTAACTTCTCAAAGTATTGCCCTACAGGACTTTTCTGGTGTCGCTTGCCTTTCTCTGCCATTTTTCCAATTGTTAACGACGATGATGTAGGCCTAGTGGTGGAGAGTCGACTCCAAAATAATTGATACGTCGACTCCCATTTCTGAGTGTCAAGACTCAGTATTTTTGGAATGGACAAGACTGATTAGTTGCCATACTTCCAAGAACACAAACACTTGTGTCTTTCATAGCGAGCTAGCAAGGGACGGAGAGAGAGGGGAGGGGCATAGTATAGGCAGGTTGGCCTTCACGCAGATAGTCAGAACCGTGCACTAGGCCTTTCTATCAGGATTCAAAAGCTGCATCTCGCAATGTCTCGCAACTAGTCATCATCAATGGATAGGCTAGGATATTGAGATGATCAACACTTCGCTCTCACACAGTCACACACAGTATCTGTGCTGTTCACAGCGTGTTGGCTAGGGCACCAAAACGGTGGCCAAGTTCAGCCTCATGCTTAAAGGCTCTTAAAGTGGAACTGACAGCGTTTTAGCAACTTGAAATCGTATAAAGATCTGTTAATATACTCCGAAAGGAAGAACAAGTACTTAGATGTGGTCATTTTCATGTTTTCATAAATTCTTAGAATGTTTTGTGCATTTGTGAAAATGTAATAGCAATATATAGTGGAAAAGTGGCCGTGATTTTGGACAATTAATAGGTACCGTAATAAAAACGTCTGTCTCGTCCAGGACTGGAGTTTACGCAGACCGGTGTGCCATTGCCAATCAGAGCTACAGTAGGACTTTATGCAAATAAGCCTGTGTGTTTACAGGTAGCAAAAGCGCATCTTTAGATCATTAGAACGTATTCGCCAAAAGCCACAAAATAGAACTGAATGTATTTCTGCAAATATGTACAGTTGAAGTTGGAAGTTTACATACACTTAGTTTGGAGTCATTAAAACTCGTTTTTCAACCACTCCACAAATTTCTTGTTAACAAACTATAGTTTTTGCAAGTCGGTTAGGACATCCGCTTTGTGCATGACACAAGTAATTTTTCCAACAATTGTTTACAGACAGATTATTTAATTTATAATTCAGTGTGTCACAATTCCAGTGGGTCAGAGGTTTACATACACTAAGTTGACTGTGCCTTTAAACAGCTTGGAAAATTAATGAAAATTATGTTATGGCTTTAGAAGCTTCTGATAAGCTAATTGACATCATTTGAGTCAACTGGAGGTGTACCTGTGGATGTATTTCAAGCCAGTCTTCAAACTTTGCTTGACATCATGGGAAAATAAAAAGAAATCAGCCAAGACCTCAGAAAACAATTGTAGACCTCCACAAGTCTGGTTCATCCTTGGGAGCAATTTCCAAACGCCTGAAGGTACCATGTTCATCTGTACAAACAATAGTATGCAAGTATAAACACCATGGGACCACGCAGCCGTCATACCGCTCAGGAAGGAGACGTGTTCTGTCACCTAGAGATGAACGTACTTTGGTGTGAAAAGTGCAAATGAATCCCATAACAGCAGCATAGGACCTTGTGGAGATGCTGGAGGAAACAAAAGTATCTATATCCACAGTAAAACGAGTCCTATATCGACATAACCTGAAAGGCCGCTCAGCAAGGAAGAAGCCGCTGCTCCAAAACCGCCATAAAAAATCCAGACAACGGTTTGCAACTGCACATGGGGACAAAGATTGTACTTTTTGGAGAAATGTCCTACGGTCTGATGAAACAAAAATAGAACTGTTTGGCCATAATGCCCATCGTTATGTTTGGAGGAAAAAGGGGGAGGCTTGCAAGCCGAAGAACACCATCCCAACCGTGAAGCATGGGGGTGGCAGCATCATGTTGTGGGGGTGCTTTGCTGCAGGAGGGACTGGTGCACTTCACAAAATAGATGGCATCATGAGGGAGGAAAATGATGTGGATATATTGAAGCAACATCTCAAGACATCAGTCAGGAAGTTAAAGCTTGGTCGCAAATGGGTCTTCCAAATTGGCAATGACCCCAAGCATACTTCCAAAGTTGTGGCAAAATGGCTTAAGGACAACAAAATCAAGGTATTGGAGTGGCCATCACAAAGCCCTGACCTCAATCCTATAGAAAATGTGTGGGCAGAACTGAAAAAGTGTGTGCGAGCAAGGAGGCCTACAAACCTGACTCCGTTACACCAGCTCTGTCAGGAGGAATGGGCCAAAATTCACCCAACTTATTGTGGGAAGCTTGTGGAAGGCTACCCAAAACGTTTGACCCAAGTTAAACAATTTAAAGGCAATGCTACCAAATACTAATTGAGTGTATGTAAACTTCTGACCCACTGCGAATGTGATGAAAGAAATAAAAGCTGAAATATATCCTTCTCTCTACTATTATTCTGACATTTCACATTCTTAAAATAAAGTGGTGATCCTAACTGACCTAAAACAGGGAATCTTTACTGGGATTAAATGTCAGGATTTGTGAAAAACTGAGTTTAAATGTATTTGGCTAAGGTGTATGTAAACTTCTGTCTTCAACTGTAAATACAACGGGAGTCTTCTTACATTTAAGAACTTCACAGTCCTATTGATCAAAGAACTATGAAAAGGTAGTCTGTCCCTCAGTTATGCACATCAGCAACAACAAGATCCAACAACTAATGCTAGCCAGAGCGAGATGAGCTAAAAGATAACAAGGGAACATTAGATAAACCTTCTCAAACTTTGCACTGATAGTCAACAGTGGGGATTCTTCAGACGAATCGTGTTCATGCAAATTTCCTCACTTGAAAAATATTGAACCAAACATAGTTAGATGTAAAAATTGCCTGACTAAGATCTCCTCTGCAAAAACGTCAAATTTAATGACAGATTTCTTGAGTTATCATAGATTAATTCTGACTATTTTGAAGAAGTGTATACTGGCTACGGCGTCTCAGATGGACAAACAGTACTATTACCTTTTTTTTTTTTTTTTTTTTTTCCCCCCAAGTGAAAGTCTTTTAAGGGAGTATACAAACACACTTGTTCGGTTCGCTTAGCCGACTCAGCTATGCGCCAGCCAAACCGATATCGCTGTCTAACTTTAAATTATACTTTCCCCAGGCTCTTTATAGCCTATCATCTAGTTAGACTATAACACTGAAAATAATGTTTTGTGATTACTGCACTGTGATTTTTTTTTTTTAAATGTGAAGAAAATAAAATGTTGTTCTTTGGTTAAATATTTTTCTTAATGTTAAGGATCCCAATTTCATTTAAACATTTAAACGTTTACACCCCTAGTTTGTACAGTTAGTAACCATATCCTGCTCTTTGTGTGTGTCTGTGCAGATAGAGCAGGTGAGCCAGCTGTCGTCTCTGGTGGAGTCCCAGTTGCAGTATCACAGACAGGCCACACAGATCCTGGACGAGCTCTCAGACAAACTTAGGGACAGGTAGGTACAAACGTGTCTCTACTTCCTCTGCCCATCTTTCCTGTACAGTCACTTCAAGCTTATGTGTGCAGTGTCATGATAGAGATACAGTAGGCCCACTCACCAATCCCAGCCCGTTACCAGCCCAGCCCCGTTACCAGCCCGGCCCCGTTACCAGCCCAGCCCCCTCATACTGCCTAGTCTAGTCACAACAGCCCTCACCATAATCTGTCTCAATGTGTTCTTCTGTGGATCTGCATGGTAACATCCAAGGCCCTTAATCACTGAAAAACTGTCTACGACACACTGGTTGACCCAGGGGTTTAACTGTTAGCTGTAAAATATATCAGAAGCGTCAAGATAGCCATTCCCTTAGTTTCTTTTAGAATATTTATTTTATTTTTATTTGAGTACCCTTTCTAATATTGAGTCTACTGATAACTGAGATCTGCCAGGCTGCTCTATCTATCTTTCTTCTCTTCAGGATGAACGAGGCCCAGAACCGACCACGTCGCGAGTACACGCCTAAGGCCAAACCCATCTTTGACTTTGACAGCGACAACCAATCAACCAATGGTGGCTACACGACCTCAGTTGGCCCACCACCCTCCCGCAACTCAGGTAAGATGGTTGCACATGCTATCTACTGTGTATATCAGCTCATCAAAAGGAATTTCTTTCAAATATTTCACTACTGCAAATTTAGAGATTTGCTTCCATACTTTGGAGTGTGGTATGAACGTGTGTCTGTCATAGGATGAGTTGGTTGTCTGTGTGCGTGCACACGTGTGTATGTATGTGTGTGCGTGCACACGTGTATTTGTGAGAGAGTGTGAATGAACAGGAGAGGGGTGCAGGCAGCTTTCAGCTGGTTACCCTCTTCTCCTGTTTACCTTGTTCCTCTCTTCCTGTGATGTCATCAGTCACCCTTCCTCCACACCAGATTATTATTATTATTATTATTTTTTAAATGTAACCTTTATTTAACTAGGCAAGTCAGTTAAGAACAAATTCTTATTTACCAAAAGGCAAAAGACCTCCTGCGGGGACCGGGGCTGGGATAAAAAAAATAATAATAATTGTTTGTCAGAGACAACCGACCTACTTTTGTGAAATATTAGATGCAATCCTAACAGTGAACTAACTACATGTATCAAATCAAAAGCTCTAGACTGTAAGTTCTGTGATGGAAATAATCCATTATTTTGTACTCAAAATATTTGAGAAACAGGTAATTTTAAGAACTCATTCATTTGATTGGGTTCTTCATTGGATTTGGTTGTTTCTCTGGTTGAAATGTTTACCAGCTATTTTTAGATATGAAGCCTAGAGATTTTTGATTGACAGTGTAATGACCTGCACTGAATGCGGTGGCACTGACTGCCTCTGAAATGGCACACAGCCACACACATGCTGGTGGACCACCTCAGGCCATAGTCCTGTCACTACAGAGTTTGGACTGAACCAACTTTCAGTTCAATCATTAAATACCCCATAATGTCAAAGTGGAATTATGTTTTTCAAAATTTTTACAAATCAATTAAAAATGAAAAGCTGAAATGTCTTGAGTCAATATGTATTCAACCCCTCTGTTATGGCAAGCCTAAATAAGTTCAGCAGTTAATTTGCTTAACAAGTCACATAATAAGTTGCACGGACTCGCTCTGTTTGCAATGATAGTGTTAAACAATTATTATTTTTTTATGACTACCTCTTCTCAGTACCACACACAATTATCTATAAGGTCCCTTATTCGAGCAGTGAATTTCAAACACAGATTCAACCACAAAGACCAGGGAGGTTTTCCAAAGCCTCGCAAAGAAGTGCACCTATTGGTAGATGGAACAACATTGTAGTTACTCAACATGCCATTATGGGTATTGTGTGTAGATGGGTGAGGGGAAAAAATCTAATAAATATATATTTTTTTAAATAAAGTCCAGGAATATGAATACACACATAGTACCAGTCATTCCAGTTTTTATCTTTATTTTTACTATTGTCTACGTTGTAGAATAATAGTGAAGACATCAAAACTATGAAATAACACACATGGAATCATGTAGTAACTAAAAAAGTGTTAAATAAACAAATCAAAATATATTTGAGATTCTTCAAAGTAGCCACCCTTTGCCTTGATGACAGCTTTGCACACTAACCAGCTTCATGGGGTAGTCACGTGGAATGCGTTTCAATTAACAGGTGTGCCTTGTTAAAAGTTAATTTGTGGAATTTCTTTCCTCAATGCGTTTGAGAAGAAGATGGCCCTATTTGGTAGAAGACCAAGTCCATATTATGGAAAGAACAGCTCAAATAAGCAAAGAGAAATGACAGTCCATTACTTTAAGACATGAAGGTCAGTCAATGCAGAACATTTTGAAAACGTTGAAACTTTCTTCAAGTGCAGTCGCAAACACCAAGCACTATGATGAAACTAGCTCTCATGAAGACCACCACAGGAAAGGAAGACCCAGAGTTACCTCTGCTGCAGAGGATACGTTCATTAGAGTTAGCAGCCTCAGCCCAAATAAATGCTTCACAGAGTTCAAGACATATCTCAACATCAACTGTTCAGAGGAGACTGCGGAATCAGGCCTTCATGGTCAAATTGCTGCAAATAAACCACTACTAAAGGACACCAATAGGAAGAGGACACTTGCTTGGGCTAAGAAACACGAGCAAAGGACATTAGACTGGTGGAAATCTGTCCTTTGGTCTGATGAGTCCAAATTGGAGAATTTTGGTTCCCCCTGCCATTTCTTTGTGAGACTGAGTAGGTGAACGGATGATCTCCGTGTGTGTGGTTCCCACCGTGAAGCATGGAGGAGGATGTGTGATGGTGTGGGGCTGCTTTGCTGGTGACACTGTTGGCATTTTATTTAGACTTTAAGGCACACTTAACCAGCATGACTACCACCGCATTCTGCAGTGAAATGCCATCCCATCTGGTTTGAGCTCTTTATTAAACCCTTATTTTACCAGGTAAGAACACATTCTCATTTACAGCAACGACCTGGGGAATAGTTACAGGGGAGAGGAGAGGGGATGAATGAGCCAATTGTAAGCTGGGGATGATTAGGTGACCGAGATGGTATGATGGCCAGATTGGGAATTTTTCAGGACACCGGGGTTAACACCCCTACTCTTACAATATGTGCCATGTAATCTTTAGTGACCCTTTAGTGACCACAGAGAGTCGGGACACCCGTTTAACGTCCCACCCAAAAGACGGCACCCTACACAGGGCAATGTCACTGCCCTGGGGCATTGGGATATATATTTTTTTTTTTTTTACCAGAGGAAAGAGTGCCTCCTGCTGGCCCTCAGCAGCATCTGGTCTCCCATCCAGGGACCAACCAGGACCAACCCTGCTTAGCTTCAGAAGCAAGCCAGCAGTGGCATGCAGGGTGGTATGTGGGATTATCATTTGTTTTTCAACACAACAATGACCCAACGCACCTCCAGGCTGTGTAAGGGCTATTTGACCAAGAAGGAGAGTTATGGAGTGCTGCATTAGATGACCTGGCTTCCACAATCACCTGACCTCAACCCAATTGAGATGGTTTGCAGCCAACAAGTGCTCAGCATATGTGGGAACTCCTTCAAGACTGTTGGAAAAGCATTCCAGGTGAAAGAGGTTGAGAGAATGCTAAGTGTGCAAAGCTGTCATCAAGGCAAAGGGTGGCTACTTTTAGGAATATCAAATATATTATTTTTTTTTACTACATGATTCCATGTGATATTTCATAGTTTTGGTGTCTTCACTATTATTCTACAATGTCAAATCAAATTTTATTTGTCACATACACATGGTTAGCAGATGTCAATGCGAGTGTAGCGGAATGCTTGTGCTTCTAGTTCCGACCATGCAGTAGTATCTAACAAGTAATCTAACAATTTCACAACAACTAACTCTTACACACAAGTGTAAAGGAATGAATACGAGTATGTACATATAAATATATAGATGAGCGATGGCTGACCGGCATAGGCAAGATGCAGTATATGGTATAGAGTATAGTATATACATATGAGATGAGTAATGTAGGATATGTAAACATTATATAAGTGGCATCGTTTAAAGTGGCTAGTGATACATTTATTACATCCACTTTTTAATTATTAAAGTGGCTAGAGATTTGAGTCGATGGCCGAACGGCATAGACAAGATTCAGTAGATGGTATAGAGTACAGTGTATACATGTGAGATGAGTAATGTCGGATATGTAAATATTATATACAAAATTGTTTAAAGTGGCTAGTGATACATTTGTTACATCCAATTTTCAATTATTTAAAGTGGCTAGAGATTTAAGTCAGTATGTTGGCAGTAGCCACTCAATGTTAGTGATGGCTGTTTAACAGTCTGATGGCCTTGAGATAGAAGCTGTTTTTCAGTCTCTCGGTCCCAGCTTTAATGCACCTGTACTGACCGCGCCTTCTGAATGATAGCGGGGGGAACAGGCAGTGGCTCTGGTGGTTGTTGTCCTTGATGATCTTTTTGGCCTTCCTGTGACATCGGGTGGTGTAGGTGTCCTGGAGGGCAGGTAGTTTACCCCCGGTGATGCGTTGTGTAGTCCTCACTACCCTCTGGAGAGCCTTACGGTTGTGGGCGGAGCAGTTGCCGTACCAGGCGGTGATACAGCCCGACAGGATGCTCTCGATTGTGCATCTGTAGAAGTTTGTGAGTGTTTTTGGTGACAAGCCGAATTTCTTCAGCCTCCTGAGGTTGAAGAGGAGCTGTTGCGCCTTCACCACGCTGTCTTTGTGGGTTGACCAATTCAGTTTGTCTGTGATGTGTACGCCGAGGAACTTAAAACTTTCCACCTTCTCCACTACTGTCCGTCGATGTGGATAGGGGGGTGCTCCCTCTCCTGTTTCCTGAAGTCCACGATCATCTCCTTTGTTTTGTTGATGTTGAGTGAGAGGTTATTTTCCTGACACCACACTCCGAGGGCCCTCACCTCCTCCCTGTAGTCCGTCTCGTCGTTGTTGGTAATCAAGCCTACCACTGTAGTGTCGTCAGCAAACTTGATGATTGAGGTGGATGCGTGCTTGGCCACGCAGTCATGGGTGAACTGGGAGTACAGGAGACGGCTGAGAACGCACCCTTGTGGGGCCCCAGTGTTGAGGATCACCGGGGGTGGCAATGTTGTTTCCTACCCTCACCACCTGGGATGCGGCCCGTCAGGAAGTCCAGGACCCAGTTGCACAGGGCTGGGTCGAGACCTAGGGTCTCGAGCTTAATGACGAGTTTGGAGGGTACTATGGTGTTAAATGCTGAGCTGTAGTCAATGAACAGCATTCTTACATAGGTATTCCTCTTGTCCAGATGGGTTAGGGCAGTGTGCAGTGAGATTGCGATTGCGTCATCTGTGGACCTATTGGGACGGTAAGCAAATTGGAGTGGGTCTAGGGTGTCTGGTAGGATGGAGGTGATATGATCCTTGACTAGTCTCTCAAAGCACTTCATGATGACGGAAGTGAGTGCTACGGTGGCGAGAGTCATTTAGCTCAGTTACCTTAGCTTTCTTGGGAACAGGAACAATGGTGGCCCTCTTGAAGCATGTGGGAACAGCAGACTGGGATAAGGATTAATTAAATATGTCTGTAAACACACCAGCCAGCTGGTCTGCGCATGCTCTGAGGACACGGCCAGGGAAGCCATCTGGGCCAGCAGCCTTGCGAGGGTTAACACGCTTAAATGTTTTACTCACGTTGGCTGCGGTGAAGGAGAGCCCGCAGGTTTTTGTAGTGGGCCGTGTCAGTGGTACTTTATTATCCTCAAAGCGAGCAAAGAAGTTGTTTAGTTTGTCTGGGATCAGGACATTGTGGTCCGCGACTGGGCTGGTTTTCTTTTTGTAGTCCATGATTGACTGTAGACCCTGCCACATTCCTCTCGTGTCTGAGCCGTTGAATTGTGACTCTACTTTGTCTCTATATTGACGCTTAGCTTGTTTGATTGCCTTGCGGAGGGATTAGCTACACTGTTTGTATTCAGTCATGTTTCTTAACATGGTTAACAGCAGTGGTTCGCACATTCAGTTTTGCGCGAATGCTGCCATCAATCCACGGTTTCTGGTTGGGGAAGGTTTTAATAGTTGCTATGGGTACAAGATCACCGATGCACTTGCTAATAAACTCGCTCACGAATCAGCGTATACATCAATGTTGTTGTCTCATGCTATCCGGAACATATCCCAGTCCACGTGCTCGAAGCAATCTTGAAGCGTGGAATCAGATTGTAGAAAATAGTAAAAGGAAAAACCCTTGCATGAGTAGGTGTCCAAACTTTTGACTGGTACTGTGTGTGTGCGTGCGAGCAGACATACATACAGTGCCTTTGGAGACCTTTTTTACTTTTCTCACATTTTGTTATGTTACGGCCTTATACTAAAATGTATTAAATTGTTTTTCCCCCTCATCAATCTACATGCAATACCCTATAATGACAAAACAAAAACCGTTTTTTAGACATTTTAGCAACCTAATTCGTCACTGCCACCAACAAGAGGGCCTCTAAAATGTAGGTCGGTGACTGCACCATTGGCCACGACAAAGGCCACACCCCTGCCATGCCCACCACCTAAGAAAAAAAACCTGTATATGATACATCTTTGGGTTAGTGTGTCTCCAGATGTCTCCTAGATTGATGGGTAGGGGATGTGTTGTATTCCACAATAAAAGTGAGTCTCCCATAGACATTGATGGATCCCTCCCCATATCCAGTGTGTCGTGCTCTGTGCCAACTGCCTGTGGGGTAAGCTGGTACAAAGAGGACATTTTTTGAGACAAAAAGCCTGGTGTTAGAGCCATGGCAATGAACTGCCTGAGCTTAGAGGGAGATGGATGGAGAGAGTGAGCAGGGTCAGAGTGAGATGGAGGGATGGCGAGAGGGAGCAGTGCAGGGTCAGAGGGGAATGGCGCAAGCAAGGGAATAGGGCAGGGTCAGAGGGGGAGTGAGTGAGTGAGTGAGTGAGGGGGCAGAGTCAGAAGAACTTCAGAAGGGTTGGTCTCACAGAGATGATGCAAATCACTGTCACTGGGATTGTGACAGCCATCAGTGTGTGGTTTCACTACTTTTGCGTGTTTGTGTTTATGTGTGCGTTTTGAGACTGACAGGCTCTCTGTTCCATCCTATGAGTAAGATATGGACTTCCTGTGCCCCTCCAGTCCTAGCCACTGTGTTCTAGGGTTGGGCGATGTCAACCTTTGTCCTATCGTGATTATGTACTAGGCATGGGGCGTATCCAGATTGTCATACCTTTAAACTGACCTTGTACCATCCCGGGATATTGGCACTGAACACAATTGGCGCTATTTTCAAACCCCAATGAGCCTCTGTAATCCGAAGGTTAGCAATGCTAACCTGTACATGTAAAATCCCATAGCAAATGCTAGCTAAATGCTAATGCATGTCTCTGACAAACTATTTGCAGGACAGACATCCCAGCTCAAAGTTATACAAGTAACTAAAAAATGCTATGATACTCAGTAGGGGATTATCTTAGAAGCTTGATTTTGAAAGAAGCTAACCAGCTAGATAACTACTATGTTTGCAAACAAAATGCACAACTGCAGAGCATTTAGCACTAGGGATGTAATGATTCACCAATACGCATCGGTCCCCAAGTGCATCATCTCACGGACCCCAAACCAATCCAAATGTAGCATGTATCAGTCAGAAAACCTATACGAACATTATGCGTCCTCTCTTTCAGTGTCAAACTGCATGTAACTGCGTTGATAGTCATCTCATTTTGCATGTGTGCCGAACAACCCCAGGCAAATATCAGTAGCCTTCTTCAAACTGCGCTCTGACCAACGCAAGGTAGGTGGCCTATTCCTGATCTTGCACATCTGCGCGACACCTTCAGCATTCAAATGCTAAAATGGCTTCCGTGATATTAGGCTTTCTTAGTTAAGCGACAACCTATGTAATTCGCTAGGTTATTGACATCTTTGCGCTGTTGAAAATTGTATTTTACCGGGAATAATAGTAAGCTACCGGCAACACAACTCTCATCTGGCTTACAATATATTTTATTTTGATTGTTCAGGTTCACAATCAGCAATAGTTTTGGTAGTTTTGCTTTAAATAATCAGTGTATATGGTCATTTTTAAATATACAGGGTTAAGTTGATAATTTCATAACGAGCAATCACTTTTGCGAGACGCACGGCTGACACGAGAGGAGAAGATCTCTCTGTAAACTTCCATTTGATTTTGAGATGGGTGTGAAGTCCAAGTTGTGCTATGTATTCATTGGCTCTTTTATAGCCAATTTGTAAACGATAAATATTGATACATTACTAGCTCAATCACTTCATCTGAAAGAATTACTAGTTAATTGGTGGGTGATGGTGATTTCAGAACCAAAGTGGGGTGACAAACAGGCTACATTGCCTCCCCCCGCCCCCCCGAGTGAGCATTTCTCCTTTGCCAAGATAATTAATCCTCCTGACTGGTGTGGCATATCAAGAAGCTGATTAAGCAGCATGATTATTACAGAGGTGTACCTTGTGCTGGGATCAAGAAAAGGCCACTCTAAAATGTGCAGTTTCGTCACACAACACAATGCCACAGATGTCTCAAGTTTTGAGGGAGTGTACAACTGGCATGCTGACTGCAGGAATGTCCACCAGAGCTGTTGCTGGAAAATGTAATGTTAATTTCTCTACCATAAGCCATCTCCAACATCGTTTTAGAGATTTTGACTGTACGTCCAACCGGCCTCACAACTGCAGACCATGTGTAACCACACCAGCCCAGGACCTCCACATCAGGCTTCTCCACCTGCGGGATCGTCTGAGACAGCTCCCCGGACAGCTGATGAAACTGAGGAGTATTTCTGTCTGAAATAAGCCCTTTTTTAGGGGAAAACTAATTATGATTGGCTTGCCCTGGCTCCCCAGTGGGTGGGCCTGTGTCCCAAGTGAGTGGGCCTATGACCTCCCTTGCCCACCCATGGCTGTGCCCCTGCCCAGTCATGTGAAATCCATAGATTGTGGCCTAATTTGTTTATTTAAATTGACTGATTTCCTTATATGAACTGTTACTCAGTAAAACCGTTGAAATTGTTGCATGTTGTGTTTATATTTTTGTTCAGTATGAAACGTATTCTTCCTGTATCGTATCGGAGCCCATGTACAGTGCCTTCAGAAAGTATTTATTCCCCTTGACTTGTTTTTCTCTCACCCATCTGCACACAATAGTACCCCATAATGACAAAGTGAAAACATGATTTTAGAGATTTTTGCAAATTTATAAAAATGAAATACAGAAATATCTCATTTACATAAGAATTCACACCCGGAGTCGATACATGTTAGAATCACCTTTTGGTAGCGATTATAGCTGTGAGTCTTTCTGGGTCTCTAAGAGCTTTCCATGCCTGAATTGTGCAAGATTTGCCCATTTTTATTAATTTCTAAATTCTTCAAGCTCTGTGAAATTAGTTGTTGATCATTGCTAGACAACCATGTTCAGGTCTTGCCATAGATTTTCAAGCAGATTTAAGTCCAAACTGTAACTCAGACACTCAGGAACATTGACTGTCTTCTTGGTAAGCAACTCCAGTGTAGATTTGGCCTTGTGTTTTAGGTTATTGTCCTGCGGAAAGATGAATTCATCTCCTAGTGTCTGGTGGAAAGCAGACTGAACCAGGTTTTCCTCTAGGATTTTGCCTTAGCCTTGCTTAGCTCCATTCGGTTAATTTTTTTATCTTGGAAAAACTCCCCAGTCCTTAACAATAACAAGCATACCCGTAACATGATGCAGCCACCACTATGCTTGAAAATATGAAGAGGGGTACTCAGTAATGTGTTGTATTGGATTTGCCCCCAACATAACACTTTGTATTCAGGACAAAAAGTTAATCACTTTGCCACATTTTTTGTATTATTACTTTAGTGCCTAGTTGCAAACATGATGCATGTTTTGGAATATTTATATTCCGTCCAGGCTTCCTTTTCACTCTGTCAATTAGTTTAGTATTTTGGCTTAACTACAATGTTGTTGATCCATCCTTAGTTTAGTCCTATCACAGCCATTAAACTCTTAACAGTTTTAAAGTCACACTTGGCTTGCCTCATGGTGAAATTCCTGAGCGGTTTCCTTCCTCTCCTGCAACTGCATTAGAATGTAGTGATATTCAATGTCTGATATTTTTATTTTTACCAATGTACCAATAGGTGCCCTTCTTTGCGAGCCATTGGAAATCCTCCCTTGTCTTTGTGGTTGAATCTGTGTTTGAAATTCACTGTTTGACTGTGGGACCGTACAGATAATTTTGTGTGGGGTACAGAGATGACGTCATAAAAAATAATGTTAAACACAATTTTGCTTACATAGTGAGTCCATGCAACTTATCTGACTTGTTAAGCAACAAGCACATTTTTACTCCTGAACATTTCAGCTTTAAATGTTTTATAAAAAAAAAATGTAATACAAATAAAAAGCTTAAGTCCACATTGACATTGAGGTATTGTGTGTAGGCCAGTGACAAAAACATTTTATCAATTTTAAATTCAGGCTGTAACACAAAAGGTGGAAAATGACAAGGGGTGTGAGTACTTTCTGAAGGCAGTGTATGTACCCATAAAACATTGTGATATACGATGCTGTCACCCCTATTGCCCCCCCTCCCCCAAAAATAAGTGAAAGTGACAAATCATGAACAAAGGATGTTGACATCCTGGGCAGAGGTGCAGGAAATTACATTTTTTTCTGAAATGACTTTCTAGTGGAAGAGCAGAACAGGTTTACGTGTGTGTATCTGTGTGATGCACACATGATGGAGCAGTGACTGTCTGATGAGGAACGGGCTGTCTTACCGTACTGGGAGGTTATAGTCATAGGTTATAGTTATAGTTATAGTCATGAGCTGGATAGAAGCAGTCTTCCGTCTTCAGAACTGCATAATAATTGCTTTATTTGCCTCGAAATAATAGAACAATAAATCATATTGATTGTTAGATTTCTCATAAAGCTGATGGAGAATAGCCTAGGTTTAATCTATAAACTTTCATTCTTATTATTTTGAAATCCACAACAATTTTAGGACAACACCGTAGGCTAGAATATTTGAGAAATACAGGATTTATCCAGCCTGCTTGGATCATTTCATTTTTTTTTTAACCTTTTATTTTACTAGGCAAGTCAGTTAAGAACAAATTCTTATTTTCAATGACGGCCTAGGAACAGTGGGTTAACTGTCTGTTCAGGGGCAGAACGACAGATTTGTACCTTGTCAGCTCGGGTACTTGAACTTGCAGCCTTTCAGTTACTAGTCCAACACTCTAACCACTAGGCTACCCTGCCGCCCTTAAGCTTCAACTGTCATTAGATTTTTCTATAGGCTAATGATATTATTTCTTTCTCATTAATCCTTTGACTACATTACGTTTTTAGGATATTCAAATAACTTTTTTGAGATGTTCCTCTGTTCCATTCATTCTTTGATCAGAACAACACGGGACTGTATGGGGGGCCAGGTCATCTTTCTAGCACTCGGTCACACTGTCTAAGCCTGCAGTGTGTTCATTTCACAACCCAGCCACACCTACTAATACTTCAACTACAGTGTGAACCATAAGCTAACAAACAGCGTGTGAAAACCTAAAACCATAATCTGACGGTCCAGCTCTGTTAGCCAGCAGAAGGAGGGTGGGACGTATGGACAGAGAGAGAGATGGGACAAGTCTATCACTGTCTGGTATGATGTACACTTTTTCAACCTTCTCTCTCCGTTTTCCATCCATCTCTCTCTCCTCCTTTATCCTCTTTCTGTCGTTCAGTTTCAGAACAGCCATGCTGTAAGGCCCTGTATGACTTTGACCCGGAGAATGAGGGAGAGCTGGGCTTCAAGGAGGGCAATATCATCACTCTGACCAATCAGATCGACGAGAACTGGTACGAAGGCATGCTGCACGGCCAATCAGGATTTTTCCCTCTCAACTACGTGGAGATTGTCGTCCCCCTGACAAACTAAAGAGTGCCATAGAGAGTACATGAGAGAGGGAATGAGGAGCCAGTTGTATCTGTGGGACAGATCCTAGAGTCTTCGTTCTCATCTTCACCATCAAAGCCACCATCACCGACATACCTGTACTCTTTGGCACATTTTCATCTTCACATTTGAAGGAGGAAAATTGGAAGATGGTGGCTTCTCACATTCCAGTTCAAAGAAAAAGAGATTTGAATATGATCCCCCTGCCCTACAAGCAAAAACGGAAGACTGACATTCGGATACAGACATGAAGAACCTGACTCAACCAGACAATTAACGTTTTAAAGTAAAGTTTTCTGTCAACCACAGATATCTCTACAGAAAATAGAAAATTTCACAGGAAATGTATCAATTTAAATGGTCACAATTTATTATTGAATGTAAAGTTATGTACCTGTAAGCAGCAGAAGACATTAACATCTGCAGTTTAGCTGGTTCTGACTGTAAACTATACCACTTTTTTGTAGTTTCATAACAAAACTAAAAATGTATTTCACACATTCCACGTTTCTCTAAGTCCCACATTTTAGTATGAACTCTGCTGAGTATTCGCCTTATTTACAAGGCAAGTATGTCAGACACTGCAACTGCACAGCCTTGCAAATAGTGGATTTTGACTGGACTACATCTCTTGAAGCCCCCTGCTGGCCAGGCTAACACAACCATCCTCCTCACTAAACAACTACAGCAATGCCTTGTAGTAATGATCCATTTACAGTCAGTAGATTTACCAAACGATGTACATTCTGTATGCCTGAGCCACAGGAGAGCATGAAGTGCCTCAGACATTGTTTCGTTTTGCTATGGTCTGCATTTGATTTGTTTTGGTTAAAGCCTTTTTAATGTACAGCTAAACGGTTAAATTGCACCTTGGTCCTCCAATGAGATTGTTGATGTATGTGTGAGGGACTGTGTAAGTAATGTGTAGTTGGAGGCCTCTACTGAAAGTATGTTCAAAGTCAGAGACTGAAGCCCCTGAAGAGAAAACTGTTTGATTTTGGGTCTAGTTAACATTTATAAGAAAGCATTTTCCCCAGGGGCTACTGGACATTTCGTGATGTTGGCAACATTCGGGGCCTGTGTGTTTTTAGTTTTCCTCTCTGTCCATCTGTTCAATAGAGGAAACACAGCTAAAAATGCCAAATAGAATAGAATACATGGTGTGTGAACCATGATGTGATATGGTGAGGTGGGGGGTTTAGGTGTGTCATCATAGTGCCTGTCTGTTCAGCTTGTCATTAGAACCTCCGCTTGTCCCAGTACTTTCATAGACAACAACGCTGCTGGCGGTGTCTCCGTCTGTGTCCTACATAGTGCACATAAACGTGGGACTCTTTTTAGATGCGTGTGTGAGACTGTGAAGTTCTTTAGGATCAGGAAATCCCATTAATTCACGTCTGTATTAAGTGTTATTTACTTCGTTGGTTATCACACTCCTCCCCGGGTCTCGAAGTAAGATTGGGTGTGTGCTGCTGGACAGGACTGCGTAGGGTGTCAAATATAGTAAATACTGAATGGGGAAGTGACTGGGAAACTGAATAATAATATATCGTTATTTTATTTGTGATGATGGTTCTGTTAGTATGCATCTTGGTAGCAGGGGCTTTTACTATCAGAGCTTAAAGACCCTCCATGATTGATAGTTGTGGATATGATTGAGTCACACATGCTGCAGTGCATTCTTCCATTCACATATTTCTCTCCCCTCAGTGTTGAGGTCCAGGCTACTTTTAGCTACTATACTATTTAGCTACTATACTTTTAGCTACTCTCCTCCAGCCTGCTCCCTCCATCTACCACTCTGCTCTGTCTCTCGCAACACCTCTGGTGTTAGAGCTCTCCCATACGTTTACAGGCCTGGGTTCCATTCATTTCAATGACGGTGTGCAGTGGTGGACTGATACAGAGCAACCTGGTGCTGACTGGATCACACACCAAGAAGAGTCCAAAACAAACAAACATAATTTATAGTTAGGGGTGCTTCAGTGCCTTTGGGAAATAAATTATGAAAAGACTAATAAAACCAACCAAAATAACCAAGATACTTACTATGGTCATGAATGTCTGTACTAAGGGTTCTGTTCATTTCCAGCCGTAGCACTGTGCCGTGTACAGACGGTTGTGCATGTGTACACTTGCTTTTGTGACACACTAAACTTTTTAAAAGGGTAATTTCTGTCTAATCCGTTGGAGAACCAGAATTATCACTTGAACTAAAAAAAGATAATTCTGGCACTCAATAGTATTACTTTTTACATACAAAACATTTTTTTTTATTAATCTTTGCATGTAGGTCTATCCAATACCTTGTAAATGTATATATTTTAGTTTAAGTTTTCTTTTTACTTTTGGTATGTCATTGTATGGTATGTCAAATTTAACTGCAATACCTTGTCATGTATTATAAAAAATATTTGTACTTCCTTTCTCTTGTTTCCTCCTTTCTCCCATCTTTGAATAAATAAATGGCACCCAAGCATTTTGCACTGTGTACGGACTGTTTTTGAAAATAATGTTTTGATCATAAGTGTAAATAAACTATTACTGCTTAGTTGCCAAAATGTTAATGCATGTGAGGAGGTGGAATCTACACTAATTATTTTTTCGTTGTGTTTTTGCTTGAAATGTTCAATAGGTTGGTGGGACAAAATGTGGCAGTGTAGTTCTTTCCGAAGCACCATCAACCATCAACACTAACAGTGAGCAGACAGTAAAATACAATGTTTTATAAAATAGAATGTTAAAAATGCAATATATTGTCTTGTATATATTGCATATTTTAACATTTGTATTTTATTACAAATATTGTGCTAGATCAGAATTTTACTTTTGATGATATTCTATGATTGTAAATGGTGTGCAATTCATTCTGTCTATAGCTAGGTTCCATTCAATTGACGACAGATTTTCATGCAAATGTTTTAAAATCCGCATAAAGGATATATGCGCACTTTCCCACTAGTGGTGCTTTTCGACAAAACTGACTTGTGTGTCATCTATAGTTTGGAAGGACATCCGAACCTACAAGAGAAGCAAGTAAAAAAAATGTATTCAATAAGTAGCTGTTGGTATTGTCTTGCTAGGGCAATTGAATTGAAGTGTTGTCTTTTACTAGTAGCCTACTTAATCATTGCTGTTTGAACTGTCTTATTGTTCAGTACTTGACTGTCGTTGTGGACTTAGATTAGTTTCAGGCCTATTTGTGTAACAGTCTTGCTAATTTGTGGGTGTGTTGTATTGTAGGGGGTGTTTACGTCACCTCTGCCTGGCAATCAGCAATCAGTGCTGGGAGGTCAAATCATATTTTATTTGTCACATGAGCTGAATACAACAGGTGTAGACCTTACCGTGAAATGCTTACTTACAAGCCCTTAACTAACAATGCCGTTCAAGAAATACAGTTAATAAAATATTTACTAAATAAACTAAAGTAAAAAAATCTAATCAATCAAAAAGTTACACAAGAAATATACATAATAATAACGAGGCTATATACAGGGGGTACCGGTACCGAGTCAATGTGGGGGGGTGCAGGTAGGTTGAGGTAATTTGTAAAGTGACTATGCATAGATAATAAACAGCGAGTAGCAGCAGTGTAAAAACACTGTGGTGTCGTCAGCAAACGTAATGATGGTGTTGGAGTCCTGCTTGGCCACGCAGTAGTGGGTGAACAGGGAGTACAGGGGGGTCAATGTAAATAGTCCGGGTGGCCATTTGATTAGTTGTTCAGCAGTCTTAGACGCTCCGGTACCGCTTGCCATGTGGTAGCAGGGAGAACAGTCTATGACTTGGGTGACTGGAGTCTTTGACAATTTTTTGGGCCTTCCTCTGACACCACCTAGTATATAGGTCCTGGATGTCAGGAAGCTTGGCCCCAGTGATGTACTGGGCTGTGCGCACTACCCTCTGTAGCGCCTTACGGTCAGATGCCATACCAGGCGGTGATGCAACCGGTCAGGATGCTCTCGGTGGTGCAGCTGTAGAACCTTTTGAGGATGTGGGGACCCATGCCAAATATTTTCAGTCTCCTGAGGGGGAAAAGGTGTTGTCGTGCCCTCTTCACGACTGTCTTGGTGTGTTTGGACCATGATAGTTTGTTGGTGATGTGGACACCAAGGAACTTAACTCTCGACCCACTCCACTTCAGCGTGGCAGATGTGTTGTTGCCTGTCTGGAAGTCCAGGACCCAGTTGCAGAGGGAGGTGTTTAGTCCCAGGGTCCTTAGCTTAGTGATAAGCTTTGTGGGCACTATGGTGTTGAACGCTGAGCTGTAGTCAATGAACCGCATTCTCACATAGGTGTTCCTTTTGTCTAGGTGGGAAAGGGCAGTGTGGAGTGTGATTGAGATGGCGCCATCTGTTGATCTGTTGGGGCGGTATGCGAAGTGGAGTGGGTCTAGGGTTTCTGGCATGATGGTGTTGTGCTATGGGGCGGTAATCATTTAGGCAGGTTACCTTTGCTTTTTTGGGCACAGGGACTATGGTGGTATGTTTGAAACATGTAGGTATTACAGACTCGGCCAGGGAGAGGTTGAAAATGTCAGTGAAGACACTTGCAAGTTGGTCCGCACATGCTTTGAGTACACGTCCTGGTAATCCGTCTGGCCCCGCTGCTTTGTGAATGTTCACATCAGCTATGGAGAGCGTGATCACACAGTCGTCCGGAAAACAGCTGGTGCTCTCATGCATGCTTCAGTGTTGCTTGCCTCGAAGCGAGCATAAAAGGCATTTAACTTGTCTGGTTGGCTCGCGTCACAGGGCAGCTCTCGTCTGGGTTTCCCAGTTTTCAAGCCCTGCCACATCCGACGAATGTCAGAGTCGGTGTAGTAGGATTCAATCTTAGTCCTGTATTGACGCTTTGCCTGTTTGATAGTTCGTCTGAGGGCATAGTGGGATTTCTCATAAGCGTCCGGATTAGTGTCCCGCTCCTTGTGGATGTTGCCTGTAATCCATGGCTTCTGGTTGGGAAATGTACAGTTGAAGTTGGAAGTTTACATACACCTTAGCCAAATACTTTTAAACTCAGTTTTTCACAATTCCTGACATTTAATCAGAGTAAAAATTCCCTGTCTTAGGTCATTTAGGATCACCACTTAATTTTAAGAATGTGAAATGTCTACATACAGTTTACATACACTCAATTAGTATTTGGTAGCATTGCCTTTAAATTGTTTAACTTGGGTCAAACGTTTTGGGTAGCCTTCCACAAGCTTCCCACAATGAGTTGGGTGAATTTTGGCCCATTCCTCCTGACAGAGCTGGTGTAACTGAGTCAGGTTTGTAGGCCTCATTGCTCACACACACTTGTTCAGTTCTGCCCACAAATCTTCTATGGGATTGAGGTCAGAGCTTTGTGATGGCCGCTCCAATACCTTAGCTTTGTTGTCCTTATGCCATTTTGCCACAACTTTGGAAGTATGCTTGGGGTCATTGTCCATTTGGAAGACCCATTTGCGACCAAGCTTTAACTTCCTGACTGATGTCTTGAGATGTTGCTTCAATATATCCACATAATTTTCCCTCCTCATGATGCCATCTATTTTGTGAAGTGCACCAGTCCCTTCTGCAGCAAAGCACCCTCACAACATGATGCTGCCACCCCCGTGCTTCACGGTTGGGATGGTGTTCTTCGGCTTGCAAGCCTCCCCCTTTTTCTTCCAAACATAACGATGGTCATTATGGCCAAACAGTTCTATTTTTGTTTCATCAGACCAGAGGACATTTCTCCAAAAAGTACGATCTTTGTCCCCATGTGCAGTTGTAAACCGTAGTCTGGCTTTTTTATGGCGGTTTTGGAGCAGTGGCTTCTTCCTTGCTGAGCGGCCTTTCCGGTTATGTCAATATAGGACTCGTTTTACTGTGGATATATATACTTTTGTACCTGTTTCCTCCAGCATCTTCCCAGGGTCCTTTGCTGTTGTTCTGGGATTGATTTTCACTTTTCACACCAAAGTACGTTCATCTCTAGGAGACAGAACGCGTCTCCTTCCTGAGCGGTATGACGGCTGCGTGGTTCCATGGTGTTTATACTTGCGTACTATTGTTTGTACAGATGAACGTGGTACCTTCAGGTGTTTGGAAATTGCTCCCAAGGATGAACCAGACTTGTGGAGGTCTACAATTTCTTTCTGAGGTCTTGGCTGATTTCATTTGATTTTCCCATGATGTCAAGCAAAGAGGCACTGAGATTGAAGGTAGGCCTTCATTGGATGAATCCCGGAACATATTCCAATCTGTGCTAGCAAAACAGTCCTGTAGCATCCGCATCATCTGACCACTTCCGTATTGAGCGAGTCACTGGTACTTCCTGCTTTAGTTTTTGCTTGTAAGCAGGAATCAGGAGGATAGAATTATGCTCAGATTTTCCAAATGGAGGGCGAGGAAGAGCATTGTATGGTGGTGGTCTAGAGTTTTTTTCCCTCTGGTTGCATATGTGATATGCTTGTAGAAATTAGGTAAAACTGATTTAGGTTTGCCTGCATTAAAGTCCCCGGCCACTAGGAGCGCCGCTTCTGGATGAGCATTTTCTTGTTTGCTTATGGTCTTATATAGCTCTTTGAGTGCGGTCTTAGTGCCAGCATCGGTTTGTGGTGGTAAATAGACAGCTACGAAGAATATAGATGAAAACTCTCTTGGTAGATCGTATTGTTTACGGCTTATCATGAGGTATTCTACCTAAGGCGAGCAATACCGCGAGACTTCTTTAATATTAGACATTGCGCACCAGCAGTTTTTGACAAATAGTCACACACCCCCGCCCCTCGTCTTACCAGACGTAGCTGCTCTGTCCTGCCGAAACACGGAGAAGCCAGCCAGCTCTATATTATCTGTGTCATCGTTCAGCCAAGTGTCTGTGAAATAAGATATTACTGTTTTTATGTCCCATTGGTAGGATAGTCTTAATTGTAGATCGTCCAGTTTGTTTTCCAATGATTGCACATTGGCCAATAATACAGAGGGTAGTGGTGGTTTACTCACTCGGAGCAGCAACGAGAACTGCCCCTCCTTACCTTCAAGCCATGCTCAAATCCTACATCCCAACCCGAGCACTCTGTTCCGCCACCACTGGTCTCTTGGCCCTTGAACCCTTACGGCAGGGCAGCACCCACTCAGCCCAGTCAAAGCTCTTCTCTGTCCTGGCACCCCAATGGTGGAACAAGCTTCCCCCTAAAATTAAGACAGCGGAGTCCCTGCCCATTTTCCGAAAACGTCTGAAACCCTGAAGAGTATCTTAAATAACTCAAAAAATGGTCGTGGAAATTGCTAAAATTCTACACTGTTCACTCGATTTCAGTTTGTGAGACAACAGACACTGAATAGTGTAGGGAATCACTGAATAGTGTAGGGAATCACTGAATAGTGTAGGGAATCATTGTACCATCTACATCGTTGTGAAATGTTGTTTCAATAACAAAACCTATTGGTTTTATCAACTGGTGGAACCATAGCCGCAGAAAGTACAGTAGGGATGCTGAGGGTTCTGCAGCACCCCCTGAAAAATCTGAATTAAAAAAAGTAGTGCACTGGGCCTTTAATAGTCCTGTATTAACAGACCGAGGCAAAATCTCGCCCCAGTTTGACAACAGATGCCACTCCAGCCGGAGAAATCAATAGGCGAATATCACAGCCAATCACAACACTGGCGGGTAAGTAATACTGTGAAACACTATCATTCCACTATTAGATAGATTATGGACATTTTCTGAAATTGCAATGCAAAAATTAAACAAAAATCTTGTGTAGCACCTTTAAATAGCAAAGGTACCTACTTGGTTTTGGCACCTGCGCTCTAGCCAACAGCACAGAGGTAGGCTGTGCTGGTAGGCTAGTCTACATTACATTATTATGGATAAGAGCAAAAATATTTGTATTTGTCAAAAGGCAGTCAAGCATTGCTCATTGTGTCACCAGAATAAGACCCTTGATATTTTTTTAAAAGGAGCATAAAGCTCATCATCGTGCACTTTCACCACCATGTGAAGTTCATCATCATTTATTTCATCTGTAGCCTAATAAACTGCATAGTTCCCAGAGTTGTAGTGGGAGGACCACACACCATATCATCGCGTGACTCCAAGTTTACTTCGATATGATGGTTAATTATATCAATATTTGCGTATACAGTTGTTTCCACCACTATTTCTCGCATAATCAATTTTACGAACACAAAAAGATCCCGCCATGTAGAACAAACAAATTGTCTGCATTTATTAAATTCTACTAAAACTTCCTGTTTCCATCACAGCTGTAGTGATTTTTGTTTATATGCAATGACTTTACTAGCATATAACTATAGATGGAAACATGCTGCTTCTCCAGTTTCAACTGTTCTGCCTGTTTTATTAATATTTTAAAATATTGTCCATGTTCTGTTATAATCTGCACCCGGCACAGCCAGAAGAGGACTGGCCACCCCTCACAGCCTGGTTCCTTTCTAGGTTTCTTCCTAGGTTTTGGCCTTTCTAGGGAGTTTTTCCTAACCACTGTGCTTTTACACCTGCATTGCTTGCTGTTTGGGGTTTTAGGCTGGGTTTCTGTACAGCAAGCACTCTGTGACATCAGCTGATGTAAGAAGGGCTTTATAAATACATTTAATGATTTGATGGTTAGTGACTGCAAAAATCAAGAATCTACTACTATTACAGAAACACAGAAGTAGTTCCACCATATGTTTTTAATCAAATTGTATTGGTAACATAAACATATTTAGCAGATGCTTGTGCTGCGAAGTTTCTTAGGAGCTAGAAGCAGAGCTGCCATGTCAGTGCGCCATCCTGTTCTGTGTATTTAGCAGGTTCAAGGCATTGTTCTCATATCAGTACTTCCACATGTCACAGACCACAGTTTAGATAAATATATCACAGGTAATAGAAAAGAGGAAGACCCTTATTTCCATGTTGACTTCTGCAACAGTCTGATGCCAAGCACTGGCAGCAGATGCTAGGGAACACATTCACAGCACACAAATCATCACGTTATACTGTACAAACATTGTCAGTGAGACAGACCTCACAGTCAGAAAAGGCCATGGAGAGCAGTACACTCGCCCTCCGGACTGGAGTCACCATCTCCTCCTTCAGGCCAGTGCACATTCAGCTTACAGTAGGCCTGAGGCCAGGGCAGCAGTTGTAAGACCACAGACAAAGGACAGAAATGACAACCTATTGTCTGTGTAGACCCTATTCCCTATTTAGAGACCTACAAAAGTAGTGCACTACAGTATGGGGAATAGGGTGTCATTTTGAGATTTTAATTTGAGGTCAGTGCATTATACACAAACTGGTTTCTCTTCCACCTTAGTGTGTGCTGATGAGTTGGTTGTAGACGTGCTCCAGGATCTGAGAGTAGGTCTGGTCTTTGGGTGCATGGCCACTCAGAGAGCCCTGGGGGAGAGAGAGGGAGAGCGAAACCAAACAAGTGAGGAGGAAATCTGAGGGACAATTCCTAACTTGAGATAACATGCATGACTCGAACTTCACGCAAATGTATCGATGTCAATGAGAGATGTGAGATAATTTGGGTATCATGCGCAGATCACAAGTTAGCATCCGGCCCTAAGTGATTAACATGGTGTGGAATTGTGTTACATAGCAGTTTCCTGTTGCAAATGGCTTATGTTTCACAGACCTTGATTTTGTCCATCATGGTGGTATCAGGACACCAGAACTGATGGAACTGTACCAGGTCAGGAGCTGCCCTGTAGAAGTCCACCAGCAGCATCTGTGGAACAATAATTGAATACAGTAAGAAGAACACAGTTACAAAATGGCCAATGGCCTACCATTTGAATTAATTTGCATAGGTATGGTTACTATGATGATAACTAAGTTTACAGACAGTACCATCTCATTCAGGATGTCACTGGTCAGGAAGTTATCTTGTACATAGGTAACCTCCACCACCACAGGGATGCCATAGTCATTGGGCCTTTGCTGTGGATGGCAGAATAGTGATAAGTTGGTGTTATAGATGTTTACCTGACAGACCTCGCATGAACAGATTCTGGCAGATCTGAAAGGTCATTGATTGTTTTTTCACACAAACATCTGTATCATACTATACCATGGAGTGTTGATCCATGTCCTGATATTATCAGTGTTACTCGGGCTTACCTTTTCCTCAACAGCAAAGGGCGAGTTTCTGTCTGCGACAGGGAAATGCTCTTAAACTGCAAGCAAAAGGGCACAACAACAGAGGTCATACATGTTGAAGATCATTACTGTAATGCCAGAGCCTGGGGAATGCAATGTCATGTTTCTGACATTGCTCACTGTCTCTGCTTTTAAAGGAAATACTCACGTTGTGTGTTAGTGTCCTATTGCTCTCCGAGGTAGCCCACCACCTCACTGGTGGTCAAGTGACAGTGGAAATCCTGAGGACACATACATCTGTAATTTTCCCCCAATACAACAGACTCAAACTTTAGCCTTACAGACTAAAACTGTAGTTTTACATTTCTTATCTTACTACCACTGTATGACATACCATGAGAAGCATCACATTGCTGGATACAGACACATTGAAAGGCAGACACATTGAATCTGTTGATGGCTAAGAAAGCTGATAACCCCACCAACGTGTGTGGATCCCTGTCGATATATACAGTGAGGGAAAAAAGTATTTGATCCCCTACTGATTTTGTATGTTTGCCCACTGACAAAGAAATGATCCGTCTATAATTTTAATGGTAGGTTTATTTGAACAGTGAGAGACAGAATAACAACAAAAAAATCCAGAAAAACGCACGTGAAAAAATGTATAAATTGATTAGCATTTTAATGAGGGAAATAAGTATTTGACCCTAATGCAAAACATGACTTAGTACTTGGTGGCAAAACCCTTGTTGGCAATCACAGAGGTCAGACGTTTCTTGTAGTTGGCCACCAGGTTTGCACACATCTCAGGAGGGATTTTGTCCCACTCCTCTTTGCAGGTCTTCTCCAAGTCATTAAGGTTTCGAGGCTGACGTTTGGCTACTCGAACCTTCAGCTCCCTCCACAGATTTTCTATGGGATTAAGGTCTGGAGACTGGCTAGGCCACTCCAGGACCTTAATGTGCTTCTTCTTGAGTCACTCCTTTGTTGCCTTGGCCATGTGTTTTGGGTCATTGTCATGCTTGGAATACCCATCACGACCCATTTTCAATGCCCTGGCTGAGGAAAGGAGGTTCTCACCCAAGATTTGACGGTACATGGCCACGTCCATCGTCCCTTTGATGCGATGAAGTTGTCCTGTCCCCTTAGCAGAAAAACACGCCCAAAGCATAATGTTTCCACCTCCATGTTTGACGGTGGGGATGGTGTTCTTGGGGTCATAGGCAGCATTCCTCCTCCTCCAAACACTGCGAGTTGAGTTGATGCCAAAGAGCTCCATTTTGGTCTCATCTGACCACAACACTTTCACCCAGTTGTCCTCTGAATCATTCAGATGTTCATTGGCAGACTTCAGACGGGCATGTATATGTGCTTTCTTGAGCAGGGGGACCTTGCGGGCGCTGCAGGATTTCAGTCCTTCACGGCGTAGTGTGTTACTAATTGTTTTCTTGGTAACTATGGTCCCAGCTGCCTTGAGATCATTGACAAGATCCTCCCGTGTAGTTCTGGGCTGATTCCTCACCGTTCTCATGATCATTGCAACTCCACGAGGTGAGATCTTGCATGGAGCCCCAGGCCGAGGGAGATTGACAGTTCTTTTGTGTTTCTTCCATTTGCGAATAATCACACCAACTGTTGTCACCTTCTCACCAAGCTGCTTGCCGATGGTCTTGTCCCCCATTCCAGCCTTGTGTAGGTCTACAATCTTGTCCCTGACATCCTTGGAGAGCTCTTTGGTCTTGGCCATGGTGGAGAGTTTGGAATCTGATTGATTGATTGCTTCTGTGGACAGGTGTCTTTAAACAGGTAACAAGCTGAGATTAGGAGCACTCCCTTTAAGAGTGTGCTCCTAATCTCAGCTCGTTACCTGTATAAAAGACACCTGGGAGCCAGAAATCTTTCTGATTGAGAGGGGGTCAAATACTTATTTCCCTCATTAAAATGCAAATTTCACAATGCGTTTTTCTGGATTTTTTTTTTTGTTATTCTGTCTCTCACTGTTCAAATAAACCTACCATTAAAATTATAGACTGATAATTTCTTTGTCCTAGGGCAAACGTACAAAATCAGCAGGGGATCAAATACTTTTTTCCCCTCACTGTACACTATGTGTTTAAGTGTTGACGCTTACTTACAGTTGCAGTTGGAAGTTTAATACACTTAGGTTGGAGTCATTAAAACTAGTTTTTCAACCACTCCACAAATTTCTTGTTAATAAACTCTAGTTTTGGCAAGTCGGTTTGGACATCTACTTTGTGCATGACATGAGATTTTTCCAATAATTGTTTACAGACAGATTATTTCACTTATAATTCACTGTATCACAATTCCAGTGAGTCAGAAGTTTACATACACTAAGTTGACTGTGAAAATAAATCAGCCAAGACCTCTGATTTTTGTTTGTTTTGACTTCCACAGGTCTGGGACATTCTTGGGAGCAATTTCCAAACGCCTGAAGGTACCACTTTCATCTGTACAAACAATCGTATGCGAGTATAAACACCATGAGACCACGCAGCCGTCATATCGCTCAGGAAGGAGACGCGTTCTGTCTCCTAGATATGAACGGACTTTGGTGCGAAAAGTGAAAATCAATCCCAGAACAACAGCAAAGGACCTTGTGAAGATGCTGGAGGTACAAAAGTATCTATATCCCCAGTCAAACGAGTCCTATATCGACATAACCGGAAAGGCCGCTCAGCAAGGAAGAAGCCACTGCTCCAAAACCGCCATAAAAAAGACAGACTACGGTTTGCAGCTGCACATGGGGACAAAGATCGTACTTTTTGGAGAAATGTCCTCTGGTCTAATGAAACAAAAATAGAACTGTTTGGCCATGATGACCATCGTTATGTTTGGAAGAAAAAGGGGGAGGCTTGCAAGCCGAAGAACACCATCCCAACCGTGAAGCACGGGGGTGGCAGCATCATGTTGTAGGAGTGCTTTGCTGCAGGAGGTACTGGTGCACTTCACAATATAGATGACATCATGAGGAAGCAAAATGATGTGGATATATTGAAACATCTCAAGACATCAGTCAGGAAGTTAAAGCTTTGTCGCAAATGGGTCTTCCAAATGGACAATAACCCCAAGCATACTTCCAAAGTTGTGGCACAATGTCTTAAGAACAACAAAGTCAAGGTATTGGAGTGGCCATCACAAAGCCTTGACCTCAATCCCATAGAAGATTTGTGGGCAGAACTGAAAAACTGTGCGAGCAAGGAGGCCTACAAACCTGTCTCAGTTACACCAGCTCTGTCAGGAGGAATGGGCCAAAATTCACCCAACTCATTGTGGGAAGCTTGTGGAAGGCTACCTGAAACATTTGACCCAAGTTAAACAATTTAAAGGCAATGCTACCAAATACTAATTGAGTGTATGTAAACTTCTGACCTACTTGGGAAAAAAGTATTTGATCCCCTACTGATTTTGTACGTTTGCCCACTGACAAAGAAATGATCCGTCTATAATTTTAATGGTAGGTTTATTTGAACAGTGAGAGACAGAATAACAACAAAAAAATCCAGAAAAACGCACGTGAAAAAATTTATAAATTGATTAGCATTTTAATGAGGGAAATAAGTATTTGACCCTAATGCAAAACATGACTTAGTACTTGGTGGCAAAACCCTTGTTGGCAATCACAGAGGTCAGACGTTTCTTGTAGTTGGCCACCAGGTTTGCACACATCTCAGGAGGGATTTTGACCCAAGTTAAACAATTTAAAGGCAATGCTACCAAATACTAATTGAGTGTATGTAAACTTCTGACCTACTTGGGAATGTGATGAAAGAAATAAAAGCTGAAATAAATCACTCTCTACTATTATTCTGACATTTTGCATTCTTAAAATAAAGTGATGATCCTAATTGACCTAAGACAGGGAATTTTTACTCTGATTAAATGTCAGGAATTGTGAAAAACTGAGATGTATTTGGCTAAGGTGTTTGTAAACTTCCGACTTCAACTGTATTTGAGAATGGTGTTCATTGACTACAGCTCAGCGTTCAACACCATAGTGCCCACAAAGCTTATCACTAAGCTAAGGACCCTGGGACTAAACACCTCCCTCTGCAACTGGATCCTGGACTTCCTTGACAGGTCGCTCCCACATCTGCGACACTGATCCTCAACAGGGGCCCCTCGGGTGTACTCCCCTGTTCACCCACGACTGCGTAGCCAAGCACGACTCCATCACCATCATTACGTTTGCTGACGACTAAACAGTGGTAGGCCTGATCACCAACAACGATGAGACAGCCTATAGGGAGGAGGTCAGAGACCTGGCAGTGTGGTGCCAGGACGACAACCTCTCCCTCAACATGAGCAAGACAAAGGAGCTGATCGTGGACTACAGGAAAAGGAGGGCCAAACATGTCCCCGTTAACATCAACAGGGCTGAAGTGGAGCAGGGTCGAGAGTTTCAAGTTCCTCTGTGTCCACATCACCAACAAACTATCATGGTCCAAACACACCAAGACAGTTGTGAAGAGGGCACGACAACACCTTTTCCCCATCAGGAGACTGAAAATATTTGGCATGGGTCCCCACATCCTAAAAGATCTCTACAGCTGCACCATCGAGAGCATCCTGACCAGTTGCATCACTGCCTGGTATGGCAACTGCTTGGCATCCTACCACAAGGCGCTACAGAGGGTAGTGCATTCGGCCCAGTACATCACTGGGGCCAAGTTTCCTGCCATCCAGGACCTATATACTAGGTGGTGTAAGAGGAAGGCCCAAAAAAAATTGTCAAAGACTTAAGCCACCCAAGTCATACACTGTTATCTCTGCTAACGCATGGCAAGTGTTACTGGAGCGCTAAGTCTAGATTCAAAAGTCTCCTTAACAACTTCTACCCCCAAGCCATAAGACTGCTGAACAATTAAACAAATGGACAAGGGACTATTTACATTGACCCCCCTCACCTAAATGTACAAATTACCTCACTAACCTGTACCCCTGCACATTGACTCAGTACTGCTACCCCCTGTATATAGCCTCCTTATTGTTCTTTTATTGTGTTTCTTATTTATTTATTTTTTGCTTTAGTTTATTTAGTAAATATTTTCTTAATATTTTTTAACTGCATTGTTGTAAGTAAGCATTTCGCGCTTGTAGTCGGCGCAAGTGACAAATAAAATTTGAATTGAATTCCAACCCTTTGACTGGGTGTAGAAAGTGGGAATACCCTGCATTGATGGCTTTTTTTGTTACGGTAGTTCCCGCACTCACATAAACGTTTTGTTAAAATGTCAGAGCGCCTCCTTACCTGGAAAATGGGTATGGCCCAATGTGTGAAATAGACCGAGGAGTGTTTAGCCTGTTGTGGGCGTGTTTGGCGACAGACACTTGCCTTGAGTCGAGTGTCACCTGCAGTCGCCCGCCTACTACAGTTCAACGGAGAGTGCAGTTACCAGCAAAAATCGTTTCCAGTCGAGAGGAATGTCAGATGATAATTGAGCACAAAACAAAAGCTTTTCCAAATTTCACCTTCGACTACTAACCAAACCGTATGGTGCTACTCTGACAGGGACTCTCGGACTGAATATATATATATTTACAATTTCTCACTTTTTTGAAGCCATTACTCCACCCAGGTGTTGTCAAATAACTTAACCAGGAGAGCAGGGAACTATTGTCGCCGTGCGTAAACTCTGCGTCCGAGCGCGACACTGATGGCGACCTCCAAGCGAGCCAGACGGCGGTGCAACCATCTTACACACTGCTACTATGAAGGATACCTGGAGAAGAGATTATTCAACGACACGGTATACATTTTTTTTTTGTTTTTATTTCACCTTTATTTAACCAGGTAGGCAAGTTGAGAACAAGTTCTCATTTACAACTGCGACCTGGCCAAGATAAAACAAAGCAGTTCGACACATACAACAACACAGAGTTACACATGGAGTAAAACAAACATACAGTCAATAATACAGTAGGAAAAAAACATCTATATACAATGTGTGCAAATGAGGTAGGATAAGGAACATAAGGCAATAAATAGGCCATGGTGGCAAAGTAACTACAGTATAGCAATTTAACACTGGAATGGTAAATGTGCAGTAGATGAATGTGCAAAGTAAAAATACTGGGGTGCAAAGGAGCAAGATAAATAAATGACTACGGTAGGGGGATGAGGTAGTTGGTTGGGCTATGTACAGGTGCAGTGATCGGTGAGCTGCTCTGACAGCTGGGATTTTGTGATAGATACATTTCGTCAATGTTTGGCCTGTTTGTTGTCAGTAGCGGTGCGTGGGTAAAATCACTGGGGTAATTGCGTTGTTTGCATTTTCTGGCATGGTTTAGGTCCACTTGTAAGAATCTTTGCCAAAGCGCATTGAAGCTGTTCTGGCAGCTTGTGGTGGCCCAACACCGTTTAAGACACTTCATGTTGGTGTTTCCTTCATTTTGGTAGATACCTGTATGTGCTTCATAAAACTTAATCCACATATTGTTTTAGAAACGATTGATCCTCTGTGGCTAAATTATGCTCTCTGGTGTATTTTGAAAATTGAGAGCATGGTTGTATAAAAAATGTAAATAAAAAAAGATATTTATTATGCCCTTCTTACATCAGCCAATGTCACAAAGTGCTATACAGAAACCCTGCCTAAAACCCCAAACAGCAAGCAATGCAGATGTAGAAGCACGATGGCTAGGAAAAACTCCCTAGAAAGGCAGGAACCTAGGAAGAAACCTAGAGAGGAACCAGGCTCTGAGGGGTGGCCAGTCCTCTTCTGGCTGTGCGGGTTGAGATTATAACGGTACATGGCAAAGATGTTCAAACGTTCATAGATGACCAGCAGGGTCAAATAAGAATAATAATAATCACAGTGGTTGTCGAGGGTGCAACAAGTCAGCACCTCAGGAGTAAATGTCATTTAGCTTTTCATAGAAGAGCATTCAGAGTTCGAGACAGCAGATGCGGTAGATAGAGAGAGTTGAAAACAGCAGATCCGGGACAAGGTAGCACGTCCGGTGAACAGGTCAGGGTTCCATAGACGCAGGCAGAACAGTTGAAACTGGAGAAGCAGCATGACCAGGTGGACTGGGGACAGCAAGGAGTCATCAGGGCAGGTAGTCCTGAGCAATGGTCCCAGGGCTCAGGTCCTCCGGGAAGAGAGGGAGAGAGAGAGAATTAGAGGGAGCATACTTAAATTCACACAGGACACCGGATAAGACAGGAGAAATACTCCAGATATAACAGACTTGCCCTAGCCCCCCGACACAAACTATTGCAGCATAAATACTGGAGGCTGAGACAGGAGGGGTCGGGAGACACTGTGGCCCCGTCCGACGATACCCCCTGGACAGGGCCAACCAGGCAGGATATAACCCCACCCACTTTGCAAAAGTACTAGAGGGATATCAACAGACCACCAACTTACTACCCTGAGACAAGGCTGAGTATAGCCCACAAAGATCTCCCCCACGGCACAAACCAGAGAGGGGCGCCAAACCCGGACAGGAAGATCATGTCAGTGACTCAAGTGACGCACCCCTCCTAGGGACGGGATGGAAGAGCACAAGTAAGCTAGTGACTCAAATCAAAGCAAATTTTATTTGTCACATACACATGGTTAGCAGATGTTAATGCGAGTGTAGCGAAGTGCTTGTGCTTCTAGTTCCGACCATGCAGTAGTATCTAACAAGTAATCTAACAAATTCACAACAACTACCTTATTCACACAAGAGTAAAGGAATGAATACGAGTATGTACATATAAATATATGGATGAGCGATGGCTGACCGGCGTAGGCAAGATGCAGTAGATGGTATGGAGTACAGTATATACATATGAGATGAGTAATGTAGGACATGTAAACATTATATAAATGGCATCGTTTAAAGTGGCTAGTGATACATTAATTTCATCCAATTATAATTATTAAAGTGGCTAGAGATTTGAATCGATGGCCGAACGGCATAGGCAAGATTCAGTAGATGGTTTAGAGTACAGTGTATACATTTGATATGAGTAATGTCGGATATGTAAACATTATATACAAAATTGTTTAAAGTGGCTAGTAATACATTTGTTACATCCAATTCCTATTATTTAAAATGGCTAGAGATTTAAGTCAGTATGTTGGCAGCAGCCACTCAATGTTAGTGATGGCTGTTTAACAGTCTGATGGCCTTGAGGTAGAAGCTGTTTTTCAGTCTCTCGGTCCCAGCTTTGATGCACCTGTACTGACCTCGCCTTCTGGATGATAGCGGGGTGAACAGGCAGTGGCTCGGGTGGTTGTTGTCCTTGATGATCTTTTTTGGCCTTCCTGTGACATCGGGGGGTGTAAGTGTCCTGAAGGGCAAGTAGTTTACCCCCCCGGTGATGCGTTGTGCAGTCCTCACTACCCTCTGGAGAGCCTTACGGTTGTGGGCGGAGCAGTTGCCGTACCAGGCGGTGATACAGCCCGACAGGATGCTCTCGATTGTGCATCTGTAGAAGTTTGTGAGTGATTTTGGTAACAAGCCAAATTTCTTCAGCCTCCTGAGGTTGAAGAGGCGCTGTTGCGCCTTCTTCACCACACTGTCTGTGTGGGTGGTCGATTTCAGTTTGTCTGTGATGTGTGCGTCGAGGAACTTTCCACCTTCTCAACTATTGTCCCGTTGATGTGGATAGGGGGATGCTCGCTCTCCTGTTTCCTGAAGTCCACGATCATCTCCTTTGTTTTGTTGACGTTGAGTGAGAGGTTATTTTCCTGACACCATACTCCGAGGGCCCTCACCTCCTCCCTGTAGGCCGTCTCGTTGTTGTTGGTAATCAAGCCTACCACTGTAGTGTCGTCAGCAAACTTGATGATTGAGTTGGATGCGTGCTTGGCCACGCAGTCATGGGTAAACAGGGAGTACAGGAGACGGCTGAGAACGCACCCTTGTGGGGCCCCAGTGTTGAGGATCAGCGGGGTGGAGATGTTGTTTCCTACCTTCACCACCTGGGGCCGGCCCGTCAGGAAGTCCAGGACCCAGTTGCACAGGGCTGGGTCGAGACCTAGGGTCTCGAGCTTAATGACGAACTTGGAGGGAACTATGGTGTTAAATGCTGAGCTGTAGTTGATGAACAGCATTCTTACTGTATTCCTCTTGTCCAGATGGGTTAGGGCAGTATGAAGTGTGATTGCGATTGCGTCGTCTGTGGACCTATTGGGACGGTAAGCAAATTGGAGTGGGTCCAGGGTGTCTGGCAGGATGGAGGTGATATGATCCTTGACTAATCTCTCAAAGCACTTCATGATGACTGAAGTGAGTGCTACGGGGCGATAGTCATTTAGCCCAGTTACCTTAGCTTTCTTGGGAACAGGAACAATGGTGGCCCTCTTGAAGCATGTGGGAACAGCAGACTGGGATAGGGACTGATTAAATATGTCCGTAAACACACCAGCCAGCTGGTCTGCGCATGCTCTGAGGACACGGCCAGAGATGCCATCTGGGCCAGCAGCCTTGCGAGGGTTAACACATTTAAATGTTTTACTCACGTTGGCTGCGGTGAAGGAGAGCCCGCAGGTTTTGGTAGCGGGCCGTGTCGGTGGCACTGTATTGTCCTCAAAGCGAGCAAAGAAGTTGTTTAGTTTGTCTGGGAGCAGGACATTGTGGTCCGCGACGGGGCTGGTTTTCTTTTTGTAGTCCGTGATTGACTGTAGACCCTGCGACATTCCTCCCGTGTCTGAGCCGTTGAATTGTGACTCTACTTTGTCTCTATATTGACGCTTAGCTTGTTTGATTGCCTTGCGGAGGGAATAGCTACACTGTTTGTATTCAGTCATGTTTCCTGTCACCTTACCCTGGTTAAAAGCAGTGGTTTGCGCTTTCAGTTTTGCGCGAATTTTGCCATCAATCCACGGTTTCTGGTTGGGGAAGGTTTTAATAGTTGCTATGGGTACAACATCACCGATGCACTTGCTAATAAACTCGCTCACCGAATCAGCGTATACATCAATGTTGTTGTCTGATGCTATCCGGAACATAACCCAGTCCACGTGCTCGAAGCAATCTTGAAGCGTGGAATCAGATTGGTCAGACCAGCGTTGAACAGACCTGAGCACGGGCGTTTCCTGTTTTAGTTTCTGTCTGTAGGCTGGGAGCAACAAAATGAAGTTGTGGTCAGACTTGCCGAAAGGAGGGCGGAGAATAGCCTCAGCCCCCGTAATAGGGTGAGAGGCAGAGAATCTTGGTGGAGAGAGGGGAAATGGCCAGGCAGAGACAACAAGAGTGGTTCGTTGCTCCAGTGCCTTTGTGTTCACCATCACACCCCTGGGCCAGACTACACTCAATCATAGGACCTACTGAGGAGATGAGTCTTCAATAAAGACTTAATGGTCGAGACCGAGTCTGCGGGCCCAGCCCCTGACTCACATTTGAACAGTCACATTTATTTATTATGCAGTTTATAATTTATTTTGTATTAATAAGTTAGCCACGCAGGCCCCCTACCTCCTCTCCTCCATCTGATGCTGTCTACACTCATTGAGAGCGGCTCCTGAGTCTTCATGTGGTTTGCGGTTGTGGTGAAAAAATATAAAATATATATACACTACCGTTCAAAAGCTTGGGGTCACTTAGAAATGTCCTTGTTTTTGAAAGAAAAGCAATTTTTTTGTCCATTAAAATTACATAAAATTGATCAGAAATACAGTGTAGACATTGTTAATGTTGTAAATGACTATTGTAGCTGGAAATGGAAGATAAAAAAATGGAATATCTACAGAGGCCCATTATCAGCAACCATCACTCCTGTGTTCCAATGGCACGTTGTGTTAGCTAATCCAAGTTTATCATTTTAAAAGGCTAATTGATCATTAGAAAACCATTTTGCAATAATGTCTGCACAGCTGAAAACTGTTGTTCTGACTAAAGAGGCAATAAAACTGGACTTCTTTAGACTAGTTGAGTATCTGGAGCATCAGCATTTGTGGGTTCGATTACAGGCTCAAAATGGCCAGAAACAAAGTACTGTCTTCTGAAACTCGCCAGTCTATTCTTGTTCTGAGAAATGAAGGCCATTGCATGCGAGAAATTGCCAAGACACTGAAGATCTCGGACAACGCTGTGAACTACTCCCTTCACAGAACAGCGCAAACTGTCTCTAACCAGAATAGAAAGAGGGGTGGGAGGCCCTGGTGCACAACTGAGCAAGAGGACAAGTACATCAGAGTGTCTAGTTTGAGAAAAAGACACCTCACAAGTCCTCAACTGGCAGCTTCATGAAATAGTACCCGCAAAACACCAGTCTCAATGTCAACAGTGAAGAGGCGACTCCGGGATGCTGGCCTTCTAAGCAGAGTTGCAAAGAAAAAGCCATATCTCTGTCCAGTGCTGTGTTCTTTTGCCCATCTTAATATTTTCTTTTTATTGGCCAGTCTGAGATATGGCTTTTTCTTTGCAACTCTGCCTAGAAGGCCAGCATCCCAGAGTCGCCTTTTCACTGTTGACGTTGAGACTGGACAGACAATTTTTATGCGCTTCAGCACTCGGCGGTCCCGTTCTATGAGCTTGTGTAGCCTACCACTTCGCGGCTGAGCGGTTGTTGCCCTTAGACATTTCCACTTCACAATAACAGCACTTACAGTTGACCGGGGCAGCTCTAGCAGGGCAGAGATTTGACGAACTGACTTGTTGGAATGGTGGCATCCTATGACGGTGCCATGTAGAAAGTCACTGAACTCTTCAGTAAGGCCGTTCTACTGCCAATGTTTGTCTATGGAGATTGCATAGCTGTGTGATCAAATTTATACAGCTGTCAGCAACAGGTGTGGCTGAAATAGCCAATTTCACTAATTTGAAGGGGTGTCCACATACTTTTGTATATATTCTTTAGTTAAAAAAAAAATAAATCTAATTTTATTTGTCACATGCTCCGAATATAACAGCTGTAGATCTTAAAGTGAAATGCTTACTTACAAGCCCTTAACCAACAATGCAGTTTTAAGAAAATCTTTACTAAATAAACTAAAGGGAAAAAAAGTAACGCAATAAAATAACAATAATGAGGCTATATACAGGGGGTACCGGTACCCAGTCAATGTGCAGGGGTACAGGTTAGTAATTTACAGTGGGGCAAAAAAGTATTTAGTCAGCCACCAATTGTGCAAGTTCTCTCACTTAAAAAGATGAGAGAGGCCTGTAATTTTCATCATAGGTACACTTCAACTATGACAGACAAAATGAGGAAAGAAAATCCAGAAAATCACATTGTAGGATTTTTTATGAATTTATTTGCAAATTATGGTGGAAAATAAGTATTTGGTCACATACAAACAAGCAAGATTTCTGGCTCTCACAGGCCTGTAACTTCTTCTTTAAGAGGCTCCTCTGTCCTCCACTCGTTACCTGTATTAATTGCACCTGTTTGAACTTGTTATCAGTATAAAAGACACCTGTCCACAACCTCAAACAGTCACACTCCAAACTCCACTATGGCCAAGACCAAAGAGCTGTCAAAGGACACCAGAAACAAAATTGTAGACCTGCACCAGGTTGGGAAGACTGAATCTGCAATAGGTAAGCAGCTTGGTTTGAAGAAATCAACTGTGGGAGCAATTATTAGGAAATGGAAGACATACAAGACCACTGATAATCTTCCTCGATCTGGGGCTCCACGCAAGATCTCACCCGTGGGGTCAAAATGATCACAAGAACGGTGAGCAAAAATCCCAGAACCACACGGGGGGACCTAGTGAATGACCTGCAGAGAGCTGGGACCAAAGTAACAAAGCCTACCATCAGCAAGGGCATTGAAGATGAAACGTGGCTGGGTCTTTCAGCATGACAATGATCCCAAACACACCACCCGGGCAACGAAGGAGTGGCTTCGTAAGAAGCATTTCAAGGTCCTGGAGTGGCCTAGCCAGTCTCCAGATCTCAACCCCATAGAAAATCTTTGGAGGGAGTTGAAAGTCCGTGTTGCCCAGCGACAGCCCCAAAACATCACTGCTCTAGAGGAGATCTGCATGGAGGAATGGGCCAAAATACCAGCAACAGTGTGTGAAAACCTTGTGAAGACTTACAGAAAACGTTTGACCTCTGTCATTGCCAACAAAGGGTATATAACAAAGTATTGAGAAACTTTTGTTATTGACCAAATACTTATTTTCCACCATAATTTGCAAATAAATAAATTAAAAATCATTACAATGTGATTTTCTGGATTTCTTTTTCTCATTTCGTCTGTCATAGTTGAAGTGTACCTATGATGAAAATTACAGGCCTCTCTCATCTTTTTAAGTTGGAGAACTTGCACAATTGGTGGCTGACTAAATTCTTTTTTGCCCCACTGTATATACTGCTGCTCTACTAATCATCAGATGGGGGGAGGAGTGGAGGTAGGGGCCCCACATGGGTAACTGGGGGGCCCTGTCTTGATTGGGTAACTTATTAATACAACATTTAAATAATCTGCATAATAAATAAATGCGACTGGTCAATTGTGTGAGTCGGGCTGGGGACCAAGAGGCAAAAAATATACAAATACAAATGCCAACCACAGGAGCCTGCTTTCAATGTTCAAAATACACCAGAGAGCATAATTTAGCCACAGAATAAAATAGAAAATAGTTTATAAAAAAAATAACTGTGGATTAAGTTTTATCACAAGCACATACAGGTATCTGCCAAAATAATAATGGGCCACCACAAGCTGCCAGAACAGCTTCAATGCGCCTTGGCATAGATTCTACAAGTGGACCTAAACCATGCAAGGAAAATGCACCTCACACCATAACATATACTTTGGACAAAACACTGGAGGACATCTTTAAGATAAGACTGGGCTGTTGTGACAGATTGGATTGAGATATTGACCAACCTTTATTCTTCTCTTGTTTGCAGTATTGTTTTATTTTAGCTGGGCTTCAGACATGAGTTGACAGTGTTGAGGCTCAGCTCTGGGTCATTGATAATGGTATCGCGTGATAGTATGTGGTTGTTTTATCAACAGAAGAAGTTGAAAGACATATGTTATTTACCACCATTTCATTTACACATCACCAAATCTTTCCCAGTTTGTACTTTTTAGTTGCAGAATAAAACTGTCACAAAGGTAAGCTTGAAGGGAACTAGACATGAGTCAGTCAGTTCAACAGGATTTGCATGAATTACACTGGGCGATCAATTCTCGATAATGATCAAATGTGCTCCTTTTTGCTGAAAGCCACATGCCTACCTCCATTACATTTACATTTGAGTCATATAGCGTACGCTGTTATCCAGAGCGACTTCCAATTAGTGCATTCATCTTAAGATTGTTAGGTGAGACGACAACACATCACAGTCGTAGCAAGTACATTTTCCCTCAAAGTAGTTATCAGCAAAGTCAGTCCTAGTAGGAAAAAACAAGTGCACGTTTTAATTTGTATTTATTTGTGTGGCAAGAGAGTGTAGACTGATGGCTCAAATGACGCACATTTGCCTTACTGAGAAACATACTGTGATTTCCGTAACTGATTTAAACTAGCAAACCAGTTCAGTCAGCTCCAAGGATTACTGTCAACACTCTTTATAATGTCAGTTGTCCAGCTGTTACACAACGGTCTGACATGAACTATGGATAGTGAGTTAAAGGTTATCTGATGCAGTATTCTTGTCAATTGTCATTGTCTTGGGTATCTTTCACCATCTCTTTGCCAAGTCTTAAATTTGTCTGTCTGTTCAGGCATCTCGGAGACTATGGACATGCTTGTGTGGGAACACTCTTTTCTTCTTCAACAACACTAAAGACAACGATGTGAGTTACCGGAATGTAATGGGCAAGAGAAGGGGGCTATGATGGGACAGTGGTACATTAAATAGAGAAAAGAACAGTGATCAATGTATTGCAGTTGCGGACAATCCAATATTTCACCTACTCGTGTGTGTGTTTTTAATAGTATGTTGAGAAACTGGATCTCAGTGACGTCATCTCCTTGACAGATGACTGCAGTCGAGACAGAAACCTGGAGGCAGCAAGACTCCTCCTGCTCACGAAGGACGGAGAGATTAAAATCACTGTAAGGACATAGGGGACTGTTTTCATCGTCTTTATGCAACACGATTGTGTTTAATAGTTTTAATGGTTTCCCTCCCTCTCCCCTCTCTACAGGCCCCAAGTCTAGAGGCTCGAGAACTATGGAAAGGTTTCATCTATTGTGTAGTTGAGGTTAGTGAATCCGGATACAGTTCATTCACAACCATACGGCATATGTTCAGTATGATCGTTTTTCCTGCTCAGTAAACTGAGAATAATACCTTTATCTCTGCTCTGATTGCCCTGATGAACAACAAACAATGATATCAAAAGCGAATTATGCTATCACAAAGGGACTTTTCCTTTTCCTGGTAGTGATTACGATATTACCTTTTTAAGTGTGACCTCTCTCTCTCCTTCCTCATCTCTCTCTCCTTCCTCATCTCTCTCTCCTTCCTCATCTCTCTCTCCTTCCACCTCTCTCTCTCCTTCCTCATCTCTCTCTCCTTCCTCCTCATCTCTCTCTCCTACCTCATCTCTCTCTCCTTCCTCATCTCTCTCTCCTTCCCCATCTCGCTCTCTCCTTCCTCATCTCTCTCTCCTTCCTCATCTCTCTCTCCTTCCTCCTCATCTCTCTCTCCTTTCTCCTCTCTCTTTCTCTCTCTCCTTCCTCATCTCTCTCTCCTTCCTCATCTCTCTCTCCTTCCTCCTCATCTCTCTCTCCTTTCTCCTCTCTCTTTCTCTCTCTCCTTCCCCATCTCGCTCTCCTTCCTCATCTCTCTCTCCTTCCTCCTCTTCCTTTTTTCTAACCTCTTTATTCACCTTCCCACTTTCGCTGTTACTTGGCTCATTTTTTTTTTTATCTCTCTCCCTCTGCGTTCACAGACAGTATAATGTCAGTGTTTATTGGCACTGTATAATTATATATGTGGGGAATTTGATTGTACCACATAGCTCAGCCAATATTGTCTCAGAAATGCTGTGTTTCATGGCCTTTGGTCTAAGTGACGGTATTAAGCAGTCCCTGTGTGTCTCTACCTCCAGCTGTCAGTGCCCAGCTCACTCAACCTGCTGCCTGGCCAGATCCACATGATGAGGGAGACAGTGGAGACAGAGAGGGAGAGACGGAACAACCTGTCCCTTACCCTTGCTGCAGCATCCAGCTCCAACTTCCGTCTCGTAGAGGACATGCCTGCGTAAGCATACACTAAACTAATGGATTTTGACAACTCTGTATAGGCTTATCTAGACCTTTGATTTCCTCTGTTCAGATGTGTTATATGTGGATGGTCTGTGTGCAGGTGTTACCAGCCTGTGTCTCGTACTGAGGCAGAGATTATGTTGGAGAGACACTCTGACCGTGGGAACCTGCTGCTGCGGCCCAGCAGGGATGGAGTCTCATTGGCTGTCACCACTCGACAGGACCTCAATGGGTATGCCCCCCATTCCCCTCAATTCCTGACAATGATATCTGCGGTAAAACCAAACAAAATGCATGTGACAGATAGATTAGATACCCGTAGATAGATTGATTATTACTTAGAATTCATTAATGTGCCACTCCTAGATAACGTATCTCTCTTTGGTCAGGTCTGTATTCAGACACTATCGTGTGGCTAGGAAACATGACGGAGGATACACATTCGATGTAGAGACTCCAGTGAGTATTTCAAAGGGATTTCTGCTTCCTCCTTCCTGAATACACATGCTTGTCCAATGCCACACACAATACTTTAATGCAACATAATACATTTAAGAAAGTTATTTTCTTTATGGCAAATAACAATTTTGCACTTTTCGTCAATCTAAACTTATGAAAGCGAATTCTCGTTATGACCCTAGAGAGGCATTGAACCTCAGGTTGACCCAATGTGAGGGAGTGATAAGGGAGACTGATGAAATATTCCACAGGTACTCACAGGACAATAAACCATAACAGACTGTCTTTGCCTGCCCCTGTTTTCTCCTGATTTACAGACAACTCAATCAGCATGATAATGCATCTTACCTTTATTGGTCCTGTCTGAAGTGATGAGTGGGACAAGGCCTTAGTTCTGCTGTAGGCGATCTCTGAGCTTTTAACTCCCATTGATTGCTGGTACAGTGTGTACTAAATGTTTCTCTAAATGAGTCATATTGACTCAGTCTGTTTTCAGCCATAGGCTGCGCTCACACAGGCAGAGTAATTCTGATATTTTTTCCACTAATTGGTCTTTTGACTAATCACATCAGATCTTTTCACAGCAGATCTTTTTCAGAGCTGATCTTATTGGTCTAAATTCCAATTAGTGAAAAAAATGATCAGATTTGAGCTGCCTGTCTAAATGCAGCCATATTGACAGTCTGTTTTCAGCTGTGGTTTATGCAGTTTGTTAATGATAATGGTTCTGCCTGTAGATCCCCTGTGCCACACTGCATGGTGTCATCAACTGTCTTGTGGAGAAGACTAATGGAGCTCTGACACCCTTCATTATGGAGGGACCCTACGAAGAGAGCATCAGTAAGAAAGAGCACACACACACCATTTACTACCATTTATTCTCTCGCTCTCTCTCTCTCTAATTCTCAGTTTTTCCCTGTGTTTCTGTTAATTGTCCATCTTAAGTTAAATATGGCTCTGGCTTATCAGTCATGTTGGTCAAAACATTTATACCCGCTGTCTATGCAGCGTTTGTTCAGGCAAATGAGGAGAGTGGAGAGAAGAGTCTGCAGTGCGCCCCCAGTACTCTCATGCCCTCTGTGCCAGTCCCTGCCCTCCCTCCCAAACCAGGTATACAGACCTCCCTTACTGGGACCTCCTTGACCTTCTTAACAATCACACACACCTTTACAATGGCACCATGTTGGCTTTACATCAAGATTATAATCTCTAACCAACTTTTCGCCTATAGCTCTCATTAAAATAGGGAATTGGAGGTAGCCGCTAACACACATTTTTGGACAGGTAGACAAGACCGGTAGTTAATTTGCGTGGTGTTAGACTATCTGATGTAAGACCATGGGAAAGGATCTGATCCTAGATTTACTTGGCAACTTCTATCTCAAGCTTCAAATAAGGAATGTTTTGCCTTAGTAATGACCAGATTCAATGAGTTGTAATGGAAAGAGGACATAAAAGGAATAATGTGTTTTAATCCCAGGTCCAAGAGAGCGTGTGCCAACTCCAGAGTCTGAGTCAGATAGAGGAGAGATCCTTTACCTCAATGACACCCGTGAGTATTATCATTCCTCTGTCCCCCCTTCCCTCCAACTTCTAACACACTTCAGGTATGACTTCATTCTTCACCCTCTGGTTGTTATTCCTGTTTTTGTGCTTTTCTAGAGGAAGAAAAGGAAGAAGGCACAGCAGTGCAGGCCTCTCACCCAGCTCAGCCTCCTCCCACATGTTTTCGTCTGCCAAGTGAGTCCCGCTATCTTAAGACTACTGGTACTTTAGGAGAGATTGGGGTGAGTTGAGACTCCTTTTTTTCTTGGAAACCATGCATTTTATAATTTGACCAAATATTTAGGAAGAGGTCATCATTTCATGGAGTCTGTGAAGGAAGAAACCACATGGATAAAGTGGTAAGCAAGTTAGGTCCAAAAAACTGATTTTCACTAAGGTTTCTTGATGCTTGTATCAAAACAAAAGTATATAATTTTAAGATTGTTCTGTACATCAGATGGGGTTTCTATAAACTACAATATGAGGGGTAAGTTGTGCCAAGAGACCACTTTTTTTTGGACAAGTTATGTATTCACTACTGTAAAGTTTACATGAATACACAACATCCCGAAATGTATGTAGATACACTATGGATACAAAAGTATGTGGACACCCTTTCAAATGAGTGGATTTGGCTATTTCAGCCACACCGTTGCTGACGGGTGTATAAAACTGAGCACACAGCCATGCAATCTCCATAGACAAACATTGGCAGTAGAATGGCCTTACTGAAGAGCTCAGTGACTTTCAACATGGCACTGTCATAGGATGCCAGCTTTCCAACAAGTCAGTTCGTCATATTTCTGCCCTGCTAGAGCTGCCCCGGTCAACTGTAAGTGTTGTTATTGTGAAGTGGAAACGTCTAGGCGCAACTATGGCTCAGACACGAAGTGGTAGGCTACACAAGCTCACAGAATGTGACCGCCGAGTGCTGAAGCACGTAACACGTAAAAATTGTGAAAAATTGCTGAAGCACGTAACACGTAAAACTCCGGCTACTCTAATAACCTCGGTCAATAACAGACTGAAAGGCATTACATGAAGTATGTACTTATCGCTGAGCTTTCGGTCAGTCGACCTTCATCAGAGCATATCTCCACAAACATTAGTGGAACAGATAAAGCCATACAGCGAGCCAGAGGTAATTTCAGACACCTGATGTAATCTAAAGTACCCAAAAGGGCCACTAGATATAATATCAGATAGAAATACAGGATAGAACAGAACATGTTATAGATGCATTTCTACTAGAACAAATCACACGTACACAGGGAATGTGGTGTTAGCTTAAGGAACCTATACTCTCAAGTAGAGAGCAATAAAGCTGAAAAACATAGAAAGGGGAATACCTAGTCAATTGTACAACTGAATGCATTCAACTGAAATGTGTCTTCCGCATTTAACCCAACCCCTCTGAATCCGAGAGGTGCGGGGCCTGCCTTAATCAACATCCATGTCATCGGGAACAGTGGGTTAACTGCCTTGCTCAATTCGATCCAGCAACCTTTCAGTACAACACTATATACAATGTTTGTGCACAATTTCGACTTAAAATATCAAAGGGACTCATTTCGTGGAACCACCCGTATCATGGCACTTTGTTTCATTGTTTTTTGTTGTGTGTTTCTTTTTTGGGTTGCTGCTTGTGTGACACTAAATCTTCCCTTTTGGAATCGATCAATTAATGAAAACATTCTCCCTTGTGTTGTAGGAGCTGAGAGGAAGACCCTGCGGGAACAACTGCCCCCTGTTCCGACACCCCGTACCTCCCCCAGCACCTCTACAGATACCCCTGACGCCAGGTTGAGACGCCTCGCTGTAAATTCTGTCCCACTAGACATTGTGGCTCAGAGTAGGTCAACCGTTTTGGTTCTGTCTTTTCATTTAGAAGAGTTCCAACCATCTACAATATGATTGTAAGAAGTAATTGCTCAGGGAACTTAAACCCCTAAATGCTGGTTTCTTGACTATCTTGTCTTCCTTTCAGCCATATCTGAAGAGCTGAAACTGAAGTTGGAGAAGAGGTTGGCGCATCAACAGTGACCTCTCCTGGCAGCTATTCCATCTGCAGGTGAAAAAAACCTACTACAACAATGGCCTCGCAACAAATTGGGGACACTCCCTCAACTCCCTACTACTGCCCTAAAGCTTGATTAAAATTGGTCCGACTAGGGCCAGTTAAGTACTGTCGCTTATATGTGAATTACAGTTCAAAGCATGTCGGATGGGTGCCGGATGCCGTTGGGTTAGATTCTCCTAGAGAATCTGTCTATAGTCCCATTTATACCTGATGCTAACATGCACCCTTTGTCCTGATCTTGTACACATTCTAAATGTGCCCACATTTTTAGACTGGTGTAGAGTGATTAAAAGACACATTGTAGTCAGACACGTATTGTCTGGATATCAATCAAGTGTTAACAGATCTGGATGATCAATTTAAATAATCATTATACCATCCTCTAGTGTCATTAACTTTAAGTAATTGTCTTAAAATAAATACATTCATATTATTTTGAAAGAATATCTGTCAAATAATTTGCATACAGGGAGGCACCAGGTAATCTGGTCACATTTAATACAATGTGTAAACACGACAAACCTTGATCAGATAGTGATTGGATCATATTGATCAGATCATGAAACTCACATGTTAGCACAAGGTGTAAACAAAGCTAATGTCCCTAATAGACATAACGACATGGGCTGTGTTTCCCTCCCAGTCTGACCGCCTCCTACCCTGGGCTGCGTGCCTGGGTCTCTCCCTGCACCTGGTCTCTCCCTAGCTGGCTGTCAGCTCACTCTCAGAAGATGAATGCCTTATCGATTCCTCCTTCCTGGATCGTTTCATCCTAACCACACACTAGCAAATTAAGACTGTAAATCACCATGTAAATGTCACATTATCCACACCATGTATTTTTTTAGTATAATCCAATAGAGGCCTACAGTATCAAATATTTGTCTATACCGGTCAGTGTTGTTGGCTCGTTTAGTTTTTTTGTCTTCTGATATAATACTACAATCTTTACTGGGAGCATTATATTTGTCTCTTAGTTTTATGTCAGAAAAGCAATGAAGCCAATGTGTCTTTTGAATGTGTCCTGATTGAAATAAAATTAATCACAGGGATTATATCCTGTCTATATTCTTGTGAGAACAAAATGTACCTGATATCTTTCAAAATGTAGTAGTCTTTACTCCTGAAATGTACTTGTCCTGAATGTACACAATGAGAGATACTCAGGGCTGTCTTACTGCTTTATTAAACTCAGTGTGACATACTGTAGTGGAAAAATTAAAGGGACATATTTACATTGACATTTGTTCACCCATGAAATAAAGTAAAAAAAAAATGGTGTTAAAGCATTGCAGGTTATATTCATACGATGCATACCATCAAAATGACAAGAACGTAAGACTGTATTTAAAATAATAGCACACCAGCACAGTTTCTACATCAGGTGACATGAATAAGGAATGGTGTTAACATTGAACTAAACACTTGCAGCAACATCTATTTCTTATCCAGGGAGTCCCCACCCAGCTCATAAAATGGCTTCTCACTTCAGGTGATTAAAACGGTGACAAGTTAGGGACACACACATAACAGTACATTTCAAACCAACACACTCATATTCAGGCCCATGCTCCCCCATACAAACACTTCTACAAAACAATCAGCTGTACTGTATTTTCAACTCTGTCTCCACTGGTCCCCAGACATTTGCTGGCGATGTAGAATTCAATACATTCCTAGTGTTTAAATATTGATTATAAGCATGTCATTTTGCTACAAAGTTATTTGGGTTATACAGATGAATTAGGTATTTCTGTACTGAGGAGCAACTAGCTAAATTATAGGCAGAGGATTCTGAACATTCAGTATGTATTAATGACTACTGTACTACAACCAAGTTATATGGACTATTTGTTTCTCGTTGCATTGGGGTCTTTGACTGTTGCATTTAAATATAAACATATGTGTCTAGCTCCTAATATACTGGTAACTAGGCTATTGTCATTTTGCCTTTAATTATGGATATGAATTAAATGACTGATTCAGTTCTGCCTAAGTGAGTATACTGATGAGGGCACCTCTCTGGAAGGCACAGGGAGTGTAATGAGCTGACTTGGATGAGGCAGAGTAGAACCATCACCCCAGGCAGGCAGGCAGGCAGGCAGGCATGGTGTGTATGGTGGCGTTGGGATGAGCAGTGGGCAGCGCTGGGCCAGTTTGAGCTCCTAGCACCACACAGCCTCAGTGGGATAAAGTTCTGCAGTGGTTGTGGCCTGGATGGGTCTAGGTGAGGCTGGCGTTGGAGCTGCTGGTACCACTGTTCTTCCTCTGGCCACTCTGCACCACACTGGGCACCTGCAGACCCGTCTGCACCGAGAAACTCCCATTCCACACCTGCAGGGGTTCGACAGAACACAAACTTAACATATAAGGTGTGTTTTCTCAAAGACAGTGACCTAATTTCTTTCTGCTGTGACTTGCCTAGTGATAGTGACCCACAAAGTAAACAAAATCAATGTTTCTCACCGAGAAGGCTGGTATGACAGGCTGAGTGAACTTGGTTCTAAAGGTGTGCATCAGCGTCTTGGTTCTGGCGTTGTAGAAGGACAGTGCACCTGGATGGAGAGAAATGTAACTAAGGCAGCTAAAGATTTGATACAGCAGCATAGCTACAGAACACAGACAGGCTCAAGTGAACATGTTCATTTGATTACATTACCTAACCCACTCCTGATCCAATCCTTAATCCAGACCTATTTAATTCTATTTAATGAAGATTGGTCTTAAGTACAAATCACTATGTACTGTTCGTCAGTCTCAGTTAAGTGGTCCCCCTGACTGGATGTGGAAAAGCTGCTCCAGTATAAGGTGGAGAGGAGATATATTTGAGGTGTATCTGGGGGTCTGTCTCACCCTCCTCGTAGTTGCAGTAGACCCCTATGCGGTCCGGGATGGGACAGTCCAGGGTGCGGGCCTTGTTGTTGTGCTTGGCTGTGAGGCTCTGGTGCAGCCAGTTGTTCAGGTGGATGCACCACGAGGCGTTGCTCTTCCCTAGCTGGTCAAAGCGGCCCAGGTTCCGCAGGGCCAAGCCCACAGCGAACGCCTTGCTCTCTTTATCGAACCGCACCTCCCAGTACTGCTGGCCTGCGTCGATAAAGGTGTCTCCCAGTACAGTGTAGGACTCAGCCGTGAATCGGTCTCTGCCGACCCGAGCAGACGGCACTCTCTTCGGTGAATTCATGGCCGTCCTAGGAGAGGAGAAGAGGGAGAGTCAGAGGACGCCAAAGTTTATCCTCAACTTTCATGCACAAAGGATATGGCAGAAAGTGTTTCTGACCTGGCAGGTGAGTGCATGGGAGATTGGTTGGTTCTGTTCTTGTCCTTGCGGATGTCCTGGACGACCTTCCCCCCACAGCTGTCCCACTCCACACTGAGGTCCTCCACCTTCAGGTTCTGATGGGACGAGCTTGCATCCAGCTTGAACTGGAACGCTGCAGGGCGGAGTGGAAGGGTGGCGAGATAGAGACAGGCTTTATGTTGATGTGCTGACTCATTGATTCTTATCACATCAGAGGACATTTAGGACAACAAGATACAGTGTAAATGCATTCTCCCTCCTGAGCGGAGGACAATGTCCAGTTCACCCACCATGTGTCTCCAGTGTTACAAGCTCAGAGAACTCTCCTGCCACAGCCTTGTTACACGCCTTCACACGGAACGTCATGTAACGTGTGTCAAAGCGAAGCCCTGAAATCACATAAAGTGTACTTGATAATCACAGTTGGTCAATTTAAGTAAGCGCATTACTCCTAGGCTACTGCATCTAAAGACATGCCCTTCTCTTACTAGTTAACCCAAGCCATAACCCTAACCCTAGTTTCATGTCCACATCCCCAGCTCAACCCTAACCCTGGCTGTAACTCTAACTATAACCCGTAGCCTGACACGCTTACCTGTAAGGGTGTACTCGGTCTCTCGAATGCCCTCCACCACCATCCAGGGGTAGTCCTCCCGGGCGCGGGGCGGCCCCTCGTAGTTGGTGCGGCGATGCTCCAGGTCATAGTGATCTATCTTGGTGTCAGGCTCAGGCAGAGCCCACTGTACTGTCACCGTGTTGTCACAGACCTGGCACTCTGACACCAGAATCTCTGGGGTGGCAGGCACTGGGGAGAGAAATTGGGGCTTACATCCTTCATTCTGAGAGGCTAGGTTTGGTCAACATGGGTGGTACCAAAAAGCCATTGTCACAACAGTTAATTGAAATATAACCTAAGTAGAGAATGTTGGAAGCACAGAAATAAGAATGAATAGAACGGGCTTGGAACCTCTAGCATTGGCAATTTGACTGGTAAACTCATGGGTACACTCACAATGGCTGCCTGGTATTGTGATGCAATAATTTCCATGGTTATGTAGAATGTTCATTCAAATTATGCTAACTTATGTGGCTCATGCAATGGAATGCATTTTTTGTAATGACATTTGAGTTGATTCAACAAATCACAGCACAGATTGCTGGTTACACTTCCTGCTTTTACTTCCTGCTTTGCTCCAATGGGTAAACTCGTAATGCCATAACAGTCCACCCATTATGCCATTATTGACTTGAATGGAGACGACGCCCATTCTATTTGTTCTTATTTCTTTGGTTGTAAGAGCATTGTCCATTGTTGTTATTAAAGAGGAACAAATAGACAGACATAATGGGTCCCAGACTGACCTGGGAGGAACTTGATTGTCTGCAGCATCTCCCGCTCTTGGGTAAAGTCCACCATCATGTGACTCATGCTGTCACTGGCTTTGGCTTTCAGTGACAAACGGAAGGCAGGGGCCATTGTCACACTGCTCTCCCCCAAACAAAGACACACAGAGTGAGACATGTCTCATTATTCAACCCACTGAAGGACTGACAGGACACAGTGTGTTGTACTGTAATACTACTGTAACTAGTCATCACTTTACACAGAGCTATAATAACGTACTAACTATTTTTCTAAAGTACCACACAAAAACATATTTGTGAATCATGAACAGACACACACGAAACATCCAAAACTAAACTGACACAGCCAGAGGGGATAGATTGGAGCATGTGCCATGAGGGACTGACACATGTTTGGGACAGAGAAGGCAGGTGAGGTGAGCGAGAACACTACAGAGTGGTGGTTAAAAGGGTGTGCTACAGCGTGATTGTATGTCATCTATATTTTGTTGGAATGTGTGTGGGTGAGCAGATGGTTAGTAAATTAAGAAGATACTTTGAGAAATGGAGAGCAATGTACTATACCTATCCTTAATGTCTTTGGCCGCCTAGAGAGAAGCAGAGAGGGAAAGCAAAAGGGAAAGGAGGGGAGATATGGACCGAGAGAGAACTCAGTTGCAGCCACATCCTTACAATTGAAAACATTACATTTGTGTTACACAGTAAACATAGATCACAACAAACCACATCAGATCAACATACTGTGCTGCTTTACAATAAAGGTACATAAAGATAAGAAACAGATAGTAACTGTGTAGCTCAGTTGGTTAAGCCTGGCGCTTGCAACGTTTCCTACAGGGGACCAGTCTATAAAAGTACAAAAATGTATGCACTCACTACTGTAATTCACTCTGGATAAGAGCGTCTGTTAAATGACTAAAATGTATAACAACAGTCATGCACTAAAACCATTATGGATATCCTCAAGCAAAATACCAATGGCATCATTGCATAAGATATGGAAATGAAATGAGTTAGGTTGTAGAAGCTTTTCATCCCGCCGTTACCTGAGTGAAGTCATCTGCTTCCGAGGAGCAGAGAGTCTGATTGGCTACCTCCAAAAGCTCCTCGGAGCTCTCCAGGGCTTTGGAGCACGCACTCAGCTGACTCTGAAAGAGAGAGAGAACCAGAGAGAGAGAGAGAGAGAACCAGAGAGAGAGAGAGAGAGAGAACCAGAGAGAGAGAGAGAACCAGAGAGAGCGAGAGAACCAGAGAGAGAGCGAGAGAACCAGAGAGAGAGCGAGAGAACCAGAGAGAGAGCGAGAGAACCAGAGAGAGAACACCAGAGAGAAAGAGAGAACCAGAGAGAGAACACCAGAGAGAGAGAGAGAACCAGAGAGAGAGAGAGAGAGAGAGAACCAGAGAGAGAGCGAGAGAACCAGAGAAAGAGAACCAGAGGGAGAGAGAGAACCAGAGAGAGAGAGAGAACCAGAGAGAGACCCAGAGAGAGAGAACCAGAGAGAGAACCAGAGAAAGAGAGAACCAGAGAGAGAGAGAGAGAACCAGAGAGAGAGAGGTGACCATATTATGTATGATTAGACACACATTTTCCTCAGATTACACAGACCCACAAACAATTAGAAAACAAATCCAATTTTGATAAACTCTCATATCTATTGGGTGAAATACCACAGTGTGAAATCACAGCAGCAAGATGTGTGACCTGGGGCACCCAGTGAAGAACAAACACCATTGTAAATACAACCCATATTTACTTATTTTCCATTTTGTACTTTAACTACTTGCCCATTGATACAACACTGTATATAGACATAACATGACATTTGAAATGTCTTTATTCTTTTGGAACTTGTGTGAGTGTAATATTTAATGTTCACTTTTGATTGTTTATTTCACTTGCTTTGGCAATGTAAACATATGTTTCCTATGCCAATAAAGCCCCTTGAATTGAATTGAGAGAACCAGAGAGAAAGACAGAGAGAGAGAAGGATATATTTAATCACAGTCCAGACAATGTTTCCTTTTAATGTAACAAATGTCTTCTTTACTGTGTCATTGAGGTTTCTTTCCATCACAGGAAAAGTTAACAGGAAACGTTATTTGAGTTGAATTGCCATGAGCCACTTCCTTTTTTCAATTAACCTACTGTAATTGGCTGTTCAGTATATCACTTTGGTTTCTACACTTCCCACTCACATAATCAAGCACAGAGGGATGCAATGTAGTTATGTAAAGCTGCCCATGCCGTTGCTTTGTCTGACTGACTGGCTAACTGACACTCAGATGCTGAGAGGTAAACAGGATTATACAGTACACAGACACAATAATCCTCTAGGAATACTAACGTTTCAGACCCCAACACACACAGTCTTTCATACTGTAGCAACATTTCTAAGCAACACTGAATCAGTATGCACATGGCTTTATTCACAAAAAAATCTTGCGATTCTAAACCTGAGAATGAGTCATGCTAGACTGATCATAAGTCGATCCTATGATCGGATAGCCTGGGAAGTCATAAAAAAACGGTTTCAATGTTGAATGTTAATGACTGAAATCTTAAAAGATCAAGAAATGCAAAGCAAAAGCCTGTAAAATCCGTATCCAGTAAAAGCTCAATAAAGGTGAACTGACCTGTAGCTCATAGGTGCGGCTGGCCCTCTCCTGTTTGATCCTGGTGACCATACTGTCTTTCAGCTCATCCAGTACGGAGTGGAGGGAGCTGAACTCGGTCTCCAGGTCCTCCTGGACACGGCTGGAGTTCCCCTGCAGGGGCCAATAGGGAAGGAATCAGTTCACTGATAGGCTCTCTGACCATCCAGTCAGACAGACTAGTACAGCATGTACACTATGCCAAGTTCATAAAACCATTGTGTCGCACACATACTGCAATCTTACTTCAGACTGTAATCTAATGTTAGACCAGCCCAGACGGTGTGTACAGTACCTCCAGGTTCTCCAGGCTCTGTTTCAGACAGCAGATGAAGTTTGTGATCTCATCATTCTTCAGGGCCAGGGTAGTGGTGATCTTACGCAGTGATTCCTGCAGAATGTAACAGAAAGTTAAAAGTAGCCAAGCATCTGCCTAAGAATAATCTATATCGCATTTGGACATTGGAACAAGTTCTCAATTATAGAATAGAAAACAGTAGAATATTTCATGAAATTCCTTGCTTCAAGATAACACAGATCACCCCTCCTTACAATAGCCTACACTCAAATTAGTAAGGGTGAATCAAATGGTCAGTACTTTGTCATCTGCATTTCTTGGGAGTAAATTACCCCTTCTGTGTAAACTGTGACCAGGGCGGGCATCTTGCTACTTGACCGGAAGTATGCGCATCCATCATGTAAAAATGAGTCTCCAGTTGTTGGGTATAACTCATCATATAGCCTACACTAGGCACCATAGGTACCCCATCTCTGAAGCAGCCGAACTCACACATTGAATGAATGATACTGCATTAGAAAAGATCCAGGCAAATTATGTCGACAGTCCAATCCCAACCCGGCAGTTCAGTTCACACACTCCAAGAAGCATTTGATATGCTCCTTGATGCGATAGGCTATGCGCCAGGCCCAAATCATAGGGATAATAGGACACTCTGCACCCACCTATTTATTATAGCAACCTAGGACTCTGCAGAGCGATACAAACTAAAAACAAACAGTTGTGATTGTGTCTTGGACTGGTATGCATTTACAAGTTTAATCAATAAACACTATTCTGGGACATGTCACGGCAAGGCGCAGTTCTCGAAAACTAATGCTCAGAGTAGTAATTGGTTGAGGGACTGCAAACCTTGCTGTCGACGTGCCTCCACAAAATACGCCTCGTCTTTTAAATCAATTACAAGATGTAACCATTCAAGGTTAATACATGACAGAATACAAGACAATGATGTAAGACATCAACAAAGTCCCGGTCTTCCGCGCTACTCCTCCTTTCTTTGTACGCCCTGCGACCGCCGCAAACACAAAACACCTGTTCGGTCGGTTGTTCCTACCTTCTGATCTCCCATCTTGCCGTTCCAATGAACCAGTGCCGGTGTGTCAGGAATGATAAATACTGTTCTTTAGCGTCTACTCTTTTCGATGTATTTGGAGCACACTGACTACTGGGCTGGTACTGATGCTGCTGGAGTGCATTGCATCTCTTGTCCAACGCTTAGGGCCGTCTTGTGTTTTGCGCAGATGCAGTAGAAGCGAAATCTGGGTAGTGTAGTTTTAATATGAACCATATTACGTAATCTTTGGTATAATCTGTTTCCATTCAGTTAGGTATTCTTTCCTTTGTAAATGAAAAGCAATTAGGTCGAAATAAATTCGAATGATGATTAAATCATGTCAATGCGGAGCTATATGGAGCCCTCCGCATTGTTAACAAATCTGAGGCGAACGGAGGTACTGAGCTTGATTTGGCTTCCACAAGCCTCCGAGGTTTCTCAATTGCGTCACATCCTCCATATGGAGCCTCCGGATCGCATTTCGGAGCAAGCATTAATTCGTTTAGTCAAAAATATATCTCAGACAGCACTTGCCCGATTTTGATTACACTTTGGTGAATGATGCGTCTTGGACCAAGGGAGGATTGGACCAAGGGAGCTATAGAAATTCAGCGTGAAAACAACAACAATAATTTACCATGCCATTGGATTTAAGTTAAAAGTTAGGTGAAAAAAAGACGAAACTCCCTTGATGACTTTTTGCAAATCCAATCAGTTTTCCACGTTGCTTCAACATCATCACATTTAATTTTTGTTGTTGAAATGACGTGGAAAAAACGTTGATTCAACCAATTTTTGCACCACAGGAGGTTGGTGGCAGCTTAATTCGGGAGGACGGGCTCGTGGTAATGGCTGGAGTGGAATGGTATCAAACACATGGTTTCTATGTGTTTGATGCCATTCCATTTGCTCCATTCCAGCCCTTATTATGAGCAGTCCTCCCCTCAGCAGCCTCCACTATTTTACACAGTGAGCTGCATGTGGTTGACCCCTTTCTTCTTCCTACCACAAAAAGTAAAAGACAAAATGTCTACACATTCTGGGTTAACTTTATGGTTGTCTATGTATACTACTTGCATTACTTAATTTTTCATGCTGCTCCATAAATCCTGCTAAACAACTTTTGTCATAAACTTTGGAGCTTTGTATTGTTTTGTCACAGGAAGTCACACGGATATTCTCATAACATTGACTGTAGTGGCAAAGTGTGTTAACACATTTGGACCAAAACCCACAAGCTCTCGAAAGCCCCTTCAATTTCTCTAAGCCACATTTACAATTTGACCACACAGACTTACTCATTGAGAGGCAGCATATGCCCTTACACTACAGTGCACACAGTACCAACCTCTGAGGACACCTGTGACTGCAGGACAACTTTTAGCTCAGCAGAGGTTGTTTTCATGTATGTAGTCTACCAGCCTTTGTAGTTATTTGTGCAGCCCCCACCTCACCTCACCTCCCCCCATATGCCTGGTTTCAGAATACGGTAAATGTTAAGCACCTCCTTCCACCCACACATAGAGTCCTTCCTCATCTCACTCAGGAAGGTACTGTAGCTATGATACGTAAGAAGACAGAGTGAGAAGCCAACCTCTGAACCCATGAAATGGACATCTGGAACAAAGTGATCAACTTGCTGTTTCTTATAGGTAGGATTACTACTTCTTTCTATACAACACATGCATGGTTAAACAATATAACCATGAAAACATTTGCATTTGATTTCTGGAATTGCATTTTTCATAGCCCCTTGATTTTCATTGTGTTGTATACTGACTGACAAACTGCATGGACGTGTCTGGTTGACCTAATGTTGTGAAGATGCCTTCATAATGAAAGCAATACTATTACAATGTTGGTCTCATGGAAGGGTAAATAAGAGGGCTTAACTGGATACTGGCATATATGCTTTGCGCATTTGAGTGACAACATTGGACAAACAGGTCCCCAATTAAAGTACTGTACTGTACATGGAGTGTACAAAACATTAGAAACACCTGCTCTTTCCATGACATACACTGACCAGGTGAATCCAGGTGAAAGCTGTGATCCCTTCTTGATGTCACTTGTTAAATCCACTTCAACCAGTGTAGATGAAGGGGAGAAGACAGGTTAAAGAAGGATATTTAAGCCTTGAGACATGGATTGTGTATGTGTGCCATTCAGAGGGTGAATGGGCAAGACATAATATGTAAGTGCCTTTGAACGGGGTATGTTAGTAGATGCTGGGCGCACTGGGTTGTGTGTGTCAAGAACTGCAACGCTGCTGAGTTGAACAGCAATGCTCTCTCTGGTTCTCTCGAGTGTATCAAGAATGAGTTGAACAGCAATGCTCTCTCTCTGGTTCTCTCGGGTGTATCAAGAATGGTCCACCACCCAAAGGACATCCAGCCAACTTGACACAACTGTGGGAAGCACTGGAGTCAACATGGGCCAGCATCCCTGCGGGTCGCTTTCGATACCTTGTAGAATCCATGCCCCGACGAATTGAGGCTGTTCTGAGGGCAAAAAGGGGTGCAACTCAATATAAGGAAGGTGTTCCTAATGTTTGGTACACTGTGTATATTCAGTTATTGCATGTGCAACATGCTGCAAATATGGTTCTCCATTGTCTTACTCTGCTTTTCTCCTGGTCTGAATTCATTGAACTTCTCATTGTTTCAAAAAAAATACATAAACATCTCTTGTGTTTTATATTACCCTACCCCTTAGCACTCATGGCAACAGTGACGTCTGCCCTGAGCGCTGTGATCACGGATCCACCCCAAAGGACAGTGGAAGCTCCTCTTGGCTCCTCTCTGACCCTCAACTGCAGTTTTGAGCCCCAGACTAGTGCCTGGGTGAAGTGGTATTTCAACATAAACCAATCATGCTGTGACTCTAGTACCAGTCAACTGTCCTCCCATAAGATATCGGTCAACAAGACTGTGGAGCAGAATGATGGAGGTCATGTCCTCCAGGAGTCTGGGGGAGATTGGTCCAGACTGACTGTAAGAGATGTCCGGCACAATGACAGTGGGTGGTACTTCTGCCAGGTTTTGGTAGATATCCCTGACCTTATAAAAAGTAACAGCAATGGAACTCAAGTTATTATTAGTAAGTACAAAATACAATTTTCATCTGATACATCCTCCTCCCTTCAGCATGTTCATAAATGTATTGTGGTTATAATGGTCATATTTATCATACAACAGTAGCATCATTGGCAGCACTGCTAATATACAGTATATATATTTTAACTCATTTTGTTCTTTAATGCAGCTGGCAAGAGGACAGAGTGTGCCCCTTCATTGATGACAGGTAAATCTTCAAGCTTCAACCATAGACATTCTCTACATTTTAGTCATTTAGCATATGATCTTATCCAGAGCAACTTACAGGAGCAATTAGAGTTAAGTGCCTTTCTCAAGGGCACGTCAACCGATTTTTCACCTAGTTGGCTCAGGGATTCAAAAGATTTTCTACATTGTATAATAATAGTGAAGACATCAAAACTAATTAAATAACACATACGGGATCATGTAGTAACCTAAAAAAAAACTGTTAAAGCTTCTTCAGGCTAGGGTCTATTTTTCTCAAATTCCGCCTGACTGACGTACCCAATGTAAACTGCCTGTTGCTCAGGCCCTGAAGCCAGGATATGCATATAATTGGTACCATTGGAAAGAAAACACTCTGAAGTTTGTAGAAATGTTAAAACAATGTAGGAGACTATAACACAATAGTGGTAGGAGAAAATCCAAAGAAAAAACAACCGGGAATGGTTTTTTTTTTGAGAGCCCATGCTCTTCCATTAGAACGTATAGGGGAAATAATTTAATCTAGCTCCCAGTATGCAATTCCTATGGCTTCCACTGGATGTCAGTAGTCTTTATTCCAGGTTTCAGGCTTGTTTCTTCCCAAACGAGAATGAATTATGAGTTTTAGTACTGGGACTCAGAGTTGGAAATCAGTCTATGCGCACGTGATGAAGAGGACGCGCGCACCTACTAATATAATTTTCCTATTGAACATTCTTCTTTCCATATGAGATATTATAGTTTAATCACGTTTTAAGGTATATTAGGATTAAATATAAACATATTTTGACTTGTTTTAACAAAGTTTAGCAGTAGCTTTTTGGATTCCTTTCTCTGCATGTTGAACGAGTGGATTACTCAAATCGATGGCGCCAACTAAACAGACTTTTTGGGATATAAAGAAGGATTTTATCTAACAAAACGACTCTACATGTTGTAGCTGGGACCCTTTGGATGACAAATCAGAGGAAGATTTTCAAAAAGTAAGTGAATATTTAATCGCTATTTGTGAATTTATGGAACCTGTGCTGGTGGAAAAATATTTTGATTTGGGGCGCCATCCTCAAACAATCGCATGGCAAGCTTTCGTTGTAAAGCCTATTGTAAATCAGACAGTGCAGTTAAATTCTTGTTAATCTAAGCTTTTAACCGATACAGTGAGGGAAAAAGTATTTGATCCCCTGCTGATTTTGTACGTTTGCCCACTGACAAAGAAATGATCAGTCTATAATTTTAATGGAAGGTTTATTTGAACAGTGAGAGACAGAATAACAAAAAAATCCAGAAAAACGCATGTGAAAAATGTAAAAAATTTATTTGCATTTTAATGAGGGAAATAAGTATTTGACCCCTCTGCAAAACATGACTTAGTACTTGGTGGCAAAACCCTTGTTGGCAATCACAGAGGTCAGACGTTTCTTGTAGTTGGCCACCAGGTTTGCACACATCTCAGGAGGGATTTTGTCCCACTCCTCTTTGCAGATCTTCTCCAAGTCATTAAGGTTTCGAGGCTGACGTTTGGCAACTCAAACCTTCAGCTCCCTCCATAGATTTTCTATGGGATTAAGGTCTGGAGACTGGATAGGCCACTCCAGGACCTTAATGTGCTTCTTCTTGAGCCACTCCTTTGTTGCCCTGTTTTGGGTCATTGTCATGCTGGAATACCCATCCACGACCCATTTTCAATGCCCTGGCTGAGGGAAGGAGGTTCTCACCCAAGATTTGACCGTCCATCGTCCCTTTGATGCGGTGAAGTTGTCCTGTCCCCTTAGCAGAAAAACACCCAAAGCATAATGTTTCCACCTCCATGTTTGACGGTGGAGATGGTGTTCTTAGGGTCATAGGCAGCATTCCTCCTCCTCCTCCAAACACGGCGAGTTGAGTTGATGCCAAAGAGCTCCATTTTGGTCTCATCTGACCACAACACTTTCACCCAGTTGTCCTCTGAATCATTCAGATGTTCATTGGCAAACTTCAGACAGGCATGTATATGTGCTTTCTTGAGCAGGGGGGACCTTGCGGGTGCTGCAGGATTTCAGTCCTTCACGGCGTAGTGTGTTACCAATTGTTTTCTTGGTGACTATGGTCCCAGCTGCCTTGAGATCATTGACAAGATCCTCCCGTGTAGTTCTGGGCTGATTCCTCACCGTTCTCATGATCATTGCAACTCCACGAGGTGAGATCTTGCATGGAGCCCCAGGCCAAGGGAGATTTACAGTTATTTTGTGTTTCTTCCATTTGCGAATAATCACACTAACTGTTGTCACCTTCTCACCAAGCTGCTTGCCGATGGTCTTGTCCCCCATTCCAGCCTTGTGTCAGTCTACAATCTTGTCCCTGACATCCTTGGAGAGCTCTTTGGTCTTGGCCATGGTGGAGAGTTAGGAATCTGATTGATTGATTGCTTCTGTAGACAGGTGTCTTTTATACAGGTAACAAACTGAGATTAGGAGCACTCCCTTTAAGAGTGTGCTCCTAATCTCAGCTCGTTACCTGTATAAAAGACACCTGGGAGCCAGACATCTTTCTGATTGAGAGGGGGTCAAATACTTATTTCCCTCATTAAAATGCAAATCAATTTATAACATTTTTCAAATGCGTTTTTCAGGATTGTTGTTATTCTGTCTTTCACTGCTCAAATAAACCTACCATTAAAATTATAGACTGATCATTTGTCAGTGGGCAAACGTACAAAATCAGCAGGGGATCAAATACTTTTTTCCCTCACTGTATAAGACACTTGTATGTTCCTAAATGTTTAATATCCATAATTTGTATGATTATTTATTTGAATTGCGTGCCCTCCAGTTTCACCGGACGTTGTCCCGCCAGCAGGATGCCTAGCCTTAAACAAATCAAAATATGTTTTAGATTTTAGATTCTTCAACATAGCCACCCCCTTTACCTTGATGACAGCTTTGCATACTCTTGGCATTCCCTCAACCAGCTTCACCTGGAATGATTTCCCCAAAGTCTTGAAGGAGTTCCCACAAATGCTGAGCACTTGTTGGCTGCTTTTCCTTCACTTTGCGGTCCAACTCATCCCAAACCATCTCAATTGGGTCGGGTGATTGTGGAAGCCAGGTCATCTGATGCAGCACATCATCACTCTCCTTCTTGGTCAAATAGCCCTTACACAGCCTGGAAGTGTGTTGGGTCATTGTCCTGTTAAAAAAACAAATTATAGTCCCACTAAGCGCAAAACCAGATGGGATGGCATATCGCTGCAGAATGCTGTGGTAGCCGTGCTGGTTAAGTGTGCCTTGAATTTTAAATAAATCACTGACAGTGTCATCAGCAAAGCACCATCTCATCTCCTCCTCCATGCTTCACGGTGGGAACCACACATGTGGAAATAATCTGTTCACCTACTCTGTGCCTCACAAAGACACGGTGGTTGGAACCAAAAATCTCAAATTTGGACTCATCAGACCAAAGGACAGATTTCCACTGGTCTAATGCCCATTGCTTGTGTTTCTTGGCCCAAACAAGTCTCTTCTTCTTATTGGTGTCCTTTAGTAGTGGTTTCTTTGCAGCAATTCGACCATGAAGGCCTGATTCACGCAGTCTCCTCTGAAAAGTTGATGTAGAGATGTGTCTGTTACTGTTATTTGAACCCTGTGAAGCATTTATTTGGGCTGCAATTTCTGAGGTGCAGTTAACTCTAACGAACATATCCTTTGCAGCAGAGGTAACTCTGGGTATCCCTTTCCTGTGGTGGTCCTCATGAGAGCCAGTTTCATCATAGTGCTTGATGGTTTTTACAACTGCACTTAAAGAAACTTTCAAAGTTCTTGAAATGTTCCATATTGACTGACCTCCTTGTCTTAAAGTAATGATGGACAGTTGTTTTTCTTTGCTTATTTGAGCTGTTCTTGACATAATATGGACTTGGTCTTTTACCATATAGGGCTATCTTCTGTATACCACCCCTACCTTGTCACAACACAACTGATGGGCTCAAACGCATTAAGAAGGAAAGAAATTCCATTAACTTTTAACAAGGCACAACTGTTAATTGAAATGCATTCCACATGACTACCTCATGAAGCTGGTTGAGAAAATGCCAAGAGTGTGCAAAGCTGTCATCAAAGCAAAGGGTGGCTACTTTGAAAATATTTGTTTAACACTTTTTTGGTTACTACATGATTCCATATGTGTTATTTCATAGTTTTGATGTCTTCACTATTATTTTACAATTTAGAAAATAGTAAAGATATCCAAACTTTTGACTGGTACTGTATATGTTTGTCCACGTGTACTGTATGTGTGTACATGTGTGCCTGCATGCATGTGTGGTTGTGTGTCAATATTTTTCCTAATGACAATGTTGATTTTCATACTTTTTAAAACTGTATACAAAATAAATCTTCTTTGAAGAAATCAATGACATTTCCCCCTTGATCTCCCTCCAACCAGTAACTCGGTCTCCCCACTCCAATGGGGGTTTGCTTCTAGGCTGGAAGCTGTGGGTAGCAGTGGGAGCAGCTGCTAGTGGTCTGGTTATATTGCTAGTGGTCATCTGGATCTTACTACAACAAAGGAGAAGAATAATACAAAGAGGTACAAAGATGTTTGTGCTATATAAATTGATTTAGCCAGTAGTATACACACTTTTAACTGTATAAATCTTAAACCAGATCTTGTGACATTCTATGGCAGAGAAGGGTAGTTTGTAGAGGTAGAGGTACAGGACGATCAAAGCATATGAAACAGATGAAAGAAAATGAAAGAAAGCTCTGTAATAAAGATAAATAGCATAGCGCTGCGAGAGTGAGTGAGAAAGCAATGAAAAAAAAAACAGCAAGCCCTGTGCACTCATTTATAGAGCAGCTCGTATGCTGAAGACAGGTCTGCCTGTCTCACGGTCCTAAGAGTGTGCTGAATGAGAGAGCAGGTGGTATGTGGTTAACAGCTCAGAAAATGACATGTGGCGGTGTACATCAGATTGCATGTGGCTACAGCCTCATTCTTTGCAGCTTCTCATCCGTGCCTTGTCCTTTCTGCCCAGTCTACAACCTTCTTGGGAGTTTAGGCTGGTGTAAGTATTTGTTGCTGTGACAATTACTGTGGAGTAAATTGTTTATTTTTTCTTGTGTGTTTCTAGAAAATCCTATCTATACCAATATGCCTGCAATAAAACAGCCCTCTCCGCGTCAAGGACTACAGATGGACAAACAGAAGATTTCTCCCACTTTAAATTATCTCAGGACGCCAACTACAGCCAGAACCCACGACAACAAACACATCAGAATCCCAATTCCACGCATGGAAAATGACAACAAACACCTCAAGATCTCAACTCCACCCAGGGTCCATAACAACAAACCCCTCACCAAGATCTCAACTCCACCCAGGGCCCATGACAACAAACCCCTCACCAAGATCTCAACACCACTTAGGGCCCATGACGGCAAACACCTTCCAACTCCTGCTAGGGCACATAACCTCAGGACACCAACTCCATCCAGGGCCCATGACAGCAAATAAAGCTCAAAACCTTGACTTTTTATGATTCATATTTCCTATCCTGAATCTTCCAACAAATCAAACTATCTCAGCAAGTAATTTAATCCTGTGAGTGTAGTGCAACTCTGTCCTATCATCTCTTACAGAGCTATCACTTTGGTATTCTTTTTGGTTGCTGTTAATTAATTTTCCAGCAAATGGTATGCTATGGTAGCCTACTAATTTAGGATAAATGATCATTGTCTAAATATTATTCTCAGGGTCATTTAAAGTTACCCCAGTTCAGTAAAGCATCATTTAGTAATAAGGAAAATAAGTGCTATTTTATGGAAGGTATTTTGTATAGGTAGCCTTTGTAAAAATACTTTTTGAGAAACACATATTGGCTTGAAATACATATCTATAGCTGTTTATAGTGTATTCATAAAATTCCATATTTCAATCTTTTCTTGCAATGGTAGCGCAAAAATTGTGAACCAATAAAGTATGTGACTGGCAAGTGTGCTATTAATTTACACAAAATCGGATACATACATCAAGTTCATTTTAGACAATGTCTTTAAAATGATAGTCTACCAGACAACCAGTTCAAATGTTATAATCGCAATTATAAACTGGGTGGTTCGAGCCCTGAATGCTGATTTGCCTGAAAGTCATGGTATATCAGACCGTGTACCATGGGTATGACAAAACATTTATTTTTACTGCTCTAATTATGTTGGTAACCAGTTTATAATAGCAATAAGGCACCTCGGGGGGTTTGTGGTATATGGCCAATATACCACGGCTAATGGCTGTGTCCAGGCACTCCACGTTGCGTCGTGTATAAGAACAGCCCTTAGCCGTGGTATATTGGCCATATACCACACCCCCCCTTGGGCCTTATTGCTTAAATAACAGTGCCAATGTTTTCAGTCAAATGAACAAATGAAATGTATCTGTCAATCAATGTTCAACATTCAAAAATAGAAAAACATGGTCACTGCATTGAATTAAAAATTAGAATACTAGAATGTTCATGAACTTTTTAATGATGGGATAAAAAATGTATGATGGGATAAAGGTCAGCCATTTAGGTCAGGGAGTTGGTCAACCATGGTTTTCCAGTGCTGTGATAATATATTGTGTAAAATAATGAATTTGAAGAAAGTATCTGCAGTGTGTGTTTGGTAGCTAGCTAGCCAGCCAGTTTCAGATGAATTATTCTATAAATACATTTTTCTAATTAACTGCCAATATGTCAACATTCCATTCAAACAATTCAGTCAATCCACAGCCATTCATAGACTGGCTGAAATCAGTTAATGATAGGATTTAGCTATACAAGTTGTAAATGCAACAAGTTCTGATATTGTTACATACAATAGCACTTACAGCTTTCCAAAAAAAACACAAATGTAGACATTCATTATCTGTTTACATATATTTTAGAGGGTATTTATATATAAAATAAGTATACAATCCATATAAACTGTATTTATAATTGCATGACAATATTTTAGGTTCACAATAATTCAAATTCGACACCCCATTCTGGAGGCTCTGACTAGAGGGAATACAACTACAGTGACTTTTTCGTAGCAGGTTAGGATAATATACGCAGCAGGTTAGAATAATTAACGTGGCAGGTTACGATACTTAGGTTAAGGTCAGGAAATGGTTAGGGGTAGGGCAGAGAGGAAGAGTCGAAGCGAGAGGGGTAACTTGGCCCAAAATCTGTCTTCTCCAGCAGGTGGCGTTTTTTCCGCTCACCAAGCGATGGGTTTTTGTATTGAAGTCAATGAGTGTCGACATTGGTAAACAAAACAGATAGATACGTGTTAAGAGTGTACTGATACAAGTAGGACACTTGACATCTCGGCAACTTTGAGAAAAAACGCTTTATATCGGAATTGTGCCTGTTGTTCACATGCGTATCTGCCCTCTCTTTGGCTAGAATGGTAACACATGATCTTACCTCCTCCCGACTGCCTTCCATTTTTGAAGACATTTATTTTCATTGTTAAAGCGGTCACTTGAGTATGTGGTCAATATAAAGTATAATCTGTGGTTAGTGTTGGATAAAATGTTATCCTAACCTGTGACGAAAAGTATATCGGTCGTGGCAGTATTCCCTCAAATCACAATCCATTCAGTATTTTTTTTTTAGGTTTAATTAACTCTAGTAATTTAATAGGATCTCTGTGGTCACGTGTTACTCAGCCAGTCGCAGCAGCCAGGTACTTGGTAGAGCCAGTTTGCATGGATTATCGCGCTCACTAGCCAGTACACGTAACAGGTAGAGCCGTAAAAAAATATGGTATCAAATCAAATGGAAAATACTTTGGAAACATTTCTAACGGTGTAGACTAAAAGAAATACGACTACAGCCAGGTAAGTCGTGTATTGGTATTTCAACTTGCGCGATGAGCATTCACTGTTGAGTTGTTCTTCATGTGTGAGGTCAGTCGTAAACAAGTGAAGCCCGCTGGCAAACTAACTAGCCAGCCACCTTAGTAGCAGGTAGGGTGGTGGAACAAGACTATACACGGCATGCACTCTTTGTAGTGAACACCTTTGATTAGTTTCAAGGTGTAGTGTTCGTCATAAAAATAAATCATGAATATTATCCCTATTAAAGTAAATAGTTATAGCAAGTTATTTTGATAACTCACCTTTTGCCTACCAGTAATTCCTTTCTATTTTATCAGAATCAGAAATGTACTATGTTACATAGGTCTCATGACTCGTATTAACACACCCAGAGTTCCTCCAGAAAGTATACTCTCCCCTTGACTTTTTTGCACATTTTGTTGTGTTGAGTTTAAAATGGATTAAATTTAGATTTTGTGTCACTGGCCTACAAAACAGGTCTAATGTCAGGGAAATCACGTTTTTAATCATGAAAAGCTGAGATGTCTAAGTATTCAACCACTTTGGTATGGCAAGCCTAAAGAATTGCAGGAGTATAGATGTGTTAACAAGTGACAAAATAAGTTGCATGGAGTCACTCTGCAATAATCGTGTTTAACATGATTGTTGAATGACTACCTCATGTCTGTATCCCACACATACAATTATCTGTACGGTCTCTCAGTCAAGCAGTGAATTTGAAACACAGATACAACCACAAAGACCAGAGATGTTGTCGAATGCCTCGAAAAGAAGGGCACCTTTTAATTTTATTTGGGGTTAAAAAAAAAAAAAAAAAAGAATCAGCCATTGAATATCTCTTTGAGCATGGTGAAGTTATTAACTACACTTTGGATGGTGTATCAATACACCCAGTCACTACAAAGATACAGGTGTCCTTCCTAACTCAGTTGCCAGAGAGGAAGGAAACCGCTCCGGGATTTCACCATGAGGCCAATAGTGACTTTAAAACAGTTATAGTTTAATGGCTGTGATAGAAGAACACTGAGGATGTATCAACAACATTGCAGTTACTCCACAATACTAACATAAATGACAGAGTGAAAAGAAGCATGCACATAATAAAAGTATTAAAAAACATGCACCTTGTTTGCAATAAGGTACTAAAGTAAAACTGCAAAGAAATTAACTTGAACTTTGTCTTGAATACAAAGTGTTCTGTTTGGGGCAAACATCACTGAATACCGCTTCATATTTTCAAGTGTGGTGGCTTCGTCATGTTATGGGTATGCTTGTCATCGGCAAGCATACCCTTGGCTTGAAAATCTATGGCAAGGCTTAAATGGCTGTCTGGCAATAATCAACAACCAACTTGACAGTGCTTGAAGAATTAAAAAAATAATAATGTGCAAATATTGTACAGTCCAGGTGTGCAAAGCTCTTAGAGACCTACCCAGAAAGACTCTGCTGTAATCGCTGCCAAAGGTGATTCTAACATCTATTGACTCGGGTGTGAATACTAATGTAAATTAGATTTCTGTATATCATTTTCATTAAATTAGCAAACATTTCTAAAAACAGATTTTAATTTTCATTATGAGGTATTGTGTGTGTGTGTGTGTGTGCAGATGGGGTGGGAGATATATATTTAATCCATTTTGAATTTAGGTTGTAACACAACAAAATGTGGAATAAGTCCAGGGGTATAAATACTTTATGAAGGCACTGTACTATAGACAAAGTCCAGGTGTATGGTTGAATGAGCAGGTGACTCATTGACCAGATGTCCTAAAGTTAATCATACAAATCTCTTATTGATTTATTCTCCCAAAGATGTCATCAACACAGACTGACTTTAAAAAGCTGAACAATAGGCTATATTTAACATTTATTCAAAGATGTTATGCTTTGTGATGGAGAATTGGGTTCCCAATGTGCATGTTGTGTATCGACAACCATAGCTAATGTGGTAACATGATGTCAAATCCCAGCGCAATTGGTACATGTCAATCCTAGGTCTAGTGCTTTGCTGTTTGTTAGGCTGACTCATCTTATTGGCTGACAAAGTAAATTAGTTCTTCCAATATCTTCAATATGCACCTCGGAATTGGATAAGGACGCGCTAAGTTGCGTCGCAGATGTCTCTTTACTTGCAGCCTGTGAGAAAGACCCCGATCATGTGACAGAGAGCCATATGAGTGAGAGGTGCTTTGGCATGCAGCCGGGAGAAGGGAATTATAATTATTATATTTAGCCGAAGGGCACAACGGCCACTGGCCACAAAAGGCATGGATTTTTTTAGGGGGCATTACGGCCACACAAAGAATGCAGCCAGGAAATTTGAGGCATTATCAAGTGCTTGTCAAATTGTGAATGAGAGACTGATGAAGTGTGTACAGCCTTGCGCAAAAACAAAGCAGAGCTCATGCCTTTCATGTGGTTAATCAAAATTCTATCCAAATATAAATAACAATTATACAAACCTAAAAAGTAACTGCCATTACCAACTATGTACCACCGCCTACATAAAGCCATCAAATAAAAACATTGCAGCCTGCAGGTAGAAAATATCCTGATTTTATTTTTTTTATAAATATTTGGCTACACATGGCCTGTCTGCAATGAACTTGAAACATTGTATCAACTATTAACTTGCCCTAGCAAATTTGCAACATTGTACTAAAATATTCTGGGCCCTCAGTTTCCAGCATGTCGGTAGGCTATTTGCGCAAGGGATAAGAAGCAGTGCTTGACTTGGGCAGGAGCTCACCAGAGCTGAGTACAGGCACCTCAAATGTTCTACTGCTTGAGCTCCTGTTCCTTTTATAGAATATTAAGGGCTCCCAAGTGGCGCAGTGGTCAAAGGCACTGCATCACAGTGCTATCTGTGTCACTAGAGATCCTGGTTCGAGTCCAGGCTCTGTCGCAGCTGGCCTCCCGACCTTCGGGAGTTGCAGTTATGGGACAAGACTCTACCTACTGGATACCACGAAATTGGGGCGAAAAAGGGGTAAGAAAAGAATATACTGCTAAGAAGCCTATTTTATTATTTCCACTGGATCAGAGCATGACATTTTTCTCTCTTTATGCTGAGTGGTTATCGAAAGGGAGAGAGCTGGAAAGATTTTTTAAAATACATTGAGGAACTATTGTAATTCTCAATTGATGTAAAAACAGACTTTGTTTGCTTGCTGTTTGAGGTGAAGAAAACATTACTTTGAGAAGCTCCACAGCTCATTAGTGGTGGTGCGTTAAGCCAATCAGAAATACTATCAGATCCTCAAATATTTATATGCCTACATTTTGCAAGCAGGCCAGGTAGCCTATAGGCCTACTTCTATGCATGTACATCCTTACTCAACATTGATGGGAGCGCTCCAAACAAAATACATGACTAAATTGACAGAACTCGTAAATTGAATTTAAATAAACCAAAACTTGTTTCTCACAAATGTAACAGGTTGTGCGCTCTGCAAACAATGTGTCCACACCGACAATGAGAACAGGAAGACTGGAATAATAATATTGAATGCGGGAGAGAGCGCATTCTGGAGAGAGAAGTGCGCCTGGGCGCATGGTCAAGCCGACATCTGGATTTACAGTGATAGGGCCTCAGCAGTCAGGGCATTCATACTTCTTGTGCTTCGTGGAGCAGTGCAGAGCTGTTGTCAAGGAAGTTAGTTTGTGTTTATACAGGATGTACCGCCCCCACCTACCGTCAACCAATCATGTAAATGCAGAGCTATACAGAGCCCTCCGTATTGTTAAACATTTTGGAAGGTGCATGGCGATGCGGTAAAGAGCATGTGGATATATACATCAGTCAGGAAGTTCAAGCTTGGTTGGAAAATGGGTCTTCCAAATGGACAATGACCCCAAGCATACTTACAAAGTTGTGGAAAAATAGCTTAAGGACAACAATGTCAATGTATTGCAGTGGCCATCACAAAGCCCTGACCTCAATCCTATAGATATTTATGGGCAGAACTGAAAAAGCATGTGCGAGCAAGGAGGCCTAAAAACCTGACTGTTATACCAGCTCTGTCAATAGGAATGGTCGAAAATTCACCCAACTTATTGTGGGAAGCTTGTGGAAGGCTACCCAAAACGTTTGACCCAAGTTAAACAATTTAAAGGCAATGCTACCAAATACTAATTGAGTGTACGGAAACTTCTGACCCACTGGGAATGTGATGAAAGAAATAAAAGCTGAAAGAAATAATTCTCTCCACTATTATTCTGACATTTCACATTCTTAAAATCAAGTGGTGTAGTAGACTAGTTGAGTATTTGGAGCATCAGCATTTGTGGGTTTGATTACAGGCTCAAAATGTCCAGAAACAAAGACTTTCTTCTGAAACTCGTCAGTCTATTCTTGTTCTGAGAAATGAAGGCTATTGCATGCGAGAAATTGCCAAGAAACTGAAAATCTCGTACAACGCTGTGTACTACTCCCTTCACAGAACAGCACAAACTGTCTCTAACCAGAATAGATAGAGGATTGGGAGACCCCTGTGCACAACTGAGCAAGAGGACAAGTACATTAGTGTCGAGTTTGAGAAACAGACACCTCACAAGTCCTCAACTGGCAGCTTCATGATAGTAGGATCCAGTTGCAGAGGGAGGTGTTTAGTCCCAGGGTCCTTAACTTAGTAATTAGCTTTGAGGGCACTATGTTGTTGATTGCTGAGCTGTAGTCAATAAATAGCATTCTCACATAGGTGTTCCTTTTGTCCAGGTGTGGAGTGCAATCGAGATTGCATCATCTGTTGGGGCTGTATGCAAACGGGTTGGTAATCATTTAGGCAGGTTACCTTTTAGTGTTCTTGGGTACAAGGACTATGGCTGTCTGCTTGAAACAACATGTTGGTATTACTGACTCAGACAGGGAGAGGTTGAAAATGTCAGTGAAGACACTTGCCAGTTGGTCAGCGCATGCTCAGAGTACACGTCCTGGTAATCCGTTGGGCCCTGCGGCCTTGTGAATGTTGACCTGTTTGAAGGTCTTACTCACATTGGCTGCAGCGAGCCTGATCACACAGTCGTCTGGAACAGCTGGTGCTCATGCATGTTTCAGTGTTACTTGCCTCGAAGCGAGCATAGAGGTTATTTAGCTCATGTCACTGGGCAGTTCTCAGCTGTGCTTCCCTTTAGTCTGTAATAGTTTGCAAGCCCTGCCACATCTATCGAGCTCTACCCTTTAGCTCAGTGCGAATGTTGCCTGTAATCCATGGCTTCTGGTTGGGGTATGTACGTACTTATTGATAAAGCCAGTGACTGGTATGGTGTACTCCTCCAATGCCATCGGAAGAATCCCGGAACATATTCCAGTCTGTGCTAGCAAAACAGTCTTGTAGCTTAGTATCTGCTTCATCTGACCACTTTTTTTTTTTATAGATTGAGTCACTTGTTCTTCCTGCTTGAATTTTTGCTTGTAAGCAGGAATCAGGAGGATCGAATTATGGTCAGATTTGCCAAATGTAGGGCGAGGGAGAGCTTTGTACGTGTCTCTTGTGTTTGGAGTAAAGGTGGTCTAGAGTTTATTTTCCTCTGGTTGCACATTTAACATGCTGATGAAAATTTCGGTAAAACTGATTTAAATTTCCCTGCATTAAAGGTACCGGCCACCAGGAGCGCCACCTCTGGATGAGCGTTTTCCTGTTTGCTTATGGCAGTATACAGCTCCATTTTGACTGGTTTTAGTGCCAGCATTGGTCTGTGGTGGTATGTAGACAGCTACGAAAAATACAGCTTATCATGAGATACTCTACCTCAGGCGAGCAAAACCTCGAGACTTCATTAGATATCGTGCACCAGCTGTTGTTTACAAATATACATACCCCCCGCACCGTGTCTTACCAGAGGATGCTTTTTTATCCTGCCGATTGAGTGTATAACTGTATGTGACTAATGTTGTCGTTAAGCCACGACTCAGTGAAGCATAAGATATTACAGTTTTTAATGTCCCGTTGGTCGGATATACGTGCTTTCAGTTCGTCCCATTTATTTTTCCAGCGATTTGAATGTTCGGTCGTAAGAGACGGTAGCAGCAACATTATGTACAAAATAAGTTACAAACAATGCGAAAAAACTAACAAAATAGCTGGTTAAGAGCCAATAAAACGGCAGCCATCCTTTCTGGCGCCATCTTTCATAAACCATAATGGTGAATTTGTATTGGATGTGTAACTGGCAACCTCTAACTGGATAATAGTAAGCCAGTATAGCACCATCTAGTAGTCAGAACCTCGTAACATCTGGTTGTGTGATGGAACATAAACCTAACAACTTCAATGAAAGAAGGGGAAAAAACACAATTCACTGAGAATACATTACATAGATTGAGTAAACAATTCCCCAAGCCATGGCTTTATACTACTTGTCAAACATAGAGAACTGATACTATATACTGGCCATTGGGGTGGGGTCCGTGGGTGGCTTTGACCATTTATTTGGATTCCTCACATCTTAATCATTGTTAAGAGGTTTGGTCCAAATCGGACATTGTGTACTATAGGTATTGAATATTATATGAATCCTATAAACTGAAATGGCCAATTTTGGTTCAATTGAGCTTTCAACGGAATAATGTTTCAGGAATGCTAATGTCTGTTTCTAACTACAGCAACAATCTTAGATGGTGGGTGCCAATCCTCTTTCTTGTTATTTTTGAGGTGGGAGGTCAGCAGTTGGGTGTTCCTATCTAACTGTGTACTAGTCACGCTACTCAGGAGGAGCCACTGTGAGCAGCCTGAGTTCATTATTTTTCTTTGTCTCCCAGATCCTGCTGAGACTTGCCAATGATGTGTAGGCTGGCAAGTCATGGATGTTTCACAGATTGTGCTCAATTTATTTAGAACAGGGCCTAGTAAATATAACAAAAGGTTTTGTATTCATTAAGTATCCCCATTAGCTGCTGCCAAGGAAGCAGCTACTCTTCCTGGGGTCAAGCAACATTAAGCCAGTTATATACAATTTAAAATAATACATTACATTTCATAACACTTTTCACCACACATTGTTCCCTCAGGACACTACTCTACTACCACATATCTACAACACAAAAGCCATGTGTGTCTTCAGTCCTGCTGTTCCATAAGGTGTATTTCTATCTGTTTCTTAAATGTGATTTTAATGCTTGCAAGAGTTATTTTATGTGGAATAGAATTCCATGTAATCATGGCAATTTTATATAGTACTGTGTGTCTCCCATTGTCTGTTCTGGACTTGGGGACTGTGAAGAGACCTCTGGTGGCATGTCTTGTGGGGTATGCATGGGTGTCCGAGCTGTTTGCTAGTAGTTTTAAACAGACAGCTCAGTGCATGCAACATGTCAATGCTTCTCACAAAAACAAGTAGTGATGAAGTCAATCTCTCCTCCACTTTGAGCCATGAGAGATTTACATGCATATTATTGTTAGCTCGCAGTGTAAATTTAAGGGCCAGCCGTGCTGCCCTGTTCTGAGCCAATTGTAGTTTTCCGAGGTCCCTCTTTGTGGCACCTGACCACACGACTGAACAGTAGTCCAGGTGTGACAACTAGAGCCTGGAGGACCTGCATTGTTGATGGTGTTAAGATGCTCCAAAGCTTTTTACTATAATTCTTTGTCATTTATCTTTGTTTCATAGTGTAGTTTCTTAATATTTTTATTCACTTTAGTCACATGATTTCTCAATTTACAATACATGTGCCAATCGGTTCTGCAGCCAGACTTATTTGCCATTCCTTTTGCCTCAACCATAAAATTTTTCAATTCCCCATCAATCCACTGGGATTTAACCGTTTTTTTGTTTTTGTAATTTCCTTAATGGATGCATGCTTATTAGTAACTGGAATAAGCCATTTAATAAATGTGTCAAGTGCAGCGTCTGATTACTCCTTATTACACACCACAGCCCAACAAATATTCTTTACATCAACAACATAAGAATCTCTACAAAACTTATTGTATGGCCTCTTATATACTATATTAGACCCAGCCTTTGGAACTTTGGTTTTCCTATATATGGCTACTATATTGTGATCACTACATCCAATGGATTTGGATACTGCTTTAAAGTTAATTTCTGCGGCATTAGTAAAGATTTGATCAATACAGTCGTGGCCAAACATTGAGAATGACACATTAATTTCCACAAAGTTTGCTGTTTCAGTGTCTTTAGATATTTTTGTCAGATGTTAGTATGGAATACTGAAGTATAATTACAAGCATTTCATAAGTGTCAAATGCTTTTATTGACAATATGAAGTTGATGCAAAGAGTCAATATTTGCAGTGTTGACCCTTCTTTTTCAAGACCTCTGCAATCTGCCCTGGCATGCTGTCAATTAACTTCTGGGCCACATCCTGAATGATGGCAGCCCATTCTTGCATAATCAATGCTTGGAGTTTGTCAGAATTTGTGGGTTTTTGTTTGTCCACCCGCCTCTTGAGGATTGACCACAAGTTCTCAATGGGATTAAGGTCTGGGGAGCTTCCTGGCCATGGACCCAAAATATCTATGTTTTGTTCCCCGAGACACTTAGTTATCACTTTTGCCTTATGGCAAGGTGCTACATCATGCTGGAAAAGGCATTGTTCATCACCAAACTGTTCCTGGATGGTTGGGAGAAGTTGCTCGCAGTTGATGTGTTGGTACCATTCCTTATTCATGGCTGTGTTCTTAGGCAAAATTGTGAGTGAGCCCACTCCCTTGGCTGAGAAGCAACCCCACACATGAATGGTCTCAGGATGCTTTACTGTTGGCATGACACAGGACTGATGGTAGCGCTCACCTTGTCTTCTCCGGTCAAGCTTTTTTCCGGATGCCCCAAACAACCGGAAAGGGGATTCATCAGGAGAAAATGACTTTACCCCAGTCCTCAGCAGTCCAATCCCTGTACCTTTTGCAGAATATCAGTCTGTCCCAGATGTTTTCCCTGGAGAGAAGTGGCTTCTTTGCTGCCCTTCTTGACACCAGGCCATCCTCAAAGTCTTCGGCTCACTGTGCATGCAGATGCACTCACATCTGCCTGCTGCCATTCCTGAGCAAGCTCTGTACTGGTGGTGCCCCGATCCCACAGCTGAATCAACTTTAGGAGATGGTCCTTGCGCTTGCTGGACTTTTTTGGGCGCCCTGAAGCCTTCTTCACAACAATTGAACCGCTCTCCTTGAAGTTCTTGATGATCCAATAAATGGTTGATTTCAATCTTACTGGCAGCATTATCCTTGCCTGTGAAGCCCTTTTTTATGCAAAGCAATGATGACTGCACGTGTTTCCTTGCAGGTAACCATGGTTGACAGAGGAAGAACAATGATTGCAAGCACCAGCCTTCTTTTGAAGCTTCCAGTCTGTTATTTGAACTCAATCAGCATGACCGAGTGATCTCCAGCCTTGTCCTTGTCAACACTCACACCTGTGTTAACGAGAGAATCACAAACAGAGGCAGCAGACTTTGAAAAGTTAGTTACAGTTTGAATCTTTTTATTGAGTGGGCAGCTTGATGAAATCCAGTAAATCAAGTCTTTAGGTGAGGCAGATGAAGCTGTAGCCATATTACTTCAACAGTATTTAACATGAGATCTTCTCAACTTCACAGGAATATGGTTCTGAATATAAATGTTAACGCCTCCACCATTGGCTTTTCTGAAGATGTTATAACCATGTATTGCTACCACTATCATCAAAGATATTATCTAAATGCGTTTCAGAGATTGACAAAATATGAATAATCTTTTATTAGAAAATGTATTGATTTCTTGAACCTTGTTTTTTAAACGTAGCACTTTTCTGGAATGCTTGATTGTTTTCCCTTGGTTTACTGGGAAGATTAGCAGAGGTAGACATGCTCATGTTATTCATGTTAGCGCAGGGTGAGCTGCACACAGTGGACTTCCTACTAGGGCAGACCACCTCAGTGATAACAGTATAACTCTGCTTCATAGGGACATGATTACTGCATACAATAGCTGTAGGATCAGCAGAGGCATTCAGGGGAGTTGGAGGGATATATGAGGTTACTTACATTGTCTTCCAAAGCCCCTGGGATAATGTACATTTGGTCAAGCATAACGACAACTCGGTGACAATGGTGAGATTAACTGATCTGGGCTTGGGTCATTGATAAGTAATTGTCTCAACACAGCCTTATAATGCTGTGAAAGGATCCAGGAACCCAAATGATTTGGGTGGATCCCATCTTTCTTAAAAAAACAAGCTTTGTTTCCAGAAGGTATCAAAATTGTTATGTTACACCCGCAGAGCTGCAATAGTCACGTAGCCAGTTGTGGAGGGCTAAGAGTCTGCTGAAACGTTCAATGCCACAATTAAGGGAGGGCCCAGTGCCAGATCTTATGGGGCGTTTGTTGGTGTAAAGCAGAGACCCAATAAGTCCTTTTTTTAAATTGATCTTCAGCTGTTCTGAGCTGCCTTTGATAATACCATTGAATCCCACATGAACTATGATAGACTCAATTTCCTGATGCAGGTTTAAAATGTTTTGGGAGCAGTTTATTAACCTCTACGGGCTAGGGGGCAGTGTTCGGAAGTACGGAGAGTCTGATGTGCCCAAAGTAAACTGCCTGTTACTCAGGCCCAGAAGCTAGGATATGCATAGGTAGTATTGGATAGAAAACACTCTGAAGTTTCTAAAACTGTTAACCTCTTCCAGCTAGGGTCCCATTTTCCAAATTTTCGCCTGTCTGACGTGCCCAAAGTTAAATGCCTACCACTCATGGCCAGAAACTAGGATATTTACATATTTAGTACTATTGGATAGGAAACACTCTGAAGTTTATAAAACCATTAAGATATAGTCTGTGGCTATTCCAGAACAGATTTAGCAGGCAAAAACCAGAGAGATTTCTGTCCGGAATTTATTTTTGTTGCTCTCCTCTCATTTTGAAGCCCATGTAATATTTTCTATGGGGAATAGGACCGAGGTTGCAGTACTTATGGCTTCCACTAGATGTCAACAGTCTCTGGAAAGGGTATGGAGGAAAAAGCTCTGACCAGATCCTTAGAGAGAGAGAATTACTACGGGTAGGGAAAAAGGTAAACAGGCGTGCGTTCACGAGAACGTGAACGCCAGCGCGACCAACTTTCTTTTCGTCTTTTAACGTTTCACTTACCGTTCTTGTAAAATATGATCGCTATTATTCATAAAAGAATACATAAGGATGCATTATTAATGATATTTGATTTGTTTGTGAAAAGATGAGAGGTATAATTTGAACGCGATCCCTTCACTGTAAAGCGGGCGAGTAGACTGACAATGCTTGGTGGAGTAGCTGAGCGTAACGTGCCAAAAACAACGGATATTTATGGATATAATTATTTACTTTTTCTAACAAAAGAACCATGGATTATCTTGTTTGGACACTTGGGAAGACCTCAGAAGAAGTTATTTGAAAGGTAAGCGATTTATATTAGCTGTGATATGGATATTTTGAGAACCGAGCTGGATATGAATTTATGCTAATGTGGAAAATATGTGAGGTACTAGCCTCAAACAATCAAATGTAGTGCTTTCGCCGTAAAGCCTTTTTAAAATCTGACAACGCAGTGATATTGCCAAGAAGCAGAGCTTTTGATGGCTATGCAACACTATGCAACACTTGTATATCGAAGTTAAATATTACGAATATGTATTACGAATATGTATTTTGAATTTGGCGCGTTATGTTTGCTCTGAAAACGATCCCGCTAAAGGGATCGGCGCGCTAAGAGGTTAAAATGTCAGAGTATAACATAACTGATATGGCGAGCAAAATCCATCCGGAAAATCTGAATCTGTCATGTCACACTGTTTTCAATTGTCATCCTATTCAATCCATTGTATTTTAGCTCCCAGGTGGCAGTTCCTATGGCTTCCACTAGATGTCAAGTCTTTAGAAAAGGTTTCAAGCTTTTATCTTGAATAAGAGATGTTTTTCCTGAGGTGTCGTCAAGTGTCCTGTTATGGATTTACAGTGAGGGGAAAAAAGTATTTGATCCCCTGCGATTTTGTACGTTTGCCCACTGACAAAGAAATGATCTGTCTATAATTTTAATGCTAGGTTTATTTGAACAGTGAGAGACAGAATAACAAGAAAGAAATCCAGAAAAACGTGTGAAAAATGTTATAAATTGATTTGCATTTTAATGAGGGAAATAAGTATTTGACCCCCTCCCAATTAGAAAGATTTCTGGCTCCCAGGTGTCTTTTTATACAGCTGAGATTAGGAGCACACTCTTAAAGGGAGTGCTCCTAATCTGTTTGTTACCTGTATAAAAGACACCTGTCCACAGAAGCAATCAATCAATCAGATTCCAAACTTTCCACCATGGCCAAGACCAAAGAGCTATCCAAGGATGTCAGGGACAAGATTGCAGACCCACACAAGGCTGGAATGGGCTACAAGACCATCGCCAAGCAGCTTGGTGAGAAGGTGACAACAGTTGGTGCGATTATTCGCAAATGGAAGAAACACAAAAGAACTGTAAAACTCCCTCGGCCTGGGGCTCCATGCAAGAGCTCACCTCGTGGAGTTGCAATGATCATGAGAACGGTGAGGAATCAGCCCAGAACTACACGGGAGGATCTTGTCAATGATCTCAAGGCAGCTGGGACCATAGTCACCAAGAAAACAATTGGTTACACACTACACCTTGAAGGACTGAAATCCTGCAAAGCCCGCAAGGTCCCCCTGCTCAAGAAAGCACATATACATGCCCTGGGTGAAAGTGTTGTGGTCAGATGAGACCAAAATGGAGCTCTTTGGCATCAACTCAACTCGCCGTGTTTGGAGGAGGAGGAATGCTGCCCAAGGAAACCATCCCCACTGTCAAACATGGAGGTGGAAACATTATGCTTTGGGGGTGTTTTTCTGCTAAGGGGACAGGACATCGCTTCACGTTCTCAGGAAACCATGCAGTATTTTTTTTTTTTTTTATGTATTACTTCTTACATTGTTACCCCGGGAAATATTAAGTTTTATTACATACAACCGGGAGGAACTATTGGATATAAGAGCAACGTCAACTTACCAACATTACGACCAGGAATACGACTTTCCCAAAGAGGATTCTCGGTTTGTTAACCCAACCAGGACAATAGACTGGATAGCACCCGGCGACTCAAAACAACGGCAGCGCCGGAGAAGAGGGAAACGCGCCGGTCTTTTGGTCAAGCTACGTCGGACGGGCGCATCGTGCACCTCTCGAGTATTTTAATCGCCAATGTACAGTCTCTTGACAACAAAGTAGACAATCAGATCGAGGGTTGCCTTTCAGAGAGACATCCGAGACTGCAACGTTCTTTGCTTCACGGAAACATGGCTCACTCAGGACAGGTTATCGGAGTCGGTACAGCCACCTGGTTTCTCCACGCATCGCGCCGACAGAAACAAACTTCTATCTGGTAAGAAGAAGGGTGGGGGTGTGTGTCTTATGATTAACGAGACGTGGTGTGATCATAACAACATACAGGAACTCAAGTCCTTTTGTTCACCTGACATAGAATTCCTTACAATCAAATGCAGACCACATTATCTACCAAGAGAATTCTCCTCGATTATAATCACAGCCGTGTACATCCCCCCCTCAAGCTGATACATCGACGGCACTGAAAGAAATTCATCGGACTCTATGTAAACTGGAAACCACATATCCCGAGGCTGCATTTATTGTGGCTGGGGATTTTAATAAGGCTAATTTAAGAACAAGGCTCCCGAAATTTTACCAGCATATCGAATGTGCCACCCGGGCTGGTAAAATCCTGGACCACTGTTATTCCAACTTCCGTGATGCATACAAGGCTATTCTCCGTCCTCCTTTCGACAAATCTGACCATGACTCCATTTTGTTGCTCCCAGCCTACAAACAGAAACTAAAACAGGAAACGCCCGTTCTCAGGTCTGTTCAACGCTGGTCGGACCAATCTGATTCCATGCTGCAAGATTGCTTCGAGCACGTGGACTGGGATATGTTCCGGATAGCATCTGACAACAACATTGATGTATATGCTGATTCGGTGAGCGAGTTTATTAGCAAGTGCATTGGTGATGTTGTACCCATAGCAAATATTAAAACCTTCCCCAACCAGAAACTGTGGATTGATGGCAGCATTCGAGCAAAACTGAAAGCACAAACCACTGCTTTTAACCAGGGTAAGGCTACCGGAAAACATGACTGAATACAAACAGTGTAGCTATTACCTCCGAATGGCAATCAAACAAGCTAAGCATCAATATAGAGACAAAGTAGAGTCACAATTCAACGGCTCAGACACAAGAGGAATGTGGCAGGGTCTACAGTCAATCACGGACTACAAAAAGAAAACCAGCCCCGTCGCGGACCATGACGTCCTGCTCCCAGACAAACTAAACAACTTCTTTGCTCGCTTTGAGGACAATACAGTGCCACCGACACGGCCCGCTACCAAAACCTGCGGGCTCACCTTCACCGCAGCCAATGTGAGAAAAACATTTCAATGTGTTAACCCTCGCAAGGCTGCCGGCCCAGATGGCATCCCTGGCCGTGTCCTCAGAGCATGCGCAGACCAGCTGGCTGGTGTGTTTACGGACATATTCAATCAGTCCCTATCCCAGTCTGCTGTTCCCACATGCTTCAAGAGGGCCACCATTGTTCCTGTTCCCAAGAAAGCTAAGGTGACTGAGCTAAATGACTATCGCCCGTAGCACTCACTTCCGTCATCATGAAGTGCTTTGAGAGATTAGTCAAGGATCATATCACCTCCATCCTGCCAGACACCCTGGACCCACTCCAATTTGCTTACCGTCCCAATAGGTCCACAGACGACGCAATCGCAATCACACTGCATACTGCCCTAACCCATCTGGACAAGAGGAATACTTATGTAAGAATGCTGTTCATCGACTACAGCTCAGCATTTAACACCATAGTTCCCTCCAAGCTCGTCATTAAGCTCGAGACCCTGGGTCTCGACCCAGCCCTGTGAAACTGGGTCCTGGACTTCCTGACGGGCCGGTCCCAGGTGGTGAGGGTAGGAAACAACATCTCCACCCCGCTGATCCTCAACACTGGGGCCCCACAAGGGTGCGTTCTCAGCCCTCTCCTGTACTCTGTTTACCCATGACTGCGTGGCCAAGCACGCATCCAACTCAATCATCATGTTTGCTGACGACACTACAGTGGTAGGCTTGATTACCAACAACGACAGAGGCGGCCTACAGAGAGGAGGTGAGGGCCCTCGGAGTGTGGTGTCAGGAAAATAACCTCTCACTCAATGTCAGCAAAACAAAGGAGATGATCGTGGACTTCAGGAAACAGGAGAGGGAGCACCCCCCTATCCACATCGAGGGGACAGTAGTGGAGAAGGTGGAAAGTTTTAAGTTCCTCTGCGTACACATCACGGACAAACTGAATTGGTCCACCCACACAGACAGCGTGGTGAAGAAGGCGCAACAGCGCCTCTTCAACCTCAGGAGGCTGAAGAAATTCGGCTTGTCACCAAAATCACTCACAAACTTTTACAGATGCACAATCGAGAGCATCCTGTCGGGCTGTATCACCGCCTGGTACGGCAACTGCTCCGCCCACAACCGTAAGGCTCTCCAGAGGGTAGTGAGGACTGCACAGCGCATCACCGGGGGTAAACTACCTGCTCTTCAGGACACCTACACCACCCGATGTCACAGGAAGGCCAAAAAGATCATCAAGGACAACAACCACCCGAGCCACTGCCTGTTCACCCCGCTATCATCCAGAAGGCAAGGTCAGTACAGGTGCATCAAAGATGGGACCGAGAGACTGAAAAACAGCTTCTACCTCAAGGCCATCAGACTGTTAAACAGCCATCACTAACATTGAGTGGCTGCTGCCAACATACTGACTTAAATCTCTAGCCACTTTAAACATAGGAATTGGATGTAACAATGTATCAATAGCCACTTTAAACAATTTTGTATATAATGTTTACGTATCCGACATTACTCATATCAAATGTATACACTGTACTCTAAACCATCTACTATGCCGTTCGGCCATCGACCCAAATCTCTAGCCACTTTAATAATTATAATTGGATGAAATAATGTATCACTAGGCCACTTTAAACAATGCCATTTATATAATGTTTACATATCCTACATTACTCATCTCATATATGTGTATATACTGTACTCCATACCATCTACTGCATCTTGCCTATGCCGGTCAGCCATCGCTCATCCATATATTTATATGTACATACTCGTACTCATTCCTTTACTCTTGTGTGTATAAGGTAATTGTTGTGAATTTGTTAGATTACTTGTTAGATACTACTGCATGGTCGGAACTAGAAGCACAAGCATTTCGCTACACTCGCATTAACATCTGCTAACCATGTGTATGTGACAAATAAAATTTGATTTGACAACTTCACCGCATCAAAGGGACGATGGACGGGGCCATGTACCGTCAAATCTTGGGTGAGAACCTCCTTCCCTCAGCCAGGGCATTGAAAATGGGTCATGGATGGGTATTCCAGCATGACAATGACCCAAAACACACGGCCAAGGCAACAAAAGAGTGGCTCAAGAAGAAACACATTAAGGTCCTGGAGTGGCCTAGCCAGTCTCCAGACCATAATCCCATAGAAAATCTGTGGAGAGAGCTGAAGGTTCGAGTTGCCAAACGTCAGCCTCGAAACCTTAATGACTTGGAGAAGATCTGCAAAGAGGAGTGGGACAAAATCCCTCCTGAGATGTGTGCAAACCTGGTGGCCAACTACAAGAAACGTCTGACCTCTGTGATTGCCAACAAGGGTTTTGCCACCAAGTACTAAGTCATGTTTTGCAGAAGGGTCAAATACTTATTTCCCTCATTAAAATGCAAATCAATTCATAACATTTTTCACATGTTTTTTTTTTTTTTTTTTTATTCTGTCTCTCTCTGTTCAAATAAACCTACCATTAAAATTATAGACTGATAATTTCTATGTCAGTGGGCAAACGTACAAAATTAGCAGGGGATCAAATACTTTTTTCCCTCACTGTAGCGCGTAACAGTGAGCGCACTCTTAGCTCTTTTTCTCTTCTATTCACCAGTTTGACTTGTTTCGACAAACTTTACCAGTACTTTTGGGATATTGTTTGTCTGCATGGATGAGCGCCTTTGGGCAGGTGGATTACTGAATAAAACGCGACAACCAAACTGAGCTTTATGGGTATAAAGAAGGACTTTATCGAACAAAAGGACTTTTAATTGTGTAACCGGGACGCTTGGGTATGCCATCAGATGAAGATCTTCAAAGGTAAGCGATTTTATTTTATCGCTATTTTTGAGTTTTGTGACACCTCTGCTGGTTATGTTATTATGCTAATTGAAATTGAATATGTGTGCGAGGCGCTGTCCTCAGACAATGCTTTCGCCGTAAAGCCTTTTTGAAATCCGACTCTGTTAGATTAACAAGATTCTAATCTTTTAAGTGGTGTGCAACACTTGTTTAAAATGAGTATTTTTGTAATTTTGAATTTGGCGCTCTGCATTTCATCGGATGTTGTCGCATGTGGGACGTGACCGTACCCCCCCTAGCCCTAAGAAGTTAATAACAAATGTGTATGCCATCTGTAAGTACAAATAAAATTGTTAAATTACGAGGCTAGTTGGTTTAGCGATGGAAAAGTGAGCAACCTTCCCGCTAGCCATAATTGGCTAAGATAATGAGTAGGCTGGACATCCCGAGCTACGAGTTCTGATTGGTGTGCCATGTAGCACACTTCCGTCTATAATATGAGCTGGTCCGTATGTGTAGGTAATCCTTTCTTATTTTAAAGATATCACGTAGTAGAACTGCGTAAGGGTTGCTCTTCATATTCTGGAGGGCCGAGTTTGGAAATCGGTGGAAATTCTGGCGTTTGTCTGCATATTTGCAATCGAGCCAAAAAGAGTACACAGAATGCTGTTTGTATAAAACACCTGTCCGGATTACATCTTCAAACAAAGGGCAACCATGGCATCCATGACAGAGGGAGAGTCTAGCTACCTACATTTTTTTTCTGATATTACAGGTCGCAAATTTTGTCCGTTTTCATTAAGTTAAAGTGTATTGTTAGTAGGCTGGACAATAGAACGAGTCGAAATTCACCCAAGCGAGCCCATAGCAAATGAACTGAATCTAATGTTCGCAGAGCCTGTTTTGAGTGACGCTTAGAATTCCATTTAGCCTAAATGGCACAAAATGTATCCCTTTTTATTTTACCACTACAATCTGTTTGTCAGATGAAACTGGAAAAAAAAAAAAAGTAGAAAGTAAACATCCGCACCTCAATGGTGTCAACTGTGCTTATGTCTGCGTAATGTGAAGGTAGGGAAAAAATGGAAACGGACTATTTCTGGCCTTGTGATCGGTGACAACTGAACTCGCTGCCCAGACTTACATAATTACAAAGAGGAGATTCTCCTGATTGGTGCCTGACTTAAAAAAAATCTAAATCTGAGATATTTGGCGAAATAAACCGGCTTGCCTCTCCATAGGTAAAGAATGGGGGGAGCTCAGCATGTCAAGGGCAAAAATTATTTTGGGGCTAGCATTGGATGGCAACCGAGCTCGCTGCCCAGACTTACATAATTAGAAAATGGCATCCGACTTTAAAAAAAATCTAAATATACACATTGCGAGAGATATTTGGCGAAATATACATACCTGTATTTCCCCTATAGGAAACAATGGGACAACCTCGAGTTCCATGAGTAATATTTTGTTGTTTACATTTTAACTACCAGCAACATGGGCAGGTCTCCTTTCCAACAATAGCGAAGCAGGCGTTGTGACGTAGAACAATGGGCTGGGAATAGAACGTTCGGAAGGCGAGTTGGTGACACGGTGCTCAATAAAACTAAGAGCTGGCAAGGTGAAAAATGCCCTAAAATAAGGCTTGTTTTTTTTCATGATTACTTCAAAACGACGGAAAGCAACTGGGATATATAGTCCTATTATGCAACTGGGCTCCACGGCGGATGCAATGAACTAGTTTTTATCAGGGGGAAAAAAGCGTTAAATGTAATGTGTCCAGCCTACAGTTAGCTCGCTAGCTTATGTTAGCTGGCTGGCTCGCTAGCTAACGTTACGTTTATGATCGATATAGTAATATTATTTATATCTCAGAGCCATTTCTATTGCTAGTTATAGCCTAATGTTAAATAACATTGAACCTGGTTGGTTAGCTACCTGCAGATTCATGCAGGGTAGTAACGTTTTGAGTTGGGATTATGGTTCATTGTTTAGATAGCTAGCTACATGTATTGTGGAGTCTTGTTTAGACAAGTCACTATTTTAATAGAATGTTTATAATGTCACTGCGACAACTGTCGATAGACGTAGCTGGTAAATTCGCTCTGGCTAGAGCGCAGAATAACTGACTAATTTATGAACGTTCAACACCCGTTGAATATGGCCAGTGTCAGTAAACGTTGGCAAAATAGCGTAATTACATTTTTACTAGCAGTACAGTCTGCTAGGGCGAGTAAAATGGTCAGAGTGAGCTGTTCTCTCATTTGCTTCTGGAAGTAGTAGCTAGCCTACGCTAGCCAGTTAGCTTGGGTGCTTGGCTGCTGCTGTTAGGGCAGAACGCTCGGATTAACTCTACTCCTCCGAGAGAGCGAAATGCTCTGAATTTACGAACGGACAATCTGACAAAGCTTGTGAGTTTACGGACGCCCAGAGCACACTCTGGCACTCCAGATTGAATTTACGGACACACCCGTAGTATAAACCAGCCTTTAATCTTGAAGTCTTTGGTTGTTTAGTACATAGCCTCACATATGAATCCTTAAAGAGATGGGTGGGGCTAAAGTTTAAGAGGGTGTGAAAGATGCTGATTGGGTGTAGACAAAGAAGAGCTCTCCAGTAAGTACCAAAACATTCAAGGGCCATTTTCTCAAAATCGAGTTTTATCAACTTTCAAAGCAGAATTACTTTCCCATTGTTCCTCAACTGTAGTGTATGATATACAATTTTCTAGCTCTGAGTCTCTACTGTTATCGAATGTAAAAAAAAAACAACATAATTTCAAATTTTGCTACATAAAATCGAGCCGGTTGGTCACGTATTTGGAGGGTTAAGCTCAAGGAAGGACACACACACACACACACACACGCGCACATTGGGGATTACATGAAGGCAAAAAGGAGAGAACCTACTACCGTTCATCCAGTACATAACTAGTCCCAAATAATAAAATGTAAACTCACCAGCTAAACTCAGGTTAACATGTCTGAATCAGCTTTATTGACCAAAACATTTGCATGTACAGGAATGACTGAAATGGTGCTGCCACAAACAGAATATACAGACAAAAAAATACAGTGCAGAATTTCCACATATAGTATGAACACTTAAGCAGCATGGTTAAGAGCGTTGGGCCAGTAACCGAAAGGTCACTGGTTCGAATACAGAGCCGACAATGTGAAAAGTCTGTGCCCTTGAGCGAGGTACTAATTTATCCTGTAAATCCCACTGGATAAGGTCCAGATAAAGGTATTTTCCATATGTTTTAAAAGTTGTCGGTGTCAGTCCGCGCTTACTGAGATGCAGTTTACAGTTTTGGTCCGAAATTTAGTTTTTTTTTTTTTTTTTTTTTAAGCTCTGAATATCAGCTACCCAACTTTATCAGGAGTTATCATGAGCCTATTTGCAATGTGTTTACATAGCGGGAAATGCAGAAGTATTTTATTTTTCGCTATAATCAGCTTGTCAAAAAAATTGATGGATACAAACTTGAAACCACTGATCATGACAATTGGGTGAAACCCCTGGACAACAGTTGTGATTGTCTACTTTGACCTGTCCTGTTTTTAGGATATGTTTGTTAGCATTTTTTTTATTTTTGAGTGCCATTTAAGTTAGGCTATTTGATCGGAGAAACCTGCATGATGTAAAAAGTGTCTGTCTCAATACATTAATACATTTAATCTCCAGCCTGTAGTAGGCTAAAGAACAGGCCGCATGCTCTTTCTACCATATCCCATATCTGCTACATGATTTATGCTATTAGATTTTTTGACGGAACGTTGGTGGAGCGCTGCAGAGATGCCTCTCTCCAACAGCACTCTGGAGAAGCGCACTGAGAATTGACAAGCAAAATATTTTGTGCCCCTGCCTTAGACAAAGTGGGCACTGCTTATCAAAGTGCGGCATCAGCGCTCACCGAAAAAGCCCATATGCAACTGGTTGAGAGATTGTCATTGTTTTTGGCCAGAATTATGTGAGGTTTTATGTGTTGTTGGAGGTGCTTTTAGGTCAGTTTAGCTCAGAAAATGCCCGCTTAATCCTGCCTAATGAGCGGGCTGGCGGTGCACACACACCTCTGGCTTTCCCCACCACTCACGCAGTCAGCAACAGCCTGCCTCAATCAGCAGCATGTCACAGTGAAATATATTTGTTGTTTTAGGAGAAATGCCATGGCGGCTGCGGTGGAATTTAGAAGTAGCCCAAAAACCTGCAACCCGCGACCAATACATTTTCACCCGCAACATAGTTATCAAAGTATCCCAATTTGCGATAAAAGCTCGGACATGGCAACCCTGGTGGTCAGCCTCTGTTACTCTAGTCAGATTATAACAGGCACACGTGACTACTTGAGTGGCCCTGTTACCACAGTAACCTTAAAGGGGCAGCGGAGAGTTTGTCTGATCAAATGTAATATTTTTGAAAAGAATACTTGTCACAAAGTATTTAATTAAATTGAGCCATATACCATATTACTTCTTAATAGTAATACAGTCCTTGTTTTAAAAACATTACTAAGCATGCTCATCTTTTTTTAAATCTTTATAATGCGCAAAAAATATTTGGGCTGGTTAAAAATATGAGTGTCTGGTAGATTTAAAAAAAAATATATATATATATACCTGCCACAGTGGCGGGTAGACAAAGTTGGTGTTAGGTCCTGTAGCCTACTCTCAAAACATGCTATTTATGTTGGTGAATTGCATCAATTATGGAGCTGTAGATTGCTTTTGACTCTTTAATGCATGATGAGATCAGTAAATGTATTCAAAATTAGGTTTGTTCAATTTTACAGATTATATAACTTGGCCTTTGCGTAGTTCTCATTTGTTTGTTGTATAGATGTTCAAGCTAGTTTTGCTGGGTGTACTGGAAAATGTGCATTGCTTCATCACTTTATATAATAACACCATCGTATTTCACACCATTGTGTTTCTCACATACTTCATGCTCCATTTGAAAGCTCACCTAAAGGTGAGGGTGATTATGTGGCTTAGGTGTCATAAAAAGTTTTACAAATCTAAAGACTGTGAATAGGGAAACTTCACTCGAGGGCCAGTGACATCATTTGACGACATGTCGTGGGGGAGTAGTGGGGGAGGCTGGTGCGTTGTGTTCCCGTTGTGTTTCCGTTCTGGAGGGGGGATTTTAAATCATTGCAAACATCTCAGGGCAGTGCAGTGATTCCAGGACATTTATTCCAGGTGGTCCTTCTTTGGACCGATGTGTAAGTTAATATATTTTCCACCCTGAAATAACAAAGTATTTTATTATTATTATTATTATTATTATTATTATTATAGAACAGTTAGGGGTGTGCCTTTAGAAGAAATAGGATACATTGTTGCGCTTGGTAGACCTAGATTGTAGTTTTAGAATATATCTTTGTTTCACCCTCCCACCATCACATGAAAACATGGTAAGACGGGCAAATACAGTGTTCTGTACTATTAATCTTGTCATACCTGCTTGTCTTCACTGCTTGGAAATATCTGTCAAACACAGTGAAAAACAACTTGTAGTCATTCTAACCAACTGTAGTGCTTAACTATAGCCCTCCCCGGGCTTGGGGCGTAAACTATGTGTGACATACCTGTTCTGCCAACAGTTGAGCACTCCCTTGCATGCACCAGCTCGTTTCTGTGTTTTTAAGTAACAACAAGGAACCAGCATGTCAGTTTCAAGGGGTGCTTTCACAAAAGGTGTGAAGTAGTGCTCACCTAGTCTTCCCAACTTTTTGAGTGTTCCTGGATATTATCAGACTCTTTCAGCAGGTAAGGAGCTGAGGGAAAGATCACTTTTTTTAAACAATCTCATGGGCTTTTCTTTTGAGTCCTTTCAACAGTATTTCTGTGTTTTGAATTTTTGAAAGAAAGAAACCCTCAGTGTTTTCTGTTGCCTGTCAGACGGGGCCCTGGGTTTTTCTTGTGCACGTGACCTGGCTGGGCAAAACTGTACAGGCCCTATTTTAGTCTAACGGGGCCCTGTGTTTGTCCTAGTCAGGTCTTATGGTTTGGAAAAATTCAGTGCTCTAGTCATAGCAGCAGAAGGAGCTAGATAATTAAAACTAGTGAATTACAGGGAACTCAGTGATCTGTTAGATTGTCATTGTGATCTGCATGCATGCCCCAACCTGAGCATATTCCCAGCTGTTTGTATCCTGCTAATTAAAAGGAAGCAGCACACACCCAGGCCCTTATCAGTGGGGATGGACAGACAGGAAGGGAGAGTAAGGGAGGTTGGGACTTGATATGAATTTCATACAGGCAGTTGTTTCTCCCTTTCAGTTAGTTGGATCATAAAATCAGCATTATAAAAAAAATTGTCTTCAGAGGGCATGAAGTATTCTATGTTATCTCACTCACTCATGTATTATGTTCTCCCTAGATGAGAGCTTCTGGACCAACATAAAGATCCCTTGCATCGGGAAGGCTGAGCTGGCAGTACCTGGCTGGGACAGCATGGATTCTATACTGAGCTACAGAAGAGGTAGCAGCAGCGACAAACATTTATGTTGGAGGCTGACACCAACATAGCCATTGAACATCGGGAATACTAAGACTGGAGTCTCTATAGAGACATGAGCTGCTGTCCTTGATCGACAGTGCGTTATGGTGTGAGCAGGACTAAGCAACGCTCCCACACATCCCCTCCCACCTGGGCACCAAGCCATGTCTCCTCTCTCTGCCCTGGGTGTTTTCTGTGGATTGTTCCTCCCTATGTGTCTCGGTGAATACAACACTCACAGTTGTATCCCACGGAAGAGTGTCCTCTACCAGGGTAAGCCCCTCTGTCTCCGCTCCCCTGTTTTCACATAACGGTGCAGTAAACTGCATCTGTTTCCTCAAATACTAAAAAGTTAGCTAAATGACATGTCCGTTTTGCTTCATTTATAACTAGTGATATATATATATATATATATATATTACACATACACACACACACAGTTCGCTACTTAGTTTTCATTGAGTTTTCTAATGCTTTCCCGTTTTAGACAATCTGAAACTGTTCAGAGAGGAAGGGATTTGGAACTACTCCACCATGTTGGTTCGAGAGGATCTGGGCCTGCTGCTGCTCGGGGCTCGAGAGGCTGTCTATGCCTTGGACATCAATGATATCTCCATCAAGAAGTCTGGGGTAGGGACCTCTGTTTATTACGGCTATTCAGTTATCCTGTTTACTTATCAGTTATCCTGTATTATTTGCCTACATGATTTGAATACATCACAAGTGGACTGCAATAAAAAGGTCTGCTATACCTTCTTTGTGGTGACTTAATACCAATGCCTTGGAACCATAAAACCATTACCTAGTACATACTTTGATATGCAGCTCTCTGTTGTGTCAGGTGTATTGGCGGGTCACCGAGGAGAAACAGAGGGAGTGCACATACAAAGGGAAACACGCTGAAGTAAGTGGCTCCATCAATCACGAAACAATTCTCCCCACAGACGGCTGTGAAGTGGTATGCTGCCAGTTGTTTACGAAGACACCCAATGAAGACAAAATAAACAACCAGATGCATGCATACATACATTAAAATCTGTCCATTACTATACCAACCTTGACATTTCTCATCCCTGTATTGTTGCAGATCGAATGCCGTAACTACATCCGGACCCTGCATAAAGTGGATGACAGCACAATGTATGTGTGTGGGACAAATGCTTTCAGCCCCACTTGTGATTACATGGTAATTATAAACTGGGTGGTTTGAGCCCTGAATGCTGATTTGGCTGACAACCGTGGTATATTTAAGCAATAAGGCACCTTGGGGGTTTGTGGTATATGGCCAATATACCACAGCTAAGGGCTGTGTCCAGGCACTCCGCGTTGTGTGTAAGAACAGCCCTTAGCCATGCTATATACCACAACCCTTCGTACCTTATTGCGTAGGTATAGCTTGGCCTGAACAGGACAGCTAGGACATCTCCCCGTAAGAATAGCTCTGTTTGAAACTATCATGTGACTGCTGTAGGCAGGCAGTTGTCACACTGAATATTTACTGTGAGTGTGAAATATATGCATACTACAGACACCTGTCCTCTGTATCTCTGTTAGTGGCTACTGAGTGTAACTCATTTTGCCCTTTGAAGTTTAGTATAAAGTATATTCCTACCTCTCTCACTGAAACAACTGTGAATTAATACATCTAAATAGTTGATTTGTTTGTGACTCTGACAGACGTACTCTGAAGGACAGCTGAGACTAGAAGAAGCGCAGGAGGAGGGAAAAGGGAAATGCCCCTTTGATCCCTTCCAGAAATACTCCTCCATCATGGTCGGTATGTACCGTGACTGTCTGTCTCTAGTTATCTGCTCTCACACAAGGACAGAACAGTGCACCCAGTGAAGTTCAAAGTTTACCACCTGCAAAGTGGGGTTGTGCTATCAAAGGTGCAACCTCTAGCGTTCGTTTTCAGTTTAAAGTGCTGCCACGGGACTTGTTTGTAAAGTGAGGGGGGTGGGTCTTTGTGAATGGAACAGTTAATTGTTTTATTTTTTTCGTAGCTTGAGTTATTAGTGGCACAATGAAAGAGATTGCACCTATAATTTTCCAAATTAGTTTTGGTTGACTAATATTTACAATATTATTTACTTTGCTAGAAGATCCATTTTCCTTTGTTGTGATTCTGGTCTTGTCTCTGGTCTGCCAGGAAATGACCTCTACTCTGCTACCTCCATCAACTTCCTGGGCTCTGAGCCTGTGGTTCTCCGCAGCTCCTCCTCTGTGCTTCGCACTGAGTTCAAGAGCTCCTGGCTCAACGGTCAGCTCTCCCTCTCTGTTCATACTTGTGTTATAAAATTGTATACTACTTTACACCATGCCTTATGGTGCACACATGAATAGTATATATCCCCTAACACTTGAATATGAGGTTATAATGGCAAAATGTATCCATAGCATTTTACATACATACTTCTGTGCCTTGAGTAATAGCCTAGATCCTATAGGTCTCCGTGCTTTTAATTATGAAACTGAACTTCTGCTGCTGTTAAACAGGTTCTGACCAGCAGCGTAATAAGTGCTCATTATGATTTCAGAGCCCAACTTTGTATACATGGACCTTGTCCCTGAGAGCAATAACAACCCAGAGGGCGATGATGATAAGGTCTACCTGTTCTTCAGCGAGAACGCCATGGAGTATGACTTCTACAATAAGCTCACGGTGTCAAGAGTTGCTCGTGTCTGCAAGGTAGCAACTTGCTCCAAATGTACTTTCAGCTGCAAGAAGTTTCATTGGCTCATACATGGTGTTTTAAATTTAAAGGACAGTATGTGTACCCTGTTTAAACAGTGCAGGTGTATAATGTGTCCTCTCTCCAAAGGTATTCACTTGTTTGACTAGAACCAATGTTGTCTCACACTGTGTGTAGGGGGATATGGGTGGGCAGCGGACGCTCCAGAGGAAGTGGACGTCGTTCCTGAAGGCTCGTCTGGACTGCTCTCTGCCAGAGCCCAGCCTGCCATCTATTGTACAGGATGTCTTCCTGCTCAAAAATGATGACTGGCGCAAAAGTGTTTTCTACGCAGTGTTCACTCCCCAGTCGTGAGTAGTCTTCAGAATCCAGTGGTTTTAGAGTTGTGGACTGTTTTTAATATGCGCGATATTCTGACTGTTGCTTTAAGCACATGTTTACCATAATCATAGGGTCAGGAGGTTTTCCTGACCAGGAGAAATACCCCAGGCGGGCTAATAGAGAGCTAACTATAACTAGGGCCTAGGGTATTTCCCACGTGGTCAGGAAAAACATAGGGCTCTAACCATGATATACTTGGGGTTTGAAAACATCAAACATGTTTTTCTGACTGTTTGCACTAGGAGCTCGTCCGACATGTCTGCAGTGTGTGCGTACAGTGTGTCGGCCATCGGAGACGTGTTTGATAAGGGGAAGTTTAAGACGCCAGTGACCGTGGAGACTTCCCATGTGAAGTGGGTCATGTACAGTGGAGAGGTGCCCACCCCAAGACCTGGAGCTGTATGTCCCATTTTAATATAATTGTGAAGATCGAAATGGTTTAGGGCCACAAAAGGAAAGTATCTACTTTTTCTACAGTTCAGCTACTAACTCAGTAATACATGTATTATTACCACTCATAAATCCTCTATTTTTTTCAGTGCATTAACAACGCAGCAAGGGCCCTTGGAATGGAACGATCCCTGGACCTGCCAGACAAGACCCTGCAGTTCATCAGGGACCGGCCCCTTATGGACGAGGCCGTGCACCCGCTGACCGGCCGTCCGCTGCTGGTCAAAAGGGGAGACCTGTTCACACGCCTGGTGGTGGACAGCGTGCTAGCTCTGGACGGGGAGAGATACGCAGTCATGTTCATCGGCACAGGTACTGAACAGGACACACACATCCCCAAAACAGACTTGTTCTTCTGACTCCTGAACAGCTAATCAAATGGCTACCCAGACTATTTGCTTTAACCCCCTCTTTTACAATGCTGCTATTCTCTGTTTATTATGTATGCATAGTCACTAACTCTACCTACATGTACATATTACCTTGACTAACCGGTACCCCCTGTATATAGCCTCACTATTGTTATTTTACTGCTGCTCTTTAATTATTTGTGACTTTTATTTCTTAGTTAAACTGCATTGTTGGTTAAGGGCTTGTAAGTAAGTGTTTCACTGTAAGGTCTACACCTGTTGTATTCAGCGCATGTGACAAATAAAATTTGATTTGAATAGCTCTGACAATGACATGGGCGTCCTTCTCTCCCCACAGAGAACGGCTATGTGCAGAAGGCAGTGAACTACGCTGGAGAGATGTTCATCATTGAAGAAATACAACTGTACCAGACCCCAGAGGCTATCAGGACCCTGAGTCTCTCCAGCACTGTAACAATCACCCAGTCAATCAATTAAAACTTGATTTTAAATAGCTCTTTTAAACAAATACATTTGTCACTAAGTACTTATCGGCAACTCTGGTTTAAACCCCCAATCAAGGTGCAGCACCATTTTACAAAACATACCAACTTTTTATGACATCCATATGGTCGTTCATATGTCAACATAAGGATTTAACTATATCAATGTCAGTTTGTTGTCTCCTGCTCTTTCTGCAGACAGATGGTTACTCATTTACTATTTATTTCCTTAGCACTTACAATAGAGCATTCAAGGAGAATGGCACCCGGTCATTGCTGTTACTAACAGTGGGTGAAGTAGGCTCCTTGAGCTGCTGACACTCATGTGGTATTGGTTTGTGTTCTTGTTTCCCCAGGGTCAGCTGTATGCAGGCTCTGAGTATGGAGCTGTGCAGATGCCTCTGAGTGAATGTGGCCGTTATCAGTCATGTCTGGACTGTGTCTTAGCCAGAGACCCTTACTGTGGCTGGGACCTCTCCACTGGCCTCTGCTCTGCTGTGGCCAGCTCACCCTTTGCCTCAGTCACCATGTACGTTTCAACACACACCTACTTTTCTAGTAATGTGATTTAGAATTTCAGTATACCATATTTAGTCTTTTTCAGGAACATGATTCAAAGTCTAAAAGATGGTGACGTCTCCCAATGTCCAAAATCAGGTAAATGGATTTCAATATTTTAATTGTTCAGGTCCCAGCACACTATCAACAAATGACAGAGTACAGACCAACTGTAGTTACTACTTACTTTGTTTGTGTGTACTGCAGAGACAATGAAGCCAGAGAAGTACATCTTAGTTCCTGGCAACAACGTCAAGCTGCCGTGCCAGCCTGACTCCAACCTGGCACAAGTACAGTGGCTCTTCTCTGGGCAACTGCTGCTCTCTGACACCAAGTACTACATCTACAATGGGGGCATCCTCATCCTCAATGCCTCTTCCTCCGACACCGGCCAGTACACCTGTGAGTCTGTTGAGCAGGTGAACAGCCGACCGTACACCAGGACTATGGCAGTCTATCAACTGTTGCCCCACACGAACCTAGAGGAGGAGAGTGAGACGACGGCAGAGTCCCCCCATAGTCACAGTACCCCATTACCAGAGGTCATGGAGGTAACAGAGAAGCCAAAGACTTTGGATCCCCTTCTCCCCCCTGAGTCACAGTGTGAAGACGGCAGGGTGGTAGGCCTGCAGGTGGTGCTGGCGCTCCTCTCTCTGATGCTGGTTGGTCTAGTAGCCTGGAATCTGTATAAAGGATGCTTTAGAAACATATTCTCAGAGAACTCAGGCGCTGGCCAGGTGAAAAGGCCGTCGGATGACTACATAACTTCAGAGTTCAAGCTGCTGGGACCTACACCCAGTAACAGTGCTAACAGGAATCAACACGCTATCATAGCCTTCAAAGGGAATGGGGAACACCACTTCTCTCCTGGAAGCAACATGTCCACTGTGGATGGTTTGGGGTACATTGATGATGAGTCAGAGATCTGACCCTCAGTGTTCACCACTCTCTGGGGTTTGCGCTCTCTCACCAGGCAGCTGATTTAAGACATTAGTGCAATGTCAAGCTCTACACTGGACTTGTTTTGGAATTGTCCTTAACATTTTCGCACCACTACATCTCCCTAGATTTAATTTATTTTGTTTAGTCATTGCATAAGGTGAATACATTGTACATTTGTTAAATATTATTTTGTATTGTCATGTATATTGCAAATATTTCTTTGTATTAATAAGTTATGTAATTACCTCATTACCAGGATGTGATATCTAAAGTAAATAAGGCCATAACTAATATTTTTGTTGTACATAGTTAAGATCTACAAATATTCGAAGCATTTCATTCTATGGACCAGTAATGATTATTCCAAACCTTTAAGTAGATCAAGACAAAACAGCCATGGACCAAATAATTGAACATTCTCTTGACTTAGGTCTTGTTTAAAATGTCTCTCAGAACCAACACTTATAGCAACATGTTCTCTTTTTCACCAGCAGCACTTTGTCATTACACTGTGTTGCTTCACATTCCATGTAAAATAAGTAATTTAGAGATCAATGTTGAGTTAGAAGGCAGCTCTCATAACTCTTAGTTCTAGATTAAACTCAAACAGTTCATATTGTCAAAACCACAACTTTCATTTTGGTCATTGCTATTAGGAATTGTATCATTATTTCACCAGTCAAGAAGTTGTTTTCATTTCTCATTGGATTCCAACACATTTAGTTATTCTGACCAGCTGGAATTCTGCTGTCATCTCCATGTAACAATAATATCCACGCTGGAGGTCTCTTATCAAGGGGTATATTGTCGGATACTCTAGCAACTGATGTAATGTCACTTACAAAAACAAATATTACACAATGACGGACAGATATGGTGGGCTGTGTTGTCCCAGCCAGCCATTGTCATATGAAAGCGGTTAATACAGTATTGGTATGGAGTTTTGTACTGTATATTATTGGAAAAGAAATGCATACACTAAAACGTGATCATTGTCAATGAGAAAGCTGAATAACACCAGTCAGGTCTGAAATAAGAATATTTACTGAAATGTCTTTTTAAAGTTTGTCATTGCAGCAACACATTTGATGCATTTAAGAATATATTCTCAATATTAACTACAGTATGACAAGCGTTAGAGACGAGCTAAACAAAAAATCTGCATAAACATGGCAGTTAACCCTGGAGCAGGACACTTGCATATCAAATAAATATAAGTTGTAAACTGAGTGGCTGCCGCTCTCCCAGACCTATTGTAAACAAGGCTCCAGTCTGGAACGAGTTGTGATGCAGCATTAAGAGTGCTGCCCCAACAGGGCACTGACCACCAAAAGCAAATGAAAAAATAGCTCAGTGCACCACACAGGATGAGGGGAGGGCTCTGGTTGAATGAGAAGGATACAGTATTCCTTGGGGAAGTCTTCAAGCAATACAGTGGCAAATGTCTCATTGGCTCAGTTACACTGAAACATGTAGCAGTACTTAAGGCGACAGTCAAGCAAAACACTTTCTACATGCACGTTGGATTAAGGCGGGTTTAGTTTTCAGAAACAAGGCAAAAGCAGATCAAGAAGGTATAAACCAGAAACACTTGAGGAGCAGTGATAAATAAATTAAAACCGTGCACTATTTAAACTCCCATTTCTCCAGCTGCAAGAGGAGAACCCTGATCCTTCAGTCATGTCCAGGAGCATCAAAGTTAAGTTGATTTCATGGAGTACAGTCTTAACTTGAATTGGCAAGAATTGATCACTGAATATGGCTCCCAAAATGAATCCAAAGACAACTTTGGAATCACCTTGCTTCTTTTGTCTCATATTTTAAAGGCACAAGCCTTTGACGTATCAATTTTCTTAGTCTCATTGTTGCTACTGTACATAAACCATTTTAGAAGATACCTTTTACTCTACTTAAGTACAAATAAAAATGATTTTTCAGTCACTATTCCAAATATGAAGGATCAGATTCATATTGTGGAACATACTAAATGTAAACGGGTCCAATGGAATGGATCATATTTTGAATATCTTTCAAATCTTTTTAACAATAAGGCTTATGCTTTTCCCTCAAAGATAAACAGTATCTATAATAGTGGCCTCTTTCAATATTAAAGTACTGCTGAATAAAATCAGCTGATTCTCTTATAACATTCTTACTAAAATTCCAGCTTTGCATTTCATAGTGTTAAAAGTGAGATTGTACTAGTATGGTGTGCTGGACAAGTGTTCATCCAGCCTGCCTGCCATAGAGAAGGTGCTCTGTCTCCATCTAGAGTCCACTTAGGGTATCACCAGGGGCCATTGTCGGGGTAGCTTGGCACATCAGCAGGGTATTGGGGAAGGCTTGGGCCAGTTTCAGTGACAGCATTGAAGCCGGCCTCTCTCACGGGAGCGCTCTTCCAGAGTCCAGTGGTCCACTCTTCCTGTGCACGCTCAAAGCTGCCCCCTCCACCACGGTACAGCCTGTGAACCTGATGGGAACAGAGCAGACAAACCAACCAGTCATGCTAGTTTATTCTCTTTATCTGCCTACAATGAGTGTATTGTCAAAATGGCTGAGTATTTTTCTTATTTGTGTGTGTGTTTCCATGTGCTTGTGCATTTTTCAGGAGTGTTTGTTGGACTCACCCTGATGAGAATCAGTCCCATTAACACAGTCACTAGAGTGAAGAGCAGAGCCGAGAATAGCATGACTACAGCAGAACCCACGTTGTAGCTGAAAAACAGCACTGTCGCGATCCAACCACTTTAGGGGTTCCTCAGTGGTGGAGCAGTGGGGTTAGTATTTGTTAATTGCATGAATACTGAATTACAAACTTTCGTTTTTTACCAATCATAGCATGACACAGTGCAGTGAGTAAAATGAATGTGATTGATACAAATCTATAGGTAGTCTTTATTGCTTAGCTGTGAAGATTTTTCTATATTCTTGAGGTGAAATAAGTGACAAGCCATTCAGATAGCAGCCAGTCATAAACATTGTCAATGGTGCCTTCCACACTGATGAAATATTTCTACTCACCAAGCACCCCAACCAGAGATGCCCACAGTCTGAATGAGAGCGAGAACACACTGCAGAAAGAAGACGAAGAAGAAGGCCATGAAGTTGAAAGAACTGTCAGCCCTAGGAAAGAGAAAGGGAGATATGGAGTCAGTCAAGAAAAAGTTATTTGGAGTGCGAAATGATGGATGTTTGGCTTAATGTTTGTTGAGTGGACCTTACCGGAAGGCCTTGTAGAGAGGTCTAAACCAGCAGGTGTAGCTGCACGGACTGAAGAGAACAAGCCAGAGCAGGGAAAGGCCAAAATTGGCTCCACTTCCCCCTCCTGCCCACCAAGCTATGCATGACACCACATTCACACACAGTGTGACTGAATACACTACAGAATGAGAGAGACAGGAAGAAAAATGTCAAATTGGCCTCGCTCGAGAGCATCAAACCGAATGCTGGCAACTGCCGACTGACTGATGATCTATAAATTACCCGTCGTCATAAATAACGACTCATTATTTGTAGACGGGTCAGTCACAATTTAGCACTATAACTGTTTAGTGGGAGTTTCATGAAATGGGTTTTCATGGCCAAGCAGCCGCACACAAGCCTAAGATTACCATGTGCAATGCCAAGCGTCGGCTGGAGTGGTGTAAAGCTTGTCGCCTTTGGACTCTGGAGAAGTGTAAACACATTCTCTGGAGTGATGAATCACACGTTACCATCTGGCAGTCCGACGCCAAGAACGCTACCTGCCCCAATGCATAGTGCCAACTGTAAAGTTTGGTGGAGGAGGAACAATGGTCTGGGGCTGTTTTTCATGGTTCGGGCTAGGCCCCTTAGTTCCAGTGAAGGGAAATCTTAACGCTACAGCATACAATGACATTCTAGACGATTCTGTGCTTCCAACTTTGTGGCAACAGTTTGGGGAAGGCCCTTTTCTGTTTCAGCATGACAATGCCCCCGTGCACAAAGCGAGGTCCATACAGAAAAGTTGATGTGATCGGTGTGAAAGAACTTGACTGGCCTGCACAGAGCCCTGACCTCAACCCCTTCTAACACCTTTGGGATGAACTGGAACGCCGACTGCGAGCCAGGCCTAATCGCCCAACATCAGTGCCTGACCTCACTAATGCTCTTGTGGTTGAATGGAAGAAAGTTCCCGCAGCAATGTTCCAACATCTAGTGGGAAGCCTTCCCAGAAGAGTGGAGGCTGTTATAGCAGTAAAGGGGGGACCAACTCCATAATAATGATTTTGGAATGAGATGTTCGAAGAGCAGGTATCCACAAACTTTTGGCCATGTAGAGTACATTGCGGGTTTGATACTCTCAAACCCAGCCATTCTCTCAGCATGGAATGAAGTTACTGCCCAGTTCCCACAGTAGGACTATGTAACACAAATGTCTTTGGTGTAACTCACACATCCAAAGGTTGTAGACCCGGCGTACCAGCTGTCGGTGCGGGGCTGGGATCTCCTCCTCCACATTCTGATAAAAGCAGGGCTTGATTCTCAGGAACTGAGGCAGTGGGGGAAAGTTGTTGACCCGCTCTGAAAACAGGAAACAGATTATTACATGTGGGAGAACAGGATGTCGGTGCAGAAATTGCACAGAAAAACTTGAATACGGTGACATTTTAGGATTTTTAGGAACATATAACAAAATGGTAATGCACCACAGAGAAAGTGTTCAGTGTTATTAGTTGATCCTTATGTCTACAATCCATAATTGAACTAAGAGTATGTCATGGCTAATTTAATAAAAAATATTGAGTGTCACTTATGATCTCTCATATGCATGCATTACTTGTTGCAGGTACATGTTATGTTTCATTAAGAACATAATTGAATTGTTTACTTAAAGACTTAAATTTCAAAATATTTAGATACAAACCTGTCATTATGAAATCCTGTTTGTCCTTTCCTGCAACATAACACTAATAATTGGCATACTTTACATCTCACAAATATTCAAAGAGAATGTAACAACATTTATATGGGAACCTGCAGTATGATTCACATCTAAATCAACAACAACAAAATGATCATATCAAGATAATGACAAAATTGACATGCAATAAATGAGATCTGAGTATGCTAGGAGGTTCAGGTCATTTTCTAGTAAACTCGTGATAAACCAACGACTGTATATGAGATAAACCGAGTTTAAAAGATAAACCTACCCTTAATTAACAACGTTGTAAAACAGAAGACCGCTAGATATGTTTTTCGGAAAAAAAATTGACCCCACGTGAAATAAAAATGACTACAGTAATGTTAGCTAGATAGCTACCCCTATTAACTAACGGCTTGTACAGTGATGGGACAGATAGCTATACAAATCTTTGATGATGGTTTGTTAACGAATTGTCACAAAAAGGTCAGCTGATGAGTTGATACAGGGATCTAGTTGTTAGCAGATTCAATGTTAAATAAATAAATATATTCAATGTTTTGCTAGCACCTACCTTAAAACCGCTTACTCCAGCTCGGTTCGGGATGCGTCGTCGACTAACACTCAAGTCCCGTTGAAGCCACAGCAATGCATTGAGGGAGTGGTAGTTCTACAAAGGTCGAAAGGCAAATTGGAATAAAATTATTCGATTGTTAAACTACAGATCCCGTAAACAATAGAGGGCGTAGACAGGAGGCGTGTGACTACATGCCAGCGCCATCTATGCTACAGAGAGGGATGATTCTTGTCCTACACAAGAAAACAGCTATTTTATGGCAATGAATTATCTTGACAGGCTGTACAATGCAATATTATGGTCAATGCACACAATATGCTGAATGTAATGGTGATATCCCACAGTCAAAGTCCTGGAATAAGAGCTAAGACGCTAATATATGTGTAAACTATACGTAGTTATATTCTGTGGCTGTCACTGATTTCATGGGTGCACAATCCATAGGTCAGGCTGTAGAGCGCAATATGAATGCCCAATACACACAATTGACTGACTGGGTGGTGGTTTTCCAAAGTCAGTCCCACAATAAGAGCTAAGAAGATAATAGTGTAAACGTTTGAAAATTGTGTTATGTGAGTGTCACTGAGAAGTAGTGAACTACATGTAGTTCAACTAGTAATTTAATTTAATTTAGCTTTAGCTTGGTGGTAGTTGAACTTAATTCAAATCTTGGTAGTGTTTTCAGTAGTTAATAACTTTTCTGCTATGTAGTGGTGTAGCTAACAACTGGAACTACACACTACTTATTTTGCTAAAATAATATAAAATATGGTTAAAGTTGGCTAGAATTTCCTGTCTTTTTCGGCATCAGACCTGCCTAATTCTCACTTGAAAACATAGTTATAGTGTTTAATAGGTTAATTACACAGCCCAGAGTGATCTGTTCTCTCAATTTGTTGTCTATGACATTTCAGATTTAGGTATGATCATTTTTCACAAAAAGTAGTTTGGATGTAGTGAACTACTTTTTCTAAGTATCTTTAGTTATGTAAACTTCATGTTTCTTAAGGGTAGCTTAACTTCTTCCAGTGTGAAGTAATTGGCAGCTACCTCCTTGAGTATTACATAATACAGTTTCCTTTTGTCACCCCGTTCAGTTAGTGGCGATAATGCTCCAAAAATATTGGATCCCAATCGCCGTGAAACCCCACCGACGAAGAAGAGTTCTGGCCAATCAGCAAAGGATTCTGAGGAGAGCGACATACTCCCGCCAAATCTGACTGACGACGGACGCGAAGCAGCAAGGAGATCCAAAGGGATTGTGTGTGAGATGCGGAAAGAATAACATGTAGCTACTTAGTCTTAATAATAGTAAAACTCAGTTAACTGGGTTGTATATTTTGCAGAATAACAGTGTTACTCTGGAAGACCTGTCAATATTGCTACATCATATGGTTTTGTTATATTGCAACTTTTTTCCGCACAAGGATATCAAAAGTGAGGGAAGTCTCGGATGGTGATGCTGGCGGCGGAAGATCCATCCGTGGACGGGCATTTAGCATCCACTCCACGGAGGAGAGGTAGCGACGATATTTACATTTTAACCTTTAAAATGTTTCGGGAATTTAGTTATACTTTTAAATTATTATTTACCTTTCAGTTTGACTATGGCCACATAGTCAACACAAACTTCTGCCTTAATACGTTAGCAAGCTACTATAACTAGCTAACGTTAGCTAACACGTCAATAAGGTTAACTACTAGTGACTGTTCAGTATGCTGACTGTTATAGTAGATAGCTAACGTTAGCGAATTAACGTTTTTATTAGCCAACCCCTCACATTTCCAAGTAAGTACTGACGTGTAAAATGTGTAGTTATGTACGCTTGAAGTTCAAGCTAGCTTGGATAGCTAACTAACGTTAACTGACCAATATTGTCTGAAATCCATCTAACGTTACTGTAACTTAGTTAGCTAACGTTAATCTTTATAGTTAACTATTCCTCAGCCAGCTAACTTAGCTAGCTAAGTTAATTAGAATTGGTGTCAACCTTGCCAGCCTGCTGCTTGCTAGACACCCCATGGCCTTCAGCTAACTAACGTTAGCTAGCAAGCTAATGTGCACCGAAATGATTGAACAGTGTATTGGTAGTTTTGCTCACCAGCTTGTTGATAACAGGTAACGTTAGTCGGAAAATATAATTTCCATTAGACATTGAGTTACAACATTGCCCGCTCGACAGCTAGAACCATTGACAATGGTTAATTTAATGGTCAATGGCATTGCACTGCTGCATTTACTGATAAAGTAAAAGTGCATTGTAAAACAAAGTCCATCTAACGTTAGCTATGAGTGATGAGGGGAGGATGGTTGTGGGATTGTCATCTTATCTACCTCACTTTGTTTTGGTGGCAGTCAAACCTAGCAATGCCAACAAGAAGCTTGTTCGGGGTTACTTTAACAAACGGAATTTGTTTATTTTACTTTGATGCTAACCCTGTTCTCACCACCGGTAGAGCTGTGTGTGTAGCCACAGCCGGGCCTTTACACTGGGCTTTGATTCACCGAATGGCGGGAGAGAAAAGCAAACACCTCGCTATACTTGTGCCATCGTCTCTAGCTTTTGCTATTTGTGATCCACCGCCTTGATTCGTTATTATGTAGCAAAATGAAATTGTGATTTTTACATTTGATAAAAGTAGAGACTCAGAGCTACAAAATTGTATATCATACACTGCATATGAGAAACAATGGGAAAGTAATTCTGATTTGAAAGTTGATAAACTCATAACTCCACCTTTTGAGAAAATGTTCCTTAAATGTTTTGGTAAACCTACTGGAGAGCTCTTTTGTCTACACCCATTCAGCATTATTCACACCCTTAGCCCCACCCATCTTTTTAAGGATTCACATTTGAGGTCATGTGCTAAAGGCCAAGTAGTGTGAAGGTAGTAGCCTACAGTAAGGGAAAAATCCAGGTAAACAGAAAGTGTCCAGATAAAAACATTTTATAAGTATTAGATGATGCTTACCCAGACACAATTGTCTAAGTTGATGGGTTACGTGAAAGAAATGCTATAACCCCCAGACACATCTTGTTAAGTGGATGGGCCTCTACGGAAGGTGTAAACAGTACAGCGTAATGGTTACTTGCGTAGTAGCAATATCAAAAATAGTGTCAATATAAAGAAAAGTGTCAAAGCCAGTAGAGAAGGAATAAAATAATATACAGTATGTACAAAAACAATATCAATATCAGTGATACTGGTGGTAGATGAGGTAGTTATATGAATACAATCAGGGGTAAAGTGGCTGAGCAGCTGGATAAAAAAATTGATAGTAGCAGCAACGTATGGCGTGTGTGTGTTAGGAGAGAGTCATGTGAATGTCCGTAGAGGCACTGCAGATAGTGCTGATGACTGGGAACTCACTGACATTAGGCTATAACTAGCAATACAAATGGCTTTCTGAGAATGTATTACTACGCAGGTCATACACGCAATGTTAGCTAGCGAGCCAGCCATCTAGCTAGCTAACAGTACACTTTAACTTGTCTTTTGTTTAGACATGTAGAGTACCTGTTTAGACATCCCAATCCATAGAGTACTAGCAATAAACACTGATTGTCATAGCTAGCTTAAGTTAACCAAGTAGCTAACTAGCTAGTATTTAACCTATCTAACATTAGGCTATAACTAGCAATGCAAATTGCTTTCTGAGATAATATTACTACACAGATTATACACTTAACGCTAATGTTAGCTAGCGAGCCAGCCACCTAACGTCAGCTAGCTAGCTAATAGTAAGCTTTAACTTGCAATGAAAACAACTTTCTGACAAAATTTGAAACGTATAATATTTGAAACTGTAGCTAGACTCTTACCCGTATACATCGATGAATGCTTCACAGCAGACTGCAACCCCTTTCATTAAATAAGACGTTGTTTCCGTTTTGTTTGAACAGCTTGCTTGGCCCGTTGTCAAGTCACTCTGGTTCACACTGCAATGCCATAAGAATCATCAGATATTTCTCCCTCTCTGTCACAGATGCCATGGTTGCCATTAGTTTGAAGATGTAATCCAAAGACAGGTGTTTTATACAACTGCCTTCTGTGTTCTCTTAACGACTCCCTCTGAATTTGCAAACAAATGCCAGAATTATATGAATCTCTTTATCATACTCTGCTTCTACCAGACATTCCACTGATTTCATAACTCGTTCAACTTCTTCCGTGACAACACTGTTGTTTGCCGTTTCTTCCCCATCACTGTCATCAGAAGACTCTACAATGTCTTCTTTGATGAAAATGTTTTTACCTATATCGGGGATTTCCTAATCGTCTGATTCATTTTCAGAGTCAGAATGGTACGATCGTCCTCCTGAAAGTAGTCCATCACAACTTTTTCCCACTGACCTTTATCGATAGCGCCGGATAAATTCAGGGCAGCAATGTTATTGAGAGCATTAGCAGCACATTTGCAGTTCTCCATCGCTAATGTTATATCTTTTGAAAAAAACTGCAATAGAAAGGATTATCTACACATAACGAGTAGCTCATTTTATAGACAGAAGATGCTACACGGCAGACCAATTTGAAAGTCTCTCGGCATGTCCGGCCCATTCATTATCTCAGCCAATCATGGCTAGCGGGAAGGTTGTTTTTTCTGTGGCTAAACCAACTAGGCTCGTAATTTAACAACTTTATTTGTATTTACAGATGGCATACAGGTTTGTTATTAAGGCACGTAAAAGTTCAAATCTTCCAGAAGACATTTCTGTCAAAAAACACATTAAAGATAATACTTTTTTTAAATAAACGTCAAATGCCTTACCTGTGAAGTCGTAACTTGCGACATATGCCTAGTTTCCTGAAACGAGTCACATTTGATTTAACATTATTGCAGTGGTAGTCCATTTATTTGATAAGTGGCAAGTCTCACTTACTCGCTTCCTAATTGACTGACATGTATTTATTATTACCTTCCTTAAATAACCTGGATGCATTTGTTAAACTAACCATATGAGTAAACTAAGGACTAGCCTATAGCATGAATACAATTGAGTGGGGGGATAAAGCAGTCAGTGTTTAAGACATAGTGTTGTGACTTTTGAAGGTACTGCACATAATTCTTTGTTCCAGTGACAGAGTTGTGCAGCAATTAAAGTGATGCAACTTGTTTGCAACTGGAACTATTTCTGTATTGGAAAACAGTCTGTTTGATGACTGAAGGATTGGTTGTGGGATTGTTGTCATCTTATCTCCCTCACATTGTTTTGGTTACAGGTATGGATGGCAAAGTCAAACCCAGCAATACCAACAAGAAGCTTGTTCAGGGTAAGTGAACCTCTCAGGTGTTGTGAATGCATATTACCTCCATATACTATTTGCCAGATTTCCGCTCGACTGATGTCACAACTTCCCTTTACCTGGCAATAGATAACAGTAAAACTCCAGCCAATGTGTTTAAAAAGGTCAAAGGTGATGCCAAATCTCGTAAATGTATGTTTTTAAACTGTAGTACTTTGTGTTTTAAGTTGTAATTGTGGCTGAAATGTTGTGTGCTGCTTTTTTGGCCAGGTCTCTCTTGTATAATAGATTTTGAATCTCAATGAGACTAACCTGGTAAAATAAACAATTAGATGCTTTTATTTTGCTAAAGGAGAATGATGATACATAATAACAATCCTATCAAACTATAAAAAAAAAAATCAGAGATTCTAATTTAGTAAATTATATTACAATTAATCAAATTCTTTAATTTAGTGTCTTTGCTTTCATTGTTTTCCCCAATACATTTAAAGATAAAATGTATTTAGTACATCTTGAAAATCAGTGATAAATAAAGGGTATTTTCTCCTCAGGTCGCCTTCCATTTAAGCGTCTGAACCCAGAGCCCAAAGAGACCAGTGAACCCAAAAGAACTCGTGCCCTTCCCTGCCCAGAGCCTGGGCTCTCAGATGGGGAGAATGAATCTGAAAGTTCCCCGCTACCCATGCGTCACGGACCAGCACTAGTTAATGGCCGCGGACCCCTGGATGGATTCATGAGTCACAGCAGCCAAACTTCCCCTGCCAAAATAATAGTTGTTGTTCTCACTGGGGACTCCAATTCAACTGACCCTCTTAAGCAGAAACCTACGACACCCATTTCTGCCTCGTGTCCTCTCACACAAAACAACCACCTGAGCAAAACCCAGAGTGCTGTAACGGCCACCAAAACAGATCAGACTGCCAAAACAGGGCCCTTAGACTGCAAGGTGGGGGAGGAGGAGCAGGACGGGGAAGACACTGCATCAATCTCACAGCTAGATACAACACAGGGATCTGACATAGAGGAAGAAGCCGAAGAGGAAGAGTCTGTCAACCCTTATATGTCCAGTCATGGGAATGGGTCCATGCTGTCTCCTTCATCCACCAGCTCTCTGTCAGCGGCCGAGAGCTCCCCAGAGGCTGCCAAGTTGGAGAACAATCCTACTGTCGCGGTGAGTACCGACTCGCAAATCAGATTCAATAAACATTCAATGTCAGCAGGGATCTTTGTGTAAATGTACACATCAGAAAGCTTTTGAATTAGTAAGTGATCTGTTACCTTCTCTCTTTCCAGGAGCCACATTCCACCCCTAAAATAAAGCAGAAAACAGTGAAAAGATGCCCTATAAAGGTATAATGAGCTGTGATAGATCACTTCTGTATTTCACTGCTAAATGGCATCATTTTACATCACAATTACCATTTAAATATGTACATCTAAATACTTATCTGAAGCTGAATTTCCTCTCTTCATAGAGTTTGCAGGAGCAAGAGGAGAGGCTACACCGGCGCCAAGAGAGAGAGCGGCAGCGGGAGGAGGCTAAAGCTGTTAAAGAGAAGAAAAAAGAGGAGGCTCGCAAACTGAAAGAGGAGAGAGAGAGGGAAAGAAAGGAGAAAAGGGAGAAAGAAGAGCGTGAAAAAAGAGAGAGAAAAGAAAAAGAGGAAAAGGAAAAAGCTGAAAAATTAAGAGCGAAAGAGGAGCATCGCAAATCGAAGCAAGAGTGAGTGTTGCTTGATTGAAAACCACCTAGAGCTACAGATCTGAAATGTCTTGTTACTTTTATATTGACTTGACCGGAAACATTTGATTGAACGTTTTTTTATTAAAGCAAATGTAATCCTTGCAATTGAATTAAACATGATATAATTTCCCCCAGGGCAAAACTTGAAGACAAGAGGAAGAAAGAGGAGGAGAAACGGTTGAAAGAAGAGAAGGATGTGAGTTGATAAGGGATGCTTCTATTCTTTAAACTGAAATGTAATGTCTGACATTTGACGCTTGACAATTGCCATGTCATTGTAACAGACCTGATAATACATCTGAAAATGTTCTATTCAGAGGCTCAAAGCAGAGAAAGCGGAGATCACACGATTCCTACAGAAACCAAAGACTCCTCAGCAGTCCACAAAGGTAAGATAACTCTGATTGAAAAAGAAAACAAAATCTTAATCATAAAATAGTGGCATGTTAATTTAATCTGTAACTTTCCTTCCTTATGTCCCTCCTACCTCAGACCCTCGTGTCTGCCTGTGGAAAGTTTGCTCCGTTTGAGATAAAAGAGCACATGGGTCTGGCGCCGCTGACCCGGGTCCAGTGTGAGGAGGCAGTCCTGGATGAACTGGACCGGTACCTGGCTAAACCTGATGGAAGCCTGCATGGCCTGAGGGGACTGGACCAGAAATAAGCCCCGCAGATCAGGCCCAACCAAGCCCAGAATCACAGACTCTATGAGGTGAGACCATCACACCCTAAAAATCACAATTGTTTGATGGCCATGATGGCAACAATAGGTGACTTGAATTACTGAACCCTTGACATTTTGTGAAACTACAAAGAATCTGCAATTCTTACTGTAAAGAGGCTGTTTCTACATTGAAAAAAATACATAAACGCAACATGTAAAGTGTTGGTTTCATGAGCTGATTTTTTTTTTTTCTCTCCATGTGCACAAAAACCTTATTTCTCTCATTTTGTGCACAAATTTGTTTACCTCCCTGTTAGTGAGCAAGATCAAATAATCCATCCACGTGAAGGGTGTGGCATATCAAGAAGCTGATTAAACAGCATGATCATTACACAGGTGCACCTTGTGCTGGGGATAATAAAAGGCCACTCTAAAGGGTGCAGTTTTGTTACACACACAATGCCACCAATGTTTTAGGGGATTCACCTGTGGGATTGTCAGACCAGCCACCCAGACAGCTGATGAAACTGTATTTGCACATCCGAAGAATTTCTGCACAAACTGTCATAAACCGTCTCAGGGATGCTCATCTGCATGCACCAAGGGTCTTGACCTGACTGCAGTTCGACGTCGTAACCGACTTCAGTGGACACATGTTCACCTTCGATGGCCACTGTGAAGCTGGAGAAGTGTGCTCTTCACGGATTAATCCCAGATGACAGGCAGCGTGTATGGCATCATGTGGGCGAGTGGTTTGCTGATGTCAATTGTGAACAGAATGCACCATGATGCGGTTATATGGTATGGGAAGGCATTAGCTACGGACAACGAACACAATTGCATTTTATTGATGGCAATTTGAACGCACAGATACCGTGACTAGATCCTTAGGCCCAATGTCGTGCCATTCATCCGCTGCCATCACCTCATGTTTCAACATGATAATGCACGACGGCCCCATGTCGCAAGGATCTGTACACAATTCCTGGAAGCTGAAAATGGCCCAGTTCTTCCATGGCCTGCATACTCACCAGACATGTCACCCGTTGACTATGTTTGGGATGCTCTGGATTGACATGTACAACAGTGTGTTCCAGTTCCCGACAATATCCAGCAACTTCGCACATCCATTGAAGAGGAGTGGGACAACCTTTAACAGGCCACTATCAGCCTGATCAACTTCATGTGAAGGAGATGTTGCGCTGCATGAGGCAAATGGTGGTTACACCAGATGCTGACAGGTTTTCTGATCCACTTCCATACCTTTTTTAAGGTATGTGACCAGCAGCTGCATATCTGTATTGTCAGTAATGTGAAATCCATAGATTAGGGCCTAATGAATTTTTAAATTGACTGATTTCCTTATATGGACTAACTCTGTATAGTCTTTGAAATTGTTGCATGTTGCGATTTTATGTTTTTGTTCAGTGTATGTACACTTCTATATGTCTTTGGCCCCTCTCTGTTCTCTGCATAGGGAGTGTATAGTGATAGTTAAGGGGCCTAAACCGGACGGTGTGCCTGATCGGCAGCGCTACGGCCGCATGAAGCTCCTTCAGTTCCGTGAGAACTACCGGCCTGCCTACTGGGGCACGTGGAGTAAAAAGAGCCCCCACATCTCCCCACGTTACCCTCTCAGACAGGACAAGGTAAGACTTCCCTCATTCTCTGACCATGATCCTTTTCAAGCTTTTGGGGCGGCAGGTAGCCTAGTGGTTAGAGCGTTGGACTTGTAACCGAAAGGTTGCAAGATTCGAATCCCCGAGCTGACAAGGTAAAGATCTGTCGTTCTGCCCCTGAACAAGGCAGTTAACCCACTGTTCCTAAGCCGTCATTGAAAATAAGAATTTGTTCTTATTAATTGACTTGCCTAGTTAAATAAAGGTAAAAAAAAAAAACGAATATCCAATAGGTGCAATGAGTGAAGAATCTGTTCTGGTGGTGAAATTAGTTGCACTGTGACTTCCATGTTTGACGAGTTTTCTATGTATGACTAAAGTTTGTGTTCTCGCTAGGACCTGTTGGATTATGAAGTAGACAGTGATGAGGAGTGGGAGGAGGAGGAGCCAGGAGAGTCCCTGTCACACAGTGAAGGGGTAGGTCTCTCTTCAATACTCTGCCACAGCTTTTGATGCTCTGCTGTTCTGTTTGATATCAAGATTTGCTCATTGTTGCAGCTGAATCATTACTTCTGGTTGTGAGGATCCCAAGGGAGGGGCAACTTTTTTGGGGGCTCTGTCGGGTCTCAACTTACTGTTGAGAGATAGAATACACATGGTGCAATATCGAAACTTGGTTGTGCGTCATCAGTCACTAAATTAGACCATGTCAGCATTTTTTTTTTAAATGTATTGGTAAGTTAGTTTAGTGGCCAGCTATCTGAACTTGTAGTAAGCATGGTCGAATTACTGACCGGGGTGGGGCCCATTGATCATCACTTATCATGTAAAAAAAAAAATGCTAACAATTGCCTCCACTCTGGCAAAATGTGTAGAATTGCAGGCAATTAGCTGTGAAACTGCTCATTTGTCTGTCCGCCCCTTGGCAAAATGAGTAGAATTGCATGAAATTAGTTATAAAATTGCAGTCTTTTTTCCACCCTATTGCAAAATGTGTAGAATTGCAGGAGATGATAAACCCCCTAAAAATAATATTGGCTGTTACTAGTTGGGCCGTTAAAATATTTTGCTCACAAGGTTGGGGGGATGGATGTGGGTACGCAGACCCACTGCGGCCCCTCATGAGTTAAAATCTTGTGGCCCCCACCCCAATCAATGTTTCCCATCCCCGACTAAACACTCTTTTTTTTTTTTGCAGGAGGATAATGATGAGGGAGGTGAAAATGACGATGACGATGAGGATGGTTTCTTTGTACCCCATGGGTACCTATCAGATGGGGAGGGGGCATTGGAGGAGGAAGAGGTAGGTTAAATTGCCCTACAATCCGTATGAATGCCTCATTCATTTTCTTTACTGTTCTTTTCCGGTGGTCTGGTATGACTAATATTGGATATAATGTAAGTACTTAAAGTACTTTACAGTGGGCCTCCCGAGTGGTGCAGCGGTCTAAGGCTCTGCATCAGTGTTGGAGGCGTCACTACAGACCCAGGTTCGATCCCAGGCTGTGTCACAACCGGCCATGATCAGAAGTCCCTCAGGGCGGCGCACAATTGGCCCAGTGTCGTCCGGGTTAGGGGAGGGTTTGGCAGGTGGGGCTTTACTTGGTTCATCGCGCTCTAGTGACTCCTTGTGGTGGGTCGGGTGCTGCAGGCTGACTGCGTACCTCAGTTGAACGGTGTATGTTGAGCACTCACCTTAATTGCTCCTATCTCTGTGACGTGATTCCAGGAGGGTGGTGACCCAGAGAAGCAGAACGTTCGTCAGAAGCTGAAGGCCCGGGAGTGGGACGAGCTGATGGCCAAGAAGAGGGTGAAGGTGCTGGAGGCTGTGGTGAGAGGCTGTGTATGGGAGGGAGAGGGTCATCCTCTGGACCTATTCCAGCAATTCGCTGTGTGCCTGGTAGAACCCCTGCCGGAGCCTACCACCCCAGAGGACTACGCACAGAAACTACAACAGAAACTACAAGAAGATGAGCAGTGTGAGTACATTCTTATGTCTGGTGGAACATCATGCAGATATACAGAGTTCATTGTGTGTGTTGTCATTTAGCAGACGCTCTTATCCAGAGAGACTTACAGGAGCACTTAGGCTTAACTACTTAGGGAGAAGCGGCGCGCTACCCGATGAAATGTAAGGCGCCAAATTCCAAATCCAAAAGTTGAATTATTAAACATTCATCAATATACAAGTGTTGCATAGTCATCAAAAGCTCTGATTCTTGGCAATATCACAGCATTGTCAGATTTCAAAAAGGCTTTACAGCGAAATCACAACATTTGATTGTTTGAGGATAGCACCTCTCCTATTTTCCACATTAGCATAAATTCATATCCAGCGCGGGTCACACAAAACCCGTATAAGAGCTAAAATAAATCACTTACCTTTTTTGTATATTTACTGTAATATTTCCACCGGACGATAACGTTAACGATAGGAAAGGAAAATAAAGTGGGGCGCGCTCACAATCTCGTGCCCATGAAACGTTGTTGACAAATGTGGTCCCTTCACTACTTCCTCTTCCTATCTGTTCTGCTTAGTGCTAGAGCCTCCAGACACTGTATAAAGACTGTTGACATCTAGTGGAAGCCATAGGTACTGCAATCTAGGAGCTGGATCCCATTAAAATCAATAGGCAGCCTGGGAAAAAAGGTCATATACAAAAAAAACTGCAAATCCGGTTGGATTGTCCTCAGGTTTTCGCCTGCTATATTAGTTCTGTCATACTCACATACATTATTTTAACACTTTTAGGAAACACTGAAGTTTTTATCGTACTAATTATGTGCATATCCTATTTTCTGGGCCTGAGTGGCAGGCATTTTACTTTGGGCACGCCAGACTTTCCAAAACCGTCACCTCTGCTGCCGCTCCCTAAGAAGTTAAGTGCCTTGCGCAAGGGCACACCAGCAGATTTGTTTTGCCTATTCGGCACAGGGATTCGAACCAGCAAACTTTAGATTACTGGTCCAACGCCCTTAACCGCTAGGCTCTCTCCAATATTTGTGTAGACCCCTTTCGACCTCGGCCTTAGTCTTGCCACCGCTAAGTGGTAGTGATCATCTGAGTCATTGACTGACGGAAGCGGGATGAAGTGTAGTTCTTGGTTTGGATGGAAAACCTGTGACTGTGTTTGTCTTTGCGATGCTTATCTGAGTTCTTACAGAATAACGTAAATGAGTAATTTGGTTGAGCCCTGTGTTGTTTGAATAGTGTCACTGTTGGCTGATTTTCCTTGAGTAGCTCTGAGTGGTCAAACTGTAATGACCTGTGCCTTTACTGACTTTAGCATGCACTTATATTTACACTAAAATCTGTGTTTTGATTCTGGAGATGGACTTAACACCCAAGACCAACATGCGATTCATCTGCACTCATGCTGCATCGAGAGTGCGCTGAATCAAGCACACCAACTATTTCTCCTCATGAGTGGAGTTTAAGAAAAGAGAGACCTCGTATGCCTATGTGGTTATTTTTATAAGAAGAAAACATACCTGTTTGTCATCAGGAAAATGTAAACGGTTATGAAGGGAGACTTTAAAAACTGGATTGAGTGAAGTAGCAGCAAATGTGCTTAATGATTATGAGCTCTGTCTGTACGCAATTACTTAGGCCTAAAGCATGAGCATGGAGAGCTACACAGGTTTGCTAAATTACTGTATATATTTGTCTCTAATTAGTCTATTTACTTAAATTTGTAGCTCTTTGTTGTGAACAATTGACTGTCCTCTCAGACTAAATTTAGCTGGAATTGAGTAGTGCAGAATTTAACCAAATTGGTGATTGGTTGGCGATATGACACACAGGCCTACGTCTAGTCTTTTTTTCAGTTGCATTGTGCAGAATATCAGATCTTTCAACAGTTGTAGTGTTTAACCTCACCAGATCTTATCATAATGACTGCAAAAAAGACTCATTGGAATGCAATGAATGTCAATTCTGATCAAATTAATGTGAAGTCCCTCTGCACACCACTGGGACTCTGTCATCTATGCATGGTCACTTTGATAACTCTACCTACATGTACATACTACCTCAACTGGCCGGTGCCCCCCCACATTGACTCTGTACCGGCACCCCCCCTGTATATATTGTTATTTTTTGCTGCTGCTCTTTAATTACTTGTTACTTTTATCTCTTATTCTTATCTGTATTGTTTTGAAACTGCACTGTTGGTTAGGGGCTTGTAAGTAAGCATTTCACTGTGTGGTCTACACCTGTTGTATTCGGCACATGTGACTAATAAAATACAGGACGGTTCCAGGAATAGTGGGAGGTATTGTCACCATAACACATGGTCAACTTACTAGACTACAATGTTCATTGCAATGAACTTCCGAATACTGGTATCCTGTCATCCGACGCAATTTTATACACATGAACACACAGGCTTCAGATGAGCACATCAACTTCAATAGAGTACATTGATGATGTGTCAGTAATACTCTAATTGTCATTATTTCTCCTGATGCGTACCGCATGTTTGTGGAGAACCTGGTGCTAAATCACTCGTAGACGACCTGATTCTGGGTCAGGGTTTCGTACGTAGCAGAGCAGCTTACTCGCTCGACCTCCAGGGCTCTTGACTCCCCCCTCCAAAGTTGGACTTTTGTTGCCTTTAGGAGAGCTCATGTCTCATTCGGGGGAGCTAAGCCCGCACTCCCCTGTAATTCACCTTGTGCTTCAGTCATTGACTGCTGTCCAGACTGCAAAGGAGACTAGACTCTAGTCTAACTAGAGACAATCAAAGATCCGTATTGTTTTCAGACCAGCTTTATATGCTGCGTCTGAATCACTCAGTATTTATGGCTGACCTGAGTTGCTCTGTAGCAGCCTGAGGGCGTATATGATCATATTGGATGCAGCCTTTCGCCCAAACTTTGTATGGATAGGCCTAGATGTAGAATGTGTTTTCAAACACCTTCTCATTTCCCCTACAATATCTTCAGTGCTGTCCCAGTTGCTGCCACTGCTCCATGGGAATGTGAACAGCAATAAGGTGATCATCACAGAGTTCCAGGAGTTTTGTCGCCAGAAATTGACCTCTACTATTTCCAGCCCCCAGAACTCGGGAGACATCCCCACCAGGTAACTTTAAACCTTATTTACTAAGCATTTGCTATTTTACATAATGAGTAAATTGTATATAGTCACTATTAAACTCATATTATAAACTGGGGGAGTTCGAGCCCTGAATGCTGATTTGGCTAACAGCCGTGGTATATCAGACCATATTCCATGGGTATGACATTTCTTTTTACTTCTCTAATTATGTTGGTAACCAGTTTATAATAGCAATAAGGCACCTCTGGGGTTTGTGGTATATGGCCAATTTACCACGGCTAAGGGCTGTATCCAGGCACTCCACGTTGTCGCGCTTAAGATTAGCCCTTAGCTGTGGTATATGGCCATATACAGTGCATTGTGAAAGTATTCAGACCACTTGACGTTACACTCTAAAATGTATTAAATAAAAAAAAATTGTCATCAATCTACACACAGTACCTCATAATTACAAAGCAAAAACAGGTTTTTATAGTATTTGACGAATTTATTTAAAAAAAGCGTATTTACGTAAGTATTTAGACCCTTTGCTATGAGACTCTAAATTGAGGTCGGGTGCATCCTGTTTCCATTGATCATCCTTGAGATGTTTCTACAACGATTGGAGTCCACCTGGTAAATTCAATTGATTGAACATGATTTGGAAAGGCACACACCTGTCTATGTACGCTCCCACAGTTGAGAGTGCATGTCAGAGCAAAAACCAAGACATGAGGTCGAAGGAGTTGTCCGTAGAGCTCCGAGACAGGATTTTATCGAGGCACAGATCTGGGGAAGGGTACCAAAAAATGTCTGCAGCATTGAAGGTCCCCAAGAACACAGTGGCCTCCATCATTCTTAAATGGAAGAAGTTTGGAACCACCAAGATTGGCCGCCCGGCCAAACTGAGCATTCGGGGGGGGCTTGGGTCAGGGAGGTGACCAAGAACCCGATGGTCACTCTCACAGAGCTCCAGAGTTCCTCTGTGGAGATGGGAGAACCTTCCAGAATGACAAACATCTCTGCAGCACTCCACCAATCAGGCATTTATGGTAGAGGGGCCAGACGATTCTCTGGTCTGATAAAACCAAGCTTGAACTCTTTGGCCTGAATGCCAAGCTTGACGTCTGGAGGAAGCCTGGCACCATCCCTATGGTGAAGCACGGGGGTGGCAGCATCATGGTGTAGGGATGTTTTTCAGCGGCAGGGACTGAGTAACTAGTCAGGATTGAGGGAGAGATGAACGGAGCAAAGTACAGAGAGATCCTTGATGAAAACCTTCTCCAGAGTGCTCAGGACCTCAGACTGGGGTGAAGGTTCACCTTCCAACAGGACAACGACCCTGAGAACATAGCCAAGACAACGCAGGATTGGCTTCGGGACAAGTCTCATCAAACATCTCTGGAGAGACCTGAAAATAGCTGTGCAGTGACGCTCCCCATCCAACCTGACAGAGCTTGAGGGTCTGCAGAGATGAATGGGAGAAACTCCCAAAATACCCAAGAAGACTAAAGGCTTTTATCGCTGCCAAAGGTGCTTCAACAAAGTACTGCGTAAAGGGTCTAAATACTTACAGTGGGTCAAAAAAGTATTTAGTCAGCCACCAATTGTGCAAGTTCTCTCACTTAAAAAGATGAGAGAGGCCTGTAATTTTCATCATAGGTACACTTCAACTATGACAGACAAAACGAGGAAAAGAAATCCAGAAAATCACATTGTAGGATTTTTTTATGAATTTATTTGCAAATTATGGTGGAAAATAAGTATTTGGTCACATACAAACAAGCAAGATTTCTGGCTCTCACAGACCTGTAACTTCTTCTTTAAGAGGCTCCTCTGTCCTCCACTCGTTACCTGTATTAATGGCACCTGTTTGAACTTGTTATCAGTATAAAAGACACCTGTCCACAACCTCACAGTCACACTCCAAACTCCACTATGGCCAAGACCAAAGAGCTGTCAAAGGACACCAGAAACAAAATTGTAGACCTGCACCAGGTTGGGAAGACTGAATCTGCAATAGGTAAGCAGCTTGGTTTGAAGAAATCAACTGTGGGAGCAATTATTAGGAAATGGAAGACATACAAGACCACTGATAATCTTCCTCGATCTGGGGCTCCACGAAGATCTCACCCCGTGGGGTCAAAATGATCACAAGAACGGTGAGCAAAAATCCCAGAACCACACGGGGACCTAGTGAATGACCTGCAGAGAGCTGGGACCAAAGTAACAAAGCCTACCATCAGTAACACACTACGCCGCCAGGGACTCAAATCCTGCAGTGCCAGGACGTGTCCCCTGCTTAAGCCAGTACATGTTCAGGCCCGTCTGAAGTTTGCTAGAGAGCATTTGGATGATCCAGATGAGGATTGGGAGAATGTCATATGGTCAGATGAAACCAAAATAGAACTTTTTGGTAAAAACTCAACTAAATCGTGTTTGGAGGACAAAGAATGCTGAGTTGCATCCAAAGAACACCATACCTACTGTGAAGCATGGGGGTGGAAACATCATGCTTTGGGGCTGTTTTTCTGCAAAGGGACCAGGACGACTGATCCGTGTAAAGGAAAGAATGAATGGGGCCATGTATCGTGAGATTTTGAGTGAAAACCTCCTTCCATCAGCAAGGGCATTGAAGATGAAAGCGTGGCTGGGTCTTTCAGCATGACAATGATCCCAAACACACCACCCGGCAACGAAGGAGTGGCTTCAGAAGAAGCATTTCAAGGTCCTGGAGTGGCCTAGCCAGTCTCCAGATCTCAACCCCATAGAAAATCTTTGGAGGGAGTTGAAAGTCCGTGTTGCCCAGCGACAGCCCCAAAACATCACTGCTCTAGAGGAGATCTGCATGGAGGAATGGGCCAAAATACCAGCAACAGTGTGTGAAAACCTTGTGAAGACTTACAGAAAACGTTTGACGTATATAACAAATTGAGAAACTTTTGTTCTTGACCAAATACTTATTTTCCACCATAATTTGCAAATAAATAAATAAAAAATCCTACAATGTGATTTTCTGGATTTCTTTTTCTCATTTCGTCTGTCATAGTTGAAGTGTACCTATGATGAAAATTACAGGCCTCTCTCATCTTTTTAAGTTGGAGAACTTGCACAATTGGTGGCTGACTAAATACTTTTTTGCCCCACTGCATGTAAATGTGATATTTCTGGGGTTTTTATAAATAAAATGCAAACATTCCTTAACCTGTTTTTGCTTTGTCATTATGGGGTATTGTGTGTAGATTGATGAGGGGGAAAAAACTAAATACATTTTTAAAATAAAGCTGTAACACAACAAAGAGGATAAAGTCAAGGAGTCTGAATACTTTCCGAATGCACTGTACCACTCTCACTCGGGCCTTAGTGCAAATGGCATTAAAAGCTCATTTTTTTTCCCTTAACTGAGATGGTCTCCTTTTGCCCTAGGATCCGTCTGAAGCGCCTTATCAAGGGAAATGCCATGTATGAGAAGCGCTCGGCCTACAGACGCTGCTGCTGGTACATACACACAGAGGTCCTGGCTCGCTTCAGCCAGGAGGCTCTCCCTGTACCCTGCCAGTGGAACTACCTCACCTCTGGGGCCCATGTGTCCCGTGAAGAAGCCTCGGCGGCCACAGGCTCACAGGGAAACTCCCCAACCACCCCACAGACCTCCACCACACCCTCCTCTTCCAACAAGACTCCCTCATCCTCCAACAAGAGGAAGAGTGCCGGCAGCATGTCCATCACCAAGTTCATGAAGAAGGCTGCCGACCCTGAGCAGGTAGGAACTATGCATATGAAGTCCTTTTGCTCAGATCCTATTGCTAAGACGGCTGTGTATCAGATTTTCATGAGCTCTCCTTTGTTCTAGGCTCATGAGATGGATGGGTTCCAGGCAGACACAGAGGAGGATGAGGATGAAGCAGACTGCTTCATAATCAGTACACAGAAAGGTGAGACCTCAAAGTAACTTTCCTGACAGATTGTTTGGCCCTGATGGACACGTTGTGTTTGGTTTGCCTAGATATAAGTAAGAAGGGAGTTATTGACAGTGACACTAAATATGTCTTCCCCTGCAGGATCTTCCAGAAAGGATACCTCCCCCACAGAGAATGAGAGTACAGAAAAAATGGAGGTGACCCCCTCTGATACGGCTGCTCTCCCCCTGCTCCGGCCTATTCCCACCCCGGCCACCGCCTAAGAACAGCCCCCTGACTCTGGGGGTGTTTACCCAGTGTCAGATACAATCAGGTCTTCAATCAAGATAACATTCTGTAGTGGCACACATGCCACCCACACAGTATTACTTCCCACTCCGCTCCTCTAAGTACCAGACATCTGCCTGTAAAAATGAAAGTGTCTGACCGAGAAACTTATTAGGACATGGTATATTTTAGTCAAATGCTCAACCGTTTTATTACTTGGTTCAGTTGGAATGTCAGACATGTTTATATGGATGTCTTTGCTTGGTTAGGAGTGGAAGGTGGCTCAGACAGTCAAGGCCCTGCTACTATGGTAGATTGGGTGGCCATTCTAGTAGTTGCTGTGTGCTGGCCCATGTGTCCTCCTTTTGATACATATATACAGTACCAGTCAAAGGTTTGGACACCTACTCATTCAAAGGGTTTTCTTTGTACTATTTTATACATTTATAGAATAATATTTAAGTCATCCAAGCTATGAAATATCACATGGAATCATGTAGAAAACCAATAGTGTTAAACAAATCAAAATGTTATTTGAGGTTCTTCAAAGTAGCCACCCTTTGCCTTGATGACAGCTTTGCACACTCTTGGCATTTTCTCAACCAGCTTCATGAGGAATGCTTTTCCAATAGTCTTGAAGGAGTTCCCACATATGCTGAGCACTTGTTGGCTGTTTTTCCTTCACTCTGCAGTCCAACTCAACCAAATTGAGATGGGTGGAATGAGGTCGGGTGATTGTGGAGGCTAGGTCGTCTGATGCAGCACTCCATCACTCTGCTTCTTGGTCAAATAGCCCTTACACAGCCTGTGTTGGGTCATTGTCCTGTTGATAAACAAATGATAGTCTCACTAAGCGCAAATCAGATGGGATGGTGAATCGCTCCAGAATGCTGTCGTAGCCATGCTGGTTAAGTGTGCCTTGAATTCTAAATAAATCACGGACAGTGTCACCTCCATGCTTCACGGAGGGAATATCACACGTGGAGATCAGCCATTCACCAACTTTGCGTCTCAAAAAGACAGTGATTGGAACCAAAAATCTCAAATTTGGACTCGTAGGACCAAAGGACAGATTTCCACTGGTCTAATGCCCATTGCTAGTGTTTCTTGGCCCAAGCAAGTCTCTTCTTATTATTGGTGTCCTTTTAGTAGTGGTTTCTTTGCAGCAATTTGACCATGAAGGCCTGATTCACACAGTCTCCTCTGAAAAGTTGATGTAGAGATGTGTCTGTTACTTGAACTCTGAAGTATTTATTTGGGCTGCAATTTCTGAGGTGCAGTTAACTCTAACGAACATATCCTTTGCAGCAGAGGTAACTCTGGGTATCCCTTTCCTGTGGTGGTCCTCATGAGAGCCAGTTTCATCATAGCGCTTGATGGTTTTTACAACTGCACGTAAAGAAACTTTCAAAGTCCTTAAACTTTTCCAGATTGACTGACCTTCATGTCTTAAAGTAATGATGGATTGTCATTTCTCTTTGCTTATTTGAGCTGTTCTTGCCATAATATGGACTTGGTATTTTACCAAATAGGGCTACCTTCTGTATACCACCCCTACCTTGTCACAACACAACTGATTGGCTCAAACGCATTAAGGAAAGAAGTTCCACACACCTGTTAATTGAAATGCATTCCAGGTGACTACCTCATGAAGCTGGTTGAGAGAATGCCAAGCGTGTGCAAAGCTGTCAAGGCACAGGGTGGCTTCATTGAAGAATTTTAAATATTTTGATTTGTTTTACACTTTTTGGTTACTACATGATTCCATGTGTTATTTCATAGTATGAAGTAGTAAAAATAAAAACCCTGGAATAAGTGTGCCCAAACTTAACTGGTGTGTGTGTGTATATATGCATTTGTTTTAAAAAAAATACTTGACCTGGTTTTATTAAATAATGATTAAATGTACTGCACTTTTTTTCCTTCCTCCTTGTTCCCCCTGCCTTATCTGGATACCTTTATCAACATGCCACCACTCATCCTTGTATGGTTTGTTAATGGGTTTCAATATGGAAGGTGCTGTTTTTCAGGTTGCTAAACAGTGCTTATTATGTTCTTAATAATGGTTTAGAGGTAAAATGGTAAATGGCCGTCCATTATTAAAAACGTTGCCGTTTGCTTTTAATTTTTCAGTGGCAGACATTCAGAATGCTTTCCTGTCCCAACTTTTGCAGTTTTCAGGTATGATTAAAGGTCTCACACTTTGTCTTTAAATAAAGCATTATTTAAATGTTAACATGCTATTATGTGCATATACCGACAAAAGATAAAAAGCAACAAAACACATGACTCAGCTTTGATACTTAGAGCATTACCTTTAAGTGATTCCTAAACAAGGTAAGGAAAACATTTACATCTTGGTACATAGATCAACAGAAACAAGCCTACCGTTTCGACAAGCTGTTCGTTTGAACTGAAACATTGGAGAAGTTATGGCTGCCTGCGTGCAGTGCACAGGTTACACAGATGCTGTGAGGAGAGGTAGGTTGTCATCCCAGCCAGCACTGGATCAAGACGTGGGAATAACCCTCAGCTCATTGTTGGTCTCAAGTGTTGATTACATACAGTACAAACCAACCAAAGACAAACCGCCACTATCGAACAGATTTCCATGTTGCTGACAAATTGACAATTGAGAAATTAGCCAATAATAACTGTTGACAAAACCCTTTAGCCCTCCTATTCAATGACAAAGGGAGCTTCTAACATCAGCTCTGTCCAGAAACCTTCACTTTTAAGGTATAATTTGACATGTTTGCTGCTGCAACCTTAAAGTGCTAGTAATCTCAAATACAATATTAAATGCTCGATCTTAAATAAAATGGCTTAACCAATAACTATTATACATTGTAGTCCACAGCTGGTCTGGCTCACAAAACAGCTACTGAATACAAACCATTGTGGTCTCCACCACTCACTCACCACACGTAAAGCTAGAACTGTATATCTGAATATTTGTTGTAAAAGCAGGATTTACGTTGGAGCAGAGCAGAATGGGGTCTCATACCATGCGGTGGTGACTGATTGCCTAACCGTAGGTGTAAGGGAGCCATTTCACATAGTCCTCATCCTACATTCAGGGTACAATACAAAAAACACTGCATGCCGTTTGTCTCTTCCCCCTGTCTCATCCTTTAATGGATTAGTAGTTATTTCTACAACCTTAAATGTGGTTTGGGGATGAAGGTGTCATCTCCAACCTGGGAGGGGTAGGAGACCCAGGGACAAACACAGCTTCTGCTCAGCTAAGGGTCTGAATATTCTCCAGTAGCTTTGGCTTGAGGAGTGCAGGGCTCTTTCCACCGCCAGCCGCAATGTCCGCTTGCACTGCGGCATCCCAGAAAAACATCAGCAGAACCGCAGGGACCTCCAAGAGAGAGAGACATTAGCCAGAACCTTCCCTTTGTACAACAAAAGTAAATGGATGGAATTGTTTATCTTGCCTGACATTTACATTTGTGACAATACTGTGTGCCTCTGCTTAGCAAGCTACATTCATTCAGGGCCACCTCTTGGTCCTCCTGGAGTTTGTGTCCTCCAGGCGCTACCAGCTCAAAGGGCTGCCAGCCATCCACCAGGGAGTCCCGCACAAACTGGAAGAGCACAGACACCTTGTCCCAGGCCAGGAAAGTGCCTGAAGGGCATAATGTGTGATAAGAGAGCCATTAGCCAGCCAATACAAGTTGAGTAAAGGTAACAAGAGGATACAACTATAAGAAGATACAGTTGAAGACAGAAGTTTACATATACACCTTAGCCAAATACATTAACTCAGTTTTTCAGAATTTCTGACATTTAATCCTAGTAAGAATTCCCGGTCTTGGGTCAGTTAGGATCACCACTTTATTTTAAGAATGTGAAATGTCAGAATAATGGTAGAGAGAATGATTTATTTCAGCTTTTATTTCTTTCATCACATTCCCAGTGGGTCAGAAGTTTACATACACTCAATTAGTATTTGGTAGCATTGCCTTTAAATTGTTTAACTTGGGTCCAAAGTTTCAGGTAGCCTTCCACAAGCTTCCCACAATAAGTTGGGTGAATTTTGGCCCATTCCTCCTGACAGAGCTGGTGTAACTGAGTCAGGTTTGTAGGCCTCCTTGCTCGCACACGCTTTTTCAGTTCTGTCCATAAATATCTATAGGATTGAGGTCAGGGCTTTGTGATGGCCACTCCAATACCTTGACTTTGTTGTCCTTAAGCCATTTTGCCACAACTTTGGAAGTATGCTTGGGGTCATTGTCCATTTGGAAGACCCATTTGCGACCAAGCTTTAACTTCCTGACTGATGTCTAGAGATGTTTCTTCAATATATCCATGTAATTTTGCTTCCTCATGATGCCATCTAGTTTGTGAAGTGCAACAGTCCCTCCTGCAGCAAAGCACCCCCACAACATGATGCTGCCACCCCCCGTGCTTCACGGTTGGGATGGTGTTCTTTGGCTTGCAAGCATCCCCCTTTTTCCTCCAAACATAACGATGGTCATTATGGCCAAATAGTTCTATTTTTGTTTCATCAGACCAGAGGACATCTCTCCAAAAAGTACGATCTTTGTCCCCATGTGCAGTTGCAAACCGTAGTCTGGCTTTTATATGGCGGTTTTGGAGCAGTGGCTTCTTCCTTGCTGAGCGGCCTTTCAGGTTATGTCGATATAGGACTCGTTTTACTGTGGATATAGATACTTTTGTACCTGTTTCCTCCAGCATCTTCACAAGGTCCTTTGCTGTTGTTCTGGGATTGATTTGCACTTTTCACACCAAAGTACGTTAATCTCTAGGAGACAGAACACGTCTCCTTCCTTAGCGGTATGACGGCTGCGTGGTCCCATTGTGTTTATACTTGCATACTATTGTTTGTACAGATGAGTGGTGGTACCTTCTGGCGTTTGGAAATTGCTCCCAAGGATGAACCAGACTTGTGGAGGTCTACAATTTCTTTCTGAGGTCTTGGCTGATTTCCTTTGATTTTCCCATGATGTCAAGCAAAGAGGTACTGAGTTTGAAGCTAGGCATTGAAATACATCCACAGGTACACCTCCAATTGACTCAAATGATGTCAATAAGCCTATTAGAAACTTCTAAAGCCATGACATCGTTTTCTGGAATTTTCCAAGCTGTTTAAAGGCACAATCAACTTAGTGTATGTGAACTTCTGACCCACTGGAATTGTGACACAGTGAATTATAAGTGAAATAATCTGTCTGTAAACAATTGTTGGAAAAATTACTTGTGTCATGCACAAAGTTGATGTCCTAACCGACTTTCCAAAACTATAGTTTGTTAACAAGTTAATTTGTGGAGTGGTTGAAAACCGAGTTTTAATGACTCCAACCTAAGTGTATGTAAACTTCCAACTTCAACTGTATGTACACTGCAATCAAATTGAGAGGCTACTGCCAAATATACATACAAATGACTATCCATGTCAACGAGTGTCTTTGCTCATATCTTGTTTATACATCTGCTTATTACATTAAAGTAGGTGTTTGTTGGCCGATACAGACCCTGCAGTATGTTTCCATCAGGCAGTCGTACTCTCAACAGGGTGTAATTGTACTTCCTCCTCTCCCTCTGCTCCTCTCTCTCCCGCATGGCCTTGGTACGCAGCATAGCGTTCTTGTCCACCACCTCGTTCCTGAATACCACACACAACCACCAAGAATGTACCTTAACACAAAAGTCATAACTGGAAAACCCCCCCCAACAAGAATACACGTCATGTGCACTAACCAAGTGAACCCTACTAACACTAATGCAGTAATCATTTTATACAATAAATTCATCTCTTAAAGATGCACGATGCAGAAATCACTCCGCCATTTCCTGGTTGCTAAAATTCTAATAGTTCGACTCATTTCAGTTTATGTGACTAAACAAGTATAGTGTAGAGCAGTGGTCACCAACTGGTTGATCGTGACCGAGTGGTCGATCACCAAACATTTCTGTAGAAAAGCCAACGATAAAGGCTTGTGCTCATTTTTTTCTTCATGTTGCATGGTTGGTGGTAGGTACACTTGATTCGCAAGCCCTGTGCAGCAGGTAGGCACAGTTCTCATGTTCAACCATTCCATTTGTCTGAAAATACAAAACTTTCCAACCTGGCGGACCGGGAAATCTGTGGCTAAATCGAGTGTGCTTACTGCGCTGGCCAATCGAATAGCTCAAATCACTGTGCCTACCTACAGCTTCCATAACCCCTGCCACAGCAAAGAAATAGCACACATAGAACAGGTCTACTGTTTTTTAGACTTGCTTTCAATGGGAATGACGGATCTATGGCCGGGTTGCCCAAAAAGTTACATATTGCAGCTTTAAAGTATGAGTCCATACTTTTGCTGCTGCTCCCTCTTGAGCTCTTCTGCGGTGAGGTTGTAGAACTCTGGGGGAAGTTCAAAGCGCATGGCGTTGGGGGAGGGTCTGAAGGCCTGGGGCTGGCGGTCCAGCTGGGCTCTGACTGGCTCTCCCTTCTGCAACCGGTCCCTACTCTCCTTCATCATCTCCAGGGATTCTGGGTCATGCTCCATCAGCACCAGGAACTCCTCACTCTCCTCTGGGAAAGGAAGACAATCAGCTAATCAATTCCCCAAATGCAATCCAACCACTTACCCCTGGTACTCCCTATAGTACAGTATGCCTCTGCAGAAGCATACTAGGCCACACAGACAATAGGACCACAGCTCATAGACTGTGCATTTGAATGGGTTTACCTTGTCCTTCCACATCCAGCATGATGCTCTGAAAGCCCATAGCTTCCAAGAACTCCCGACTACCCTCCACAGCCTTTACCTTTTCCTAATGAGAGAGATCAGACAGGGAGAGAGAGACCAGTGAATGGACCACATTGACAGAAAACATTGAGTCTCACATACAGTGGTGGGAAAAAGTACCCAAGTCTCATACTTGAGTAAAAGTATAGATACTGTACCTTAATAGAAACTTAGTAAAGTAAAAGTGAAAGTCAGTCAGTAAAATACAACTTGATTAATATTTAGTTTTAAATATACTTAAGTATCAAAAGTAAATGTAATTGCTAATAGATACTTATATATCAAAAATAAAAGTATAAATAATTTAAAATTCCTTATATTAAGCAAAGCAGATGGCACCATTTTCTTGTTTTTTTATTTATTTACAGATAGCCAAGGGCACAATCCTACACTTGGACTTTATTTACAAAAGATGCATGTGCTTAGTGAGTCCGCCAGACCAGAGGCAGTAGGGATGACCATGTGTTGTCTTGATAAGTGCGTGAATGACAATTTTCCTGTTCGGCTAAGCATTCAAAATATAACAAGTACTTTTGCTTGACAGGGAAAATGTATGGAGAAAAAGTACAATCTTTTCTTTAGGAATGTGGTGATGTAAAAGTTGTAAAAATATATATAAATAGTAAAGTACAGATTAAAAAACTACTTAAGTAGTACTTTAAAGTATTTTTACACCACTGCTCAACTATACCTGGAACACCTTGTTGCTGAGTTTGATCTTCCTGTACTTCTCCTCTGTGGGGTTCTTACAGATGTTTTCAATGTACCTGACAAGATGGGGGGGAAATGATGGGGTGTCAAGACACTCATTGCGTGAATTCTTGTCAATGTGACAATGTACACTCAGTGGCCAGTTTATTGGGTACACCACCCCGTTCACGAAAATGGTTCGCTCCTACAGACAGTAAGTCACGTGGCCTGCTATTAAAAGAAACTTTGAGCGTGGTATGAACATCATTGCCAGGCGCGCCGGATCCTGTATCTCTAAAATGGCTGGCCTCCTGGGCTTTTCACATACGACAGTGTCTAGGGTTTACAGAGGAGGGTGCGGAAAAAAAATCAACATCAGTCAGCAGCAATCCTGTGGGCGAAAACAGCTTGTTGTCAAAGGAGCATGGAAAGAATTGTGCAAGCTGACAGGCGGCAAATAACGGCGTAGTACAACAATGGTGTGCAGAACGACATCTAGGACGCACAACTTGTCAGTCCTTGTCACGGATGGGCTATTGCAGCAGACGACCACACTGGGTTCAACTCCTATCAGCTAAAGTGGGTACGTGATCACCAACACTGTACAATTGAGGCGTATAAACGTTGCCTGGTTTGACGGATCCCGGTTCCTGTTGCATCATGCTGATTGCAGTCAGGATTTGTCATAAGTAGCATGAGTCCGTGGCCCCATCCTGCCTGATATCAACAGTATAGGCTGGTGGTGGTGTAATGGTGTGGAGAATGTTTTCCTGGCACACGTTAGGTCCCTTTATACCAATTGAGCAATGGTTCCATGCCCCAAAGAATTCAGGCTGTTCTGGAGGCAAAGGGGGGTCCAACCCGGTACTAGATGGATGTACCTAAAACTGGCCACTGAGTGTATATCACACATTCTAAACTGGGTGGTTCGAGCTCCGAATGCTGATTGGCTGACAGTCGTGGTATATCAGACCATATACCACGGGTATGACAAAACATTTATTTTTACTGCTCTAATTAAGTTGGTAACCAGTTTATAATAGCTATAAGGCACCTCTGGGGTTTGTGATATATGGCCAATATACCACGGCTAAGGGCTGTGTCCAGGCCGCGTTGCGTTGTGCATAAGAACAGCCCTTAGCCGTGCTATGTTGGTCATATACCACACCCCCTCGTGCCTTATTGCTTATTAATTATAGGACAGTTCCATCCCCCTCCATGTTTCTCACTTGCTTATGATGTCCACTGCAGCCTTGACTTTCTCCCTGTCCTTGTTGAAGGTATGAACCATCATAATGGAAGCCTCCACTGCGTCCTCTTCAAACCGCTGTTGGACAAGACAGGGTTAATCATGTGTAGTCAGGACCATACTAATCAAAAAGGATGGTTAGTGGCAAATTAGTGCTAAGACTTTTTACATCAATACTTCATGTCATGTCAAAATCAGATCATGATAATCATGCAATCATGATATCATGCGACTTTAAAAATGAGAATCACTTCCGGACCTACCATGAAAATGGCCGCTTTAATGTGCACATCTCTCTCGCTCTTAGTTAAGGTGGTTCCAGTAAGCGGGCAGGTGAAATACACACCTGTTACTGAGAGAAATGCCAGATCCTTAACATTGGAGCCCTGTAAAAGATTACATATACTAGCGATAAATGACAGACAACTCAATGGCAAGAGTAGTGCAAAAAAATTCTTTGTGAGCAAGAGTAAAGGAAAGTTAATTGATTTAATGTATTCCTTGCCTCAACAGCTGTTGTCTTTTCCTTCTCAGCTACTGCTGCAGCTTCTGCCTCAAGCTCTCTTTTCACTGTGAAAAATGATTAAAGACCATTACCCACAACCCAATTCTTTATTTCTGATTATTTATTTCTGACTACTGCTGTGAAACACCTGCACAGTCTTGACAACAGTCAAAAGTATTAGAACACCTACACTTTAAAATGTCTTTATTTTTAAAATTTTCTAAATTGTAGAATAATAGTGAAGACACCAAAACTATGAAATAACACAAATGGAATCATGTAGGAGCCCAAAAAAAGTGTTAAGCAAATAAAAATATATTTTATATTTGAGATTCTTCAAAGTAGCCACCCTTTGCCTTGATGACAGCTTTGCAGACGCTTGGCATTCTCTCAACCAGCTTCATGGGGTAGTCATCTGGAATGCATTTCAATTATCTGGAATGCATTTCAATTAACGGGTGTGCCTTCTTAAAAGTTAATTTGTGGAATTTCTTTCCTTCTTAATGCGTTTGAGCCAATCAGTTGTGTTGTGACAAGTTAGGGGTGGTATACAGAAGATAGCCCTATTTGGTAAAAGACCAAGACAATATTATTTCAAGAACAGCTCAAATAAGCAAAGAGAATCGACAGTCCATCATTGCTTTAAGACATGAAGGTCAGTCAATACGGAACATTTCAAGAACGTTGAACGTTTCCTCAAGTGCAGTGTCAAAAACCATAAAGCGCTATGATGAAACTGGCTCTCATGAGGACCGCCACAGGAATGGAAGACCCAGAGTTACCTCTGCTGCAGAGGATAAGTTCATTAGAGTTACCAGCCTCAGAAATTACAGCCTAAATAAATGCTTCAGAGTTAAAGTAACAGACACATCTCAACATCAACTGTTCAGAGGAGACTGAATCAGGCCTTCATGGTTGAATTGTTGCAAAGAAACCACTACTAAAGGACACCAATAAAACCACTACTAAAGGACACCATGCCTTTCTAAGGTCTTCGAAAGCCAAATTAACAAACAGATCACCGACCATTTCGAATCCCATCGTACCTTCTCCGCTATGCAATCTGGCTTCCGAGCTGGTCATGGGTGCACCTCAGCCACGCTCAAGGTCCTAAACGATATCATAACCGCCATCGATAAAAGACAATACTGTGCAGCCGTATTCATCGACCTGGCCAAGGCTTTTGACTCTGTCAATCACTGCATTCTTATCGGCAGACTCAACAGCCTTGGTTTCTCAAATGACTGCCTCGCCTGGTTCACCAACTACTTCTCAGACAGAGTTCAGTGTGTCAAATCGGAGGGCCTGTTGTCCGGACCTCTGGCAGTCTCTATGGGGGTGCCACAGGGTTCAATTGTCGGGCCGACTCTTTTCTCTGTATACATCAACAATGTCGCTTTTGCTGCTGGTGATTCTCTGATCCACCTCTACGCAGAACGACACCATTCTGTATACTTCTGGCCCTTCTTTGGACACTGTGTTAACAAACCTTCAGACGAGCTTCAATGCCATACAACTCTCCTTCCGTGGCCTCCAACTGCTCTTAAATGCAAGTAAAACTAAATGCATGCTCTTCAACCGATCGCTGCCCGCACCTGCCCGCCCGTCTAGCATCACTACTCTGGACGGTTCTGACTTAGAATATGTGGACAACTACAAATACCTAGGTATCTGGTTAGACTGTAAACTCTCCTTCCAGTCTCACATTAAGCATCTCTAATCCAAAGTTAAATCTATAATCGGCTTCCTATTTCGTAACAAAGCATCCTTCACTCATGCTGCCAAACATACCCTCGTAAAACTGACTATCCTACCGATCCTTGACTTCGGCGATGTCATTTACAAAATAGCCACCAACACTCAGCAAATTGGATGCAGTCTATCCCAGTGCCATCCGTTTTGTCACCAAAGCCCCATATACTACTCACCACTGCGACCTGTATGCTCTCGTTGGCTGGCCCTCGATTCATATTCGTCGCCAAACCCACTGGCTCCAGGTCATCTATAAGTCTTTGCAAGGTAAAGCCCCGCCTTATCTCAGTTTACTGGTCACCATAGCAGCACCCACCCGTAGCACACGCTCCAGCAGGTATATTTCACTGGTCACCCCCAAAGTCAACTCCTCCTTTGGCCGCCTTTCCTTCCAGTTCTCTGCTGCCAATGACTGGAACGAATTACAAAAATCACTGAAGTTGGAGACTAATATCTCCCTCACTAACTTTAAGCATCAGCTGTCAGAGCAGCTTACAGATCATTGCACCTGTACATAGGCCAGCTGTAAATAGCACACCAAAATACCTCATCTCCATATTGTTTTTTAAAATGTTTTCCTCCTTTGCACCCCAGTATCTCTACTTGCACATTAATCTTCTGCACATCTATCACTCCAGTGTTTAATTACTAAATTGTAATTATTTTGCCACTATGGCCTATTTATTGCCTTACCTCCCTAATCTTACTTCATTTGCACACACTGTATATAGAATTGTTCTATTGTGTTATTGACTCTACGTTTGTTTATTCGGATGATCTCCACTTGTGTATTTCCCACCGTAAAGCATTGAGGAGGTGGTGTTATGGTGCTTTGCTGGTGACACTGTCTGTGATTTAGAATTCAAGGCACACAACCAGCATGGCTACCATAGCATTCTGCAGCGATATGCCATCCCATCTGGTTTCGGCTTTGTGGGACTATCATTTGTTTTTCAACAGGACAATGACCCCTCCAGGCTGTGTACGGGCTATTTTACGAATGAGAGTGATGGAGTGCTGCATCAGATGACCTGACCTCCACAATCCCCCGGCCTCAACCACATTGAGATGGTTTGGGATGAGTTGGACCGCAGTGACAGAAAAGTAGCCAACAAATGCTCAGCATATGTGGAAACTCCTTCAAGAATGTGGGAAAAGCATTCCAGGTGAAGCTGATTGAGAGAATGCCAAGAGTGTGCAAAACTGTCATCAACGCAAAGGGTGACTACTTTGATGAATCTCAAATATATTTTGATTTGTTTATCACTTTTTTGGTTACTACATTATTCCATAGTTTTGATGTCTTCACTATTATTCTACACTGTAGAAAATAGTAAAAATAAAAAATAAAACTTGAACGAGTAGGTGTTGTAAAACTTTTGACCCTTAGTGTAGGTATCTAGCTCACCCTGGAGCCGGATGACATCCTGTGAGGTTTGTACCCGTGGGCGTGGCTGCCCCTCGATCCTGGCCAAGGCTGCAGCCCCTGCCTTCTGAGCTCCTTCAGTAGGTGCAGCATAACAGGGCTTGGCAGGGCCACTGCTCTGCACCACTTGGGGCTTGGAGCTGCAGGGGACACATTCAACATTTGACTGCAAGATGTGATGTATAAAGTTATATAGCTATCTACAATCACGAGGGGTTGCACCCTAGTCTTTGATCATGACTCTCAGTTCCATTACATTAGACACAAGAGTCATTGGAGGAAGATGTCTTCTATATGGGCCCCTTTGCTCAGTCTGAACATTAACACCTGTCGCTTGCGGTATGGTTTTGTAAACACAAGACCTTTTTTTTTCATATCAGCATGAAATAATAAAATACAAAAATTATATCAGGGTTTCCCAACTCAGTGCACGTTTTGGTCTTTGCCCTAACTACACAGCTGATTCAAGTAATCAACTAATCATGAAGCATTGATAATTTTAATCAGCTGTGTAGTGTTAGGGCAAAAAACCAAAACGTGCACTGAGTTTGTGAATAGCTGGGTTAAATTAATACATTTGATTTGATAAGGTGTTCCCACACGGCCATATCTCCATGTTACATCGCTTGTTAACGGAAATACTGAAGGAAGACCAAAGGCAACCACCTGTGCCAATTAACGTGCTCCGACACCTGTGTGTAAGCTTAACTCGGGAAGTGTAGTTTCGTTGAATGGAGGCATCCATAGCTGTATGGATCTGTGTAAAACTCGTACAGTAAGTGAATATAAATATATATAACGACTATTTATCGGTGAAAGATTATGGCCACGTGTTTCGAAAGCCTTATCGCAAGAGATTGACCTTTCTAAACGTTGAAACAGTCACTGTCTGGGAATATAGGGAGAAGGCAGAATGCGGACTGGAGTTTGAGAACTAGGTTCACTCTGTCCTGGACATTAGAAAAGTAAACACAACGGAGCCCATCCAAGTCACGGGTGAGGCCAAGGCCCGGTGACGGCAACTCTACGAATTAGACATACCATATAACTGTCAATTATATTATCTAAGAACTGATAGCAGCTATCGTTAGCTCGCAATGTTTGTTTACCTAGCGTCTTCTGTGAGTTTCTTTCCTGGCCCAGCTGACTTGAATTTTAAATCTTTCTTTATATCCTCGAAAAATTTCTTCATTGTTTACTGTTGATCACAGTAAAATAGCCTGGGAATACAGCACAGGTGAAGATGTGCGCTGAGGTGAGAAAGCTTAGTAAATTGTTTACATCGAAATGCAAGGGAGGAAGTGGACCGGAAACGGGTTTGTCATTTATTAATGGTAAATTGTGTACATCAGCCTCTGGTGGTCTGGAGGATGTACAATAATGATGCTGTGTTCCAATGAAATACATTAATCATGAAATTAATAATTGACAAAATAAGTATGTATCATAAAATAAATGTATTAGTATTAAGAGTTGGCACAAAGTAAAACGTATTTTGTAAACGTTTTAGATGAGTATTTTAAACCTACATGGTCTCCAATACCAGTGTAACATTCAATTAAACTTGTTAGAACTGGAGAAAAAAAACTAAAATTTGGAGGCCGACCACTTATCGTGAGCATTTCTGATATCGTTCATTACGATAGACCACGTCGACACTTGGGATAAGGCACTGCATCTCTGGTTCGATCCGAGCTGTTTGTTTTGTCATTTACAAAATAGCCTCCAATACTCTACTCAACAAATTGGATGCAGTCTATCACAGTGCCATCCGTTTTGTCACCAAAGCCCCATATACCACCCACCACTGCGACCTGTACGCTCTCGTTGGCTGGCCCTCGCTTTACACTCGTCACCAAACCACTGGCTCCAGGTCATCTACACATCCCAGCTAGGTAAAGCCCTGCCTTATCTCAGCTCGCTGGTCACCATAGCAGCACCCACCCATAGCACGCGCTCCAGCAGGTATATCTCACTGGTCACCCCCAAAGCCAATTCCTCCTTTGGCTGACTTTCCTTCCAGTTCCCTGCTGCCAATGACTGGAATGAACTACAAAAATCTCTGAAACTGGAGACACTTATCTCCCTCACCAGCTTTAAGCATCAGCTGTCAGAGCAGCTCACAGACCCCTGCACCTGTATATAGCCCATCTGTAAATAGCCCAACCAAATACCTCATCCCCTACTGTATTTATTTATTTATTTATCTTGTTCCTTTGCACCCCAGTTTTTCTACATTGCACATTAATCTACTGCACATCTACCATTGTGTTTAAATGCTATATTGTAATTACTTTGGCACCATGGCCTATTTATTGCCTTACCTCCCTTATCTTACCTCATTTGCACTCTTTGTATATAGATTTGTTTTTCTACTGTATTATTGACTGTATGTTTGTTTTACTCCATGTGTAACTCTGTGTTGTTGTATGTGTCAACTGCTTTGCTTTATATTGGCCAGGTTGCGGTTGTAAATGAGAACTTGTTCTCAACTGGCCTACCTGGTTAAAGAAAGGTGAAATAAAAAAAAAAAATCACAACCGGCGTGATCGGGAGTCCCATAGGGCGGCGCACAATTGGCCCAGCGTCGTCCAGGTTTGGCCGGGTAGGATGTCATTGTAAATAAGAATTTGATTTGCTTAGTTAAGTAGATAAAAAAATAACTAGCCTATACTAGAGAAATTTGAAGGTAATTTTTGTAACCTTTATTTAACTAGGCAAGTCAGTTAAAAACAAAATATTATTTTACAGTGACGACCTTCCCAGGCCAGATCCTACCCTAACCCGGACGACACTGGGCCAATTGTGTGAAGCCCTATGGGACTCCCGATCACGCCGGTTGATATACAGCCCGGGATCGAACCAGGGTCTGTAGTGACGCTATTGGGAGTCCCATAGGGCGGCGCACAATTGGCCCAGCGTCGTTTTAAAATTAAGGTTAAATAACTAAATACAAAATATCATCCAGCTCTTCGCGTTTAGGGGTGGCATATATTCACTGTATGACTGCGGACGATTGTTAATGTTATATTTTTGTCAATCTGTTGGTGAAGACACGCTAAAGAAAGGTTTGGTTTCTATTCTAAACCTTTTGTACTGATGTTAGTATGACTTTCCTAATTAGTGGCCAGTCAAATTAGGAAAACGATATCGAATTTATAGTGTACATATAGTAGAATATGATTGGTTTGAAGAATGGATTGACAAGAAATGAAACCAATTACAGTGGCTAGTAGGAGTGATTTCCGCTCTGATGATCACGGTTAGCGGAAGCTATACTTGTGAAGCTAACCGCCTCATCTGGCGCTATTGAGAAGCTAGCTTGCTATCTAGCCAACTTTATCGTTTTGCAGGTTTCGTGTCGGCCTGAAAACGGCCAAGAAGCGACGCACAAAGACCTCCAGTGTTAGCTAAAGAAGAAAGAAAAGGCTGCACAGAGGGGCAGAACAATGCCGCACAATTTTCAACCCGGAGACCTGGTCTTCGCCAAAATGAAGGGGTACCCCCACTGGCCAGCCAGGGTAAACTAGCAGCAGCCAGAGAGAAGCGGGTGGGCGGAGGGGACGCTGGAGTTTTGCTGTGCATCCTTGGCAATGACTGACATAGCTAATATTATAGCCAGCTAGCCTTGCCTCGTGCTTGGAAATGTATAACTGCTTTATTGTCCTACCAATCTGTTTGCAAAATGTTTGTTGCTGTGTCTTTTTTATGCAAAGTATAACCAGGCTACTTGGGGAATGGCGTTTGTGTTGTGTACATGTATTTTGTCCAACCAGGCAGTGCTAAGTAGCTAGCTGTACTGTGCTTTTTGGTGTGCGTTGATTGAATATGAAATATGTTTGATTTGCAGACTTGCTGCCCTGTAAAATAAAATCCTAGCTATAGTTAACTTATCAGGTGATTTTGGTACAGTAAACACAAATATTTAGTTTTCTGGAAATGACTTTGATGTGATGTTCACTTCTTCCCAGGACTTTTGACTGTGATCTGAAAATTCTACAGATTGTACAAATCAATGTGTGTCTGGAGTGAAGGGTCCAGACAAGGCCACAATATTGTCTACTTATTTCCAACCTTCCTTACCTAATTTTCCCGACTTGAGGATCAGACTACAAAGAGCAGTGACTATATATTTATTCTCTCCTGTACCTAGTTTGGATGTCTCTCAATTTTTGTTTTTGTTGTGTGGTTCTCATTCTTCTAGATTGAGGATGTTGCAGATGGGGCAGTGAAACCCCCTCCCAATAAAATCCCTATCTTCTTCTTTGGGACCCATGAAACGTAAGTGCTGTGTCTGTTTGATTTAGAATAGCAGGATGGGAATCTCTGGATGGACTTAACTGTTGTATACTACATTCACCATTGTCCTTTATTAGATCATTTTGTGTGTGTATGTGTATATATATATATATTTTCTTGTTGTCCCCAGCTACCTAATGTTTTGTATGTTTACTTGAAGTATCGCCACTCATATTTCTGTGGAGATGTATCCTCTGTTTGTTGATGCACTATTTTCTTTAACTTATTTTGGAACCCATTCATGAGTTTTTCATTACTGGTTTATGTCTTAAGTGATCTAGGTACATTTGTGTGTGTGAGAGAAAAGTTGAGTGTTTTGGTCTTACAGCAGTAGTTTTGTAAGATGGCAGACTATTCCTAAACCACCACTAGGTGGCAAAATAACTGTCAGTACTGTAGTTTGTTGCCAGTTCATGGCTTTCACATCATGCAGAAACTGTGTCATCTACCCGGTAAGCATGGAGTTTGTCTGTGCCAGGGATCTGCTTTTTAATTTAGTAACTCTGAATTAAAGTCTCATAAATACTGTCGCAATATAAAGTAATGTGTTATCAAATCATGCTTTCTCTTCCTCAGAGCATTCCTTGCGCCAAAGGACCTTTTTGCCTATGAGAAGCACAGTGAGCGCTTTGGGAAACCTAATAAAAGAAAGGGCTTCAACGAGGGCTTGTGGGAAATCCAGAACAACCCTCACGCCTCCTACAGTGCTCCTGCAGTAAGTACTTCTTATCAGAAGTCCAACTCAATAGCGTCACTCTAATACTGACCAGCTACAACTGAGTGCTGTTACCCCTGGTTTCTCTTTTGCTGTGCACTTTGGATCCATTTAGATCAGTGACTCATTCCCCTAAAAAGTGCCTCAGGCCTCAGTTTAGGATGTGATAGATTGGCCAAGTTACAGTACTATGCAGCTCCCTGTTGGTGGTATTATTTGCTCGGGGGGGCACTTGGTATCACGTGTTTATCAACAATCACTTATAAGCGGTAACGGAGCATTAGGTCTCAGACAATCAGGGTCAGAGACAGCTTCTTCCTACAAGCAATACGACTGATGAACAACTAATCGCCCATGGACTATCTGAACTGACTCTATACACACATACACTGACCAGGGTAGCAATCTTGTCGCTTTTTGGCGATATTAGCCATTTTGATCTCAAAATAGGCCATCCCACGTGAATCGTGTGGATCTAAAGGTTGTTTCTCATCGATACATTTTTTAGAATACAGGCATAGAAGTCGATCGGATTTACCAGAAAGTCTACTAAAGTGTGACTGAGCTTGTTTCTTGCCTATTTACATTTGTTCACAGGCTAGGTTATTTTTCAATGTCAGTTTGCATTTGATGCAACTGCAAGATGTCTGAGATTCTCCACTGTTACCACGAGAACCTCCCGCCCTTAAAGGGGCAGCTGAAAATTTGTCTCACCTCATATTTGAGTGTACAGTTGCAAGAAAAAGTATGTGAACCCTTTGGAATTACCTGGATTTCTACAAAAATGTGTCAAATGTGATCTGATCTTCCTCTAAGTCACAACAATAGACAAACATAGTGTGCTTAAACTAATAACACAATTTATTGTATTTTTCTTGTCTATGTTGAATAAGTAATTTAAACATTCAGTGTAGATTGGAAAAAGTATGTGAAAGCTAATTGGAGTCGAGTCAGCTAACTTGGAGTCCAATCAAGGAGATGAGATTGGAGACGTTGGTTAGTGCTGCCCTGCAATATAAAAAACACTCACAAAATGTGAGTTTGCTGTTCACATGAAGCATTGCCTGATGTGATCCATGCCTCGAACAAAAGAGATCTCAGAAGACTTAAGATTAAGAATTGTTGACTTGCATAAAGCTGGAAAGGGTTACAAAAGTATCTCTAAAAGCCTTGATGTTCATCAGTCCACGGTAAGACAAATTGTCTATAAATGGAGAAAGTTCAGCACTGTTGCTACTCTCCCTTGGAGTGGCCATCCTGCAAAGATGACTGCAAGAGCACAGCGCAGAATGCTTAATGAGGTTAAGAAGAATCCTAGTGTCAGCTAAAGACTTACAGAAATCTCTGGAACATGTTAACCTCTCTGAGTCTACGATACGTAAAACACTAAACAAGAATGGTGTTCATGGGAGGACACCACGGAAGAAGCCACTGCTGTCCAAAAAAAACATTGCTGCATGTCTGAAGTTCGCAAAAGAGAACCTGGATGTTCCACAGCGCTACTGTCAAAATATTCTGTGGACAGATTAAACTACAGTTGTTTGGAAGGAACACACAACACTGTGTGGAGAAAAAGGCACAGCACACCAATATTAAAACCTCATCCCATCTGTAAAGTATGGTGGAGGGAGCATCATGGTTTGGGGCTGCTTTGCTACCTCAGGGCCTGGACAGCTTGTTATCATTGACGGAAAAATTAATTCCCAAGTTTAAGACATTTTGCAGGAGAATGTTAGGCTGCCAGCCAATTGAAGCGCACCAGACGTTGGGTGAAGCAACAGGACAATGACTCAAAACACAGAAGTAAATCAACAACCGAATGGCTTCAACAGAAGAAAATATGCCTTCTGGAGTGGCCCAGTCAGAGCCATGACCTCAACCCGATTTGAGATGCTGTGGCCTGACCTCAAAAGAGCAGTTCACACCAGACATCCCAAGAATATTGCTGAACTGAACCAGTTTTGTAAAGAGGAATGGTCCAAAATTCCTCCTGACTGTTGTGCAGGTCTGATCCGCAACTACAGAAAACGTTGCTGCCAAATGAGGGTCAACCAGTTATTAAATCCTAGGGTTCAGTTTTTCCACCCTGCACTGTGAATGTTTACACTGTGTAAATTAAGACATGAACATTTATAGTTGTTTGTTATTAGTTTAAGCAGACTGTCTATTGTGACTGAGATGAAAATCAGAACATTTTATGCAGAAATCCAGGTAATTCCAACGGGTTCATGATTTTTCTTGCCACTGTACATTATGCCTTTTTGAGCTTAGAACGTTCCAAAAACTGTTTTATTCAGTAACTTTTAGCAATTTATTATTAAAATACTCTTCTTCAAATACTTTTCATTGTGCTCAAGTAGTCCTTGTAAACAATGTCAGATTAGAGCCCTATGTAATTGTTTTATGTATACAAGTTATTGTATTTTAACACTGAAAGCACCTTGCAATGTATTTGATGTGAGATAGGATTTGTGTTTTACTTTTCTTTATGCACCTCTATAGAACAACTTGTCAGAGTCAGGTCGGGTGCATTGAAGACTGACGTATTCCTGTCAGGGGAGACCAAGATTATCATTACATGTCATGATAAACCTTCAACTCAGACCAAAGAGCCTAACTCTACCCTGGACACTTCTCAAATTTATCATGTACTTGTTATTCTCTGAAAATAAGCAACCGTTCTTGAACTTAACATGGATTTTTTTGCGCGTTTCTGTGCAAACACCATTTGTCACCTTTTTGGGCCCTCACCAGTTTGCATCCCTGACTGACACTCGCACACTACATGCAACCACACAGTCACCATACTCGCTGCTACTATTCTTTTATATTATTTTCTGCTCAGTCCCTTTAACCTGTTTACATATATACCATTTTTATTTTTTCCCTCATTTATATAGCTTTACCTCAACTGTCACCAGTACTCCTAATATTAATATCAGTACTGGTACCAACCGTGTGTGTGTGTGTGTGTGTGTGTTTCTTTCAATGTTATTGATAATGGTGTATTTCTTTTATGACTTAGTATTTCTGCATTGATGAGGAGGGCTTGCAATGAAGCTTTTCACTGTCCTGTTTACACATGCTGTATCCTATGCATGTGATAAACATTGATTTGATTCATCTCTCCATTCACACCCTAGCCTGCCAGCTCGTCTGGCAGTGAAGCTAATGACGATGGAGCAGGAAGTGATGCAGAGGATGACAAGGAAGCAGTGGTGCCCAGTAAGGCAGATTCAGGAAGTGAGGTAGATTCTGACTCAGGAAGTGAGGATCGAGGAGGGGGAGGTGGCAGTGGTGGAGGAGGGGTCAAGAGGAAGGCCCCTGCTGCCAAGGTGATTGCGAAATTATAATTTTTGTGTTTCGGGATTTTAATGCCCACCGAACAAAGATTAGATGTGCCTCTGTTATAATAGAATATCTCTCTGTTCTATCTCTCATTCAGCGCCCCCCAGTGAAGAAGGCCCGGGGATCGTCCAGTGACAGGGATGGCGAGGAGAGTGGCTCACCCTCTGAGCCAGACCCTTCCCCTTCTGACTCGGACTCTGGAAAGAACAGTGACCAGGTCAGTTGACACATGCACACATTGTACACTAGCATGAGAACATTAGTTGATGGGGTCTTGTTTGTTTGCCCCTGTAGGACTTTACCCCAGAGAAAAAGGTGGCAGCAGGCCGTGGCAGTGGGAAGAAGGCTGGAGGTGGCAAAGGGAAGAAGGTGAGGAAAGGGAAGCCCTTCAGGTGTCAAACAGCCCTGGGAGCTGAGTAGATAAAGCACTGTTTGTGGTTTCACAGTGACTGCTGGCTCTCTCATTGTTTTATCTCTCTCTGTGGGCTGGTGTAGAAGGCGGTGTCTGACTCAGACTCTGACTCTGGGTCTCAGTCGGACAAGAAGAAAGGGGGCAGTGACTCAGAAGATGAGAAGCCACGGCCTGCTCTGTCTGGATCCGAATCTCAGTCTGGCTCCAAATCCGACTCTGACTCAGAGCCACAGCCACCTCCACGGAAGGCCCCTCAATTGCGCAAGAAAGGTGAGCGCTATAATGTCTGGTATTAGTGTATGAAAACTGTATTTGTCATTGCATAACCCTCTTTGCCATTTGTCCCAATCAGAGAAGCCTCTGCCAAAGCCTCGGGGTGGACGGAAACCCAAAGCTGCCCAGGCCAGAGCACCGGCGTCTTCCTCTGACAGCGACAGGTCAGCATGGCTCTAGTCTGTTCCACATTGGTTGTGTCCTATGTTAATACACTTATAAATGACTTGTATCAATAAATTAGTACATTATGAATGATATCCTATACTGTGTACTATAGCGACAGTGAGCCGGACCGCGTCAGTGACTGGAAAAAGAGAGATGAGGAGCGTCGGAAAGAGCTGGAGGAACGCCGGAAGAAGGAGCAGGCAGAGGAGATCCTCAAGTATCGGGAGAGGGAGAAGGAAGAAGATGAGCAGAGAAAGAAGGACAAGGAGAAGGGAAAGAGCAGTGGTGAAAACAGCTCAGATGAGGGCGTAGATGATCACCCACTGAAGAAGTCCAAGAAACCCCCACCGCCACCCATTCCCGCCCCCTCCGACTCTGACTCTGGACCTGAGGTAACTAGCATGGAAGACTGTGTAAAGAGTGGACATTTTGTTTGTTTTTGTATAATCTAGAATAGATTTGTTGAACATTGTATTTGAACCATAATCAGGTGAAAAAATCTGCAAAGCGTTCAGACAACCAGAAGAAAGGGAGAACAAAGAAAGAGAGGGATCATGGTAAAGGCAAAAAGGAGAAAGAAGTGAAGGAAAAGCGAGCCCAGCGGTCAGAAGAGAGGCCCAGAGGGAGGTAATGCACATGGCTGAACCAGACAAAAGATTAGAGTACAGATCTCATTAGATATCTTCATTAAATATAAATGCACACAGATCACTGAGCTCTCTTCCTCAGGTCCAAGCCTGACAAGCCCAAGCGCAAACCCGAGAGACCTCCCGAGAGGAAAGTAGAGAAGAAAAAAGGTCAAAGCTCAATGTTACTCCCAATTCACTGTGTCCATTTGGAAAGCATGCATATGGGAAACTCATTTGCATAGTCTCATATTGTGACAAATGGTTGGTGCGCTACAGTGCCAGAGCCAGATAATATCAACTTTTTATGTCCTCACTCCTTGTCTTTTTGTTTCTGCACACAGAGCCAACCCCAGACGAAAAGCTGCAGAAGCTGCACACTGACATCAAGTTTGCACTGAAAGTGGACAACCCAGTGAGTAAACATAAGGGGGCTCCATTCATTGCCAACAGAAAAGTTATTATCACATAGTTGGGATTTTACAAGCAGCATGACAAGTGGCATGAGCTATATAATTTTTTTGTTTACCAATTAAGGGTTACTTGCACATTGTGGTATTCTATAATGTTATGTCTGCTCTGCAGGACATAGAGCGCTGTCTACTGGCCCTGGCAGAGCTCGAGGCTGTGCCGGTCACCAGCCACATCCTGCAGAAGAACTCTGATGTTATCGCCACACTTAAAAAGGTGCCTTTCTGTCTGAACCCCTTAATGAAAATGAACTTCATAGAGCTGCTGTGTACATTTATCCGTCTTGTTTTTCTGGCCCTTGTGAACCTTGCTGTTGTTCTGATTGATGTTTGTCTTACTGTAGATCCGACGATACAAGGCAAGCAGTGCCGTTATGGAAAAGGCCAGCCAGGTCTACAACAAGTTAAAGGGTCAGTTTGTGGTCAAGTCTGAAATGCCAAGTAAACACAAAGCTGAGGGAAAAGAGCAGGAAGAGGATGGGAAGGATACACAAAATTCAGGTAATTCTCACAGCTCATACTTCTACGATCACAACTGATGGACTTCTTCTTTACTGTTCTCACATTCTCCTTAATTTTCCTCCTCAGGATATTACTCTTAATAATGATATTAATTCAGACTTTTTTATTTTGCTGTGTGTAGCTAAAAATGAAATGAAAGGTCCATAATTTGTAGCCAGTCAATTGATTTTGCATTACTTGTTATCAGTTGTAATGCCTGTGAATGGGGAATCAGAAGTCCAGAAAAAGGAATGTACTGAGTTAGATGATACCCCAAAGTCACCGGTCCAGGAAGAGAATGAGGAGCATATGGCTTCAAGCCCCAACAGGTAAGTACTATTCTCCAATGTCACATCTTTGTGTACTTCCTTTATTTCTGCTAATATTTGTTCAAGGTGTCCATAGTAATATTGCTCTGCTAATTGGTACCATGCTACCATCACAAAGATATGTAGCTCTAGTTCTGAAGTCTTGTCTCTTCTCCATGGTAGGCCCAGTCCTGATAGTCCTGCTGAGCAGCAGACGCACACTGATGATGAAACGCACCACGCTCTCTCTGCAGAGACTGAACCGCCAGCAATAGAGAGCTGAAGAAAATGGAGCACAATTGTTTAACACAGCTAACAGCTCATTAGTCTCGTCCTGGATACATGGCGCTGTGCTGACCCCTTTGTTGTTCACAATTGTATTTTTCCTTTTATACGACACCTTGGCCTGTCCCCAATCTCTGCCCCCCCACACACACAAAGCTACTTTGCTTCATTATTCTCCCACGTGAACTCTAACTTTGGTCTTTCATATTGTATGTATATTGAGAGATTCCATTTTTAGCACTTCTAACAGGAAATTTAGTGGGGAAAAGAGGAGCCTTATGATAAATGTTCTGCAGTATTTGTATGTCACGTGATTCAAGGCATCTGTTGGCTTTGCTTTGAGAAAGATATTGGAGCTGTTAGAGAACCTAGAAAAGGATCATGTGTGTTGGACAAGTATGGGTGTCTTGACCGTTGGTTATGAATATTTTTCTTTTTCTGGTCATTTCTTATTAATCCAGTCTCACCATGAAAATCTAAAGCCATTGAACATAATCACATCTCATGTTTTCCAACTAAGGTCCACCTACTTTTTTATAACAAGTATGTTTTCTGATATTGCAACAACTTTTGACTTGTGGAATTATTCGCCCTGTCCGCGTGTCTTCTCCATCTGCTTTCAATAACTTGCCTATTGAATGGGATAATATACATTGTGTACAGAGTGAACAATATGATCTTAATCATAAGTTGTCCATATCTCATCTAGCTGGAGCCCATTTGGCATTTGCTTGTCATACATACTTTGGAAGTGTTTTTAGTGCTATGTAAATTGGTATAATCATTTGTATCGTTGAATAAAAATCTCAGCATGGTGGTCCTAATCTGAACACTTCTGTTATCGAAGGCAGCATATCATCACATGGTACTTCATGGAAGTCCCATATTACCATAATAAAATTCCAGTTGGGGTGTGACTGGTGTAGTAACTACACATTACAACCCTTGTAACCAGCCTTGGGATGAGGAATTGCAGTGAATAAGAGTGCATTCGGAAAGTATTCAGATCCTTTGACTTTTTTCACATTTTGTTACGTTACAGCCTTATTCTAAAATTGATTAAATATTTTCAATCTACACACAATACCCCATAATAGCAAAGCGTAAACAAGTTTTTAGAAATAAAATAACCTTATTTACCTAAGTATTCAGACCCTTAGCTATGAAATTCAAAATTTAGCTCTGGTGCATCCTGTTTCGATTGCTCATCAATTGATTGGACATGATTTGGAAAGGTAGGACAACCATCTCTACAGCACTCCATCAATCAGGCTTTTATGGTAGAGTGGCCAGACGAAAGCCACTCCTCAGTAAAAGGCACATGCTCTGGTCTGATGAAACCAAGATTGAACACTTTGGCCTGAATGGTAAGTGTCACATCTGGAGGAAACCTGGCACCATCCCTACATTAAAGCATGGTGGTGGCAGCATCATGCTGTGGAGATGCTTTTCAGCGGCAGAGAATGGGACACTAGTCAGGATCGAGGGAAAGATGAATTGAGCAAAGTACAGAGAGATCTTGATGAAAACCTGCTCAGGACAGACTGGGCGAAGGTTCTCCTTCCAACAGGGCAACAACCCTAAGCACACAGCCAAAACAATGCAGGAGTGGCTTCTGGACAAGTCTCAATGTCCTTGAGTGGCCCAGCCAGAGCCCGGACTTGAACCCAATTGAACATCTCTGGAGAGGCCTGAAAATAGCTGTGCAGCCAACCTGACAGAACTTGAGGATCTGCAGAGAAGAATGGGAGAAACTCCCCAAATACAGGTGTGCCAAGCTTGTAGCGTCATACCCAAGAAGACTTGAGGCTGTAATCACTGCCAAAGGTGCTTCAACAAAGTACTGAAAAAAAGGTCTGAATACTTATGTAAATGTTATTTCAGTTTATATATACACATTTGCAAAAAAATCTACTTGTTTTTGTCATTATGTGTTATTGTGTGTAGATTGATGAGGGGGGAAAACGATTTAATCAATTTTAGAATAAGGCTGTAAAGTAACACAATTTGGAAAAAGTCAAGGGGTCTGAATACTTTCCGAATGCACTGTATATGGGCCTATGCACGCAAGTGCATTTTTAGACTGGTCAGCGGTGTGAAATATATATATATTTTTAATGACGTAATATATATTTATGCAAGTTGAATAACAAATGAATTGCCATATTTTTTCGTGTGTTTGTGCTGTCATGCATAATGCTCATTGAGTTGGCTGTGGCAACAAAAAAAGTCAGGTAGGTCTAAGGTTACCTACTGTGCAAAAATTGGACATTGACACACTTACAGACTTGGTGAATAATTGCATTTTTCATAGAGAATATGACTGGAAAATATCATCCATTCTCATTAAACTGCGTACTAGGCGTATATCTTTAATTGAATTGATTTCCATCATGAGAATTCCACATGGAATTACAACCAGTCAGCTGACTTTAGACGCCATTTTGTCAGCAGAGTACAGGACGCCCCATCTGGCCTCGCCTTCTCTGACCGGGATTAGTAAACAGTTACGAATCACGGAAAGACGGTACCCGGGTGGATGAGAGACTCTCGCGGACCGGTTAGCACCCCAAATACGTCTACCAGGCGCTTTGTCCCCGAGGACAGAAGCGATAAAAGTTAGCCAACAGCCATGGCGTTGAAGATTGTTAAAGGGAGCATCGATCGGATGTTCGATAAAAACCTCCAAGATTTAGTACGTGGCATTAGGAATCACAAGGAAGATGAGGTAAAACGATTAACTGTGTTTTCGTTAATGTCTGATTTCACACTTGTCAGTAAGTAAGCATTCGTATAACACATCTCATTGCAAAATACCTAGCTAATATTATCCAGATCACCTACTATACTATTTGATGGCCTTGCCAACGTCTGCCCAGCTGTAATAGGCTATTCCTAGCTAGCTGCTAGCCACATATGCAGATAAACTACAATGAAAATATGTAACGTTATATAACAAGTTAACCAAGACTGAGTTGTAAATGCACTAATACCAACTAGCTGTCCAATTAGTCAACTCGTTAACTGTCATTACTCAATAATAATCGTCATATGACTAGCTAACTACCGTTAGCTTGATAACGGTAGGTTTCATCGCCACTTCGAATAATAGTTGTCCGGTCTTGCACGGGTCTACTTCTTACTGGTCGTGAAACGATACCTTGTTACGCCTCGTGGCAATTGGATTCAGGTGATCACCTTGACGGATAATGTGCCGTACAACCATTCAAACTTTAGTTAACTAGCTAGCAAGTGACAGCTAGGAAACTAACTAGCCAAGCGTATACACCTCAGCTGGTGATGATGCGCGGAATGATAACGCATCTGTCTTGTTCAGCACTATATTCTCTTCATTTATTTGCTAACGGGCAGTAGTAAAAAAGTTACTTTTGCAGAGACATGCAAACAGAGACATGCAAACAAGATCTAGAAGGCGATTTTATTTTGAAGGCCTCTACAGCGTCATTCAGTGACAACGTTGCATAGGTGGACGAAAAGATGCTTATTCCACACACCTCTGACAGCCTAGACTGAAAAACATTCCCATTTAATTTACCCTTAAGCTAGCACACTTTCTCCACCTTTAATTAATTTCGTTTGTACAGTTATGCAGATAAAGTGAACTGATATTCAAGAAGTCAGACAGCAGATCACCAGATGATGGGCTTATATAAGTTCACACACTGTCATAATCATGCTTTAGTAATATGGTGGTTGTAGACTATACTAGGTATGTATACTGAACAGCAACGTCAGAGGATATTCAATGTGGTGTGGAAAACTTGAATATTCATACAAAAAAGGGTTTACACAAGTATTTCCATAACAGGCACAGCCTCAGCCTCAATAACGGTTGATATAGTTCCCTGTAGCGTACTGACAGCTTTTATGGTGGGTAGAAGTGCTCCTGTCTTCATGGGTGTTGCTCCAGTGTTTTCAGAATGATGTCAATGTAGGTGTTTGGCTAATTAGGCTAGATCATCACAGATTCAGCATCATCACAGAGTGGGTCGACAGCGTTTTACCTTGTAGTCAAATAGAGGGCACTGTTGTTAGGATGAGGTTTGGAGGAAGAAAATGCTCCAGAATGAATTCCTTAGTTTTAAACCAATTTAGGTTTAAGAAATTGTCAAGTAGCAGAGACCATTATGCTGTTAGGCTGTATATATTGCCACCATTCAATAAAATGATGCCAGTCAGTAGCTAGGACATAGGGAGTATTTTATTGCTGAATGCTCTTAAGCAGCATGACCAGGCCTACTAAGAAATGTTGAATTGGGAATAAGATTTAGGCCTAGGTGTGATATCTAGAGTTGACCTGTTCTAACATTTCAAGTTGTCTATCTTGGGTTATTTTTATACACACCTTGATTGATCACTGCTGCTGGTTTTAGCAGAGTTGTGGTGGCCACTGAGTGCTAAAATGCCCTGGCAGTTATCTGGCAGAAGAAAGTGAATGTTTTGTCATGATTTTGTCCATTGCTTAGACAGACATACAAAGCATAATAGCTTTGACTTTGTTTGACCACTGTACTAAACCATGATCTTTTGATTTGGGTCCTAATGCGTTCCCCTTTGTGTAACCCAACCCTGCATACCTAGATAAGGTGGTTACCCAGCCAACAGTGGACAACTCACTAAAATATTAATTGTGTGTTCTCTTCTGGCCTGCCCAAGGTTTCTCATGGACACTCTCTATTTACTTTACACATATATGCTGAGGGAAATAACACAGATCCATCTATTCTGTCACTCCCTAATTTTGATGGCAAGCAGATCTAGGAAGGTGTGAAGGCACACTGAATGAAATTGACATTAAATCCCAGATTTTAGAAGACAATAATATGTAACACTAACATGTATAGTAGGTATTTTATTTGCCTATTCATGTCCCCTGTTGAAAAATAGTGTCTGAGAAGGTCTCTCCACTGTCTCTCCATACCTCCTTTAGAACTTGTAAAAATGTAGGTCTTGGCTCTAGAACAGCTATTACAAATATTTCAATTGGATCTGAATCGGGGTCTAAAATTTACACCTGCCAAATGCGGGTAGATTTTGGCATTGTCGTGTCTATTTCACCACCCACGTTGGCGGGTGGTCAGAGATCCACAGTGCGAAAATTTCACTGGCATTTGTGAATAAAAATAGTCAAGTATGATCACATTTATTGTAAAATAAATGCTGCAGTAGCTGTTTTCAAATTATTTCTGCCGTTTTGTTTCATAGTTAGTAGTTTGTAGTTTGTAAATGTGTATAAAGTGTTATTACAACCATGGTGTTCTTTTGTTACGCAAGCCTTTTTTTTTTAAAAACAATTTTATTTAACCTTTTTAACGTGGCGAGTCTGTAGATAAGAAATCATTCTTAACTATGACGGCCTACCCTGGCCAAAACTAACCCGTACGTTGCTGAGCCAATTGTGTGCCTCCCTATGGGACTCCCAATCACGTCCTGTTGTGATACAGCCTGGAATCGAACAAGGGTCTGTAGTGACGCCTCTTGCACACTGAGATGCAGTGCCTTAGACCGCTGTGCCACTCGGGAGCTTATACATTGCATTTTGAAAGCATTCAGACCACTTCCTTTTTCCACATTTTGTTACGTTACAGCCTTATTCTATAATGGATAACACATTTTTAAAAATCCCTCAATCTATACACAATACTCCATAATGCCCCCCCAAAAAACAGGTTTATAATCTTTTGCTAATTTATTACAAATAAAAAACGGATCTATCACATTTTACATAAGTATTCAGACCCTTTACTCAGTACTTTGTTGAAGCACCTTTGGCAGCGATTACAGCCTCAAATCTTCTTGGGTATGACGCTACAATCTTGGCACACCCATTCAATTATAGACTGAAAACCCTCACAAGCCTAAAACATATCTGATCAGAAGCTTGGGTTTATTACCTTTTATTTTATATATGTGTAAAATTTAATGACATTTCAAATGCTGTAAGACTCCTCCCTTTAGCCTGTATTTTAGCTGGTTCACTGAGGTAAACCAGTGGTGAAAAGTAATCCGTGAGTATCATGTGGAGGTTGTTGTTCAGTCTGATGTCCTGTCTGGTTTCTGTGTCTCCGCTCAGGCTAAATACATCTCCACCTGCATCGATGAGATCAAGCAGGAGCTCAAGCAGGACAACATTGCTGTCAAGTCCAATGCCGTCTGCAAGCTCACCTACGTAAGATCACAGATCAGCACCCCTCACTGAAACTGCCCTCACTATGAACAACAACACAACCAAAAACACTTCAGCTATATCCTATCCTAGGCCTGCTATGTATAATGTTTTGCTAGATAGCAGCTACTTTGAATACTGCCCATACTCAGTAAAATCTATTTGAGAATGCATTTAGCCTGTGAGCTCTCACTATCCACAGGGACAGTGTAGTGGATGTCCAATGCTCTGACTCCCTCTGTCTCTCCCCTTGTGCACTAACAGTTGCAGATGCTGGGCTATGATGTCAGCTGGGCTGCATTCAACATCGTGGAAGTCATGAGCTCCTCCAAATTCACATACAAGGCAAGATAATCTGTATGTGTGGTATATTTGAATTTTTGGGGGATATTCGAGAGCGTTTGAGGTTAAATATGGTGCTTCCTCTCTTCAGAGAATTGGTTACCTGGCCGCCTCCCAGTGCTTTCATGAGAGCACTGATGTAATCATGCTGACAACCAATCAGATCCGAAAGGTCAGTGATGCTTTTTTTCTCTTGTACCTTTGGCCTACCTGTCTATGATGTATTAAAGACCGTCTTTGAAACCGGTTACGCTATATATACAAAAGTATGTGGACACCGCTTTAAATTAGTGGATTCAGATATTTCAGCCACACCCGGTGCTACAGGTGTATAAAATCAAGCACACAGCCATGCAATCAAACATTGGCAGTAGAATGGCTTTACTGAAGAGTTCAGTGACTTTCAATGTGGCATCGTCATAGGATGACAAACAAGTCAGTTTGTCAAATTTCTGCCCTTCTTGAGCTGCCTCGGTCAACTGTAAGTGCTGTTATTGTGAAGTGGAAACGTCTAGGAGCAACAACGGCTCAGCCTCGAAGTGCTAGGCGACACAAGCTCACAGAACGGGGCCCCTGAGTGCTGTAACGCGTAAAAATAGTTTGCAACACTCAGTGCTGACTTCCCAAACTGCCTATGGAAGCAACGTCAGCACAATAACTATTCGTCAGGAAATTAAATGGGCTTCCATGGCTGAGTAGACGTACACAAGCCTAAGATCACCATGCGCAATGCCAAGCGTCGGCTGGATGGGTGTAAAGCTCGCTGCCATTGGACTCTGGAGCAGTGGACACGCTTTCTCTGGAGTGATGAATTACGCTTCACTATCTGGCAGTTCGACGGACAAATCTGGGTTTGGCGGATGCCAGGAGAACGCTACCTGCCCCAATGCAAAGTGCCAACTATAAAGTTTGGTGGATGAGGAATAATGGTCTGGTTCGGGCTAGGCCCCTTAGTTCCAGTGAAGGGAAATCTTAACGCCAAAGCATACAATGACATTCTAGACAATTATGTGCTTCCAACTTTGTGGTAACAGTTTGGGGAAGGCCCTTTCCTGTTTCAGCATGACAATGCCCCTGTGCACGAAGCGAGGTCCATACAGAAATGGCCTAATCGCCCAACATCAGTGCCCAACATTACTAATGCTCTTGTGGCTGAATGGAAGTCCCTACAGCAATGTTCTAACATCTAGTGCAAAGCCTTCCCAGAAGAGTGGAGGCTGTAATAGCAGTAAAGAGGGGACAAAGTCTATATTAATGGCCATGATTTTGGAATGAGATGTTACATACTTTTGGTCATGTAGTGGATGTCCTCTCCTCCCCTGTCCTTTTTTTCCCTCCTCTCTTTCACTTTCTCTACCTCTCTCTCTCTTTTACATTTCTCTCTTTCAGGATCTGAGCAGTCCTAACCAGTACGACACCGGCGTGGCTCTCACTGGCCTCTCCTGCTTCGTGACCCCTGACCTGGCTCGGGACCTGGCCAATGACATCATGACTCTGGTGAGTTACATTCTCCATCTCAAGAGTTCTTGCTGCACATTTTGTCTGTGTTTCATGCTTCTCTGACCTCTCTCTCTCTCTCGGTCGGTGCTGCAGATGTCCCACACAAAGCCGTATATCAGGAAGAAGGCAGTCCTGATCATGTACAAGGTGTTCCTGAAGTACCCCGAGTCTCTGCGCCCAGCTTTCCCCAGGATGAAGGAGAAACTGGAAGACCCTGACCCTGGTGAGAGAGACTAGTACCCACCTGCCTACTCTATTGGTTGGGGCCAGACACATTTTATCACCTAGACTCATAAAGTATGCAGTAACTAAGGAAAGGGTTGTCTTAACTGAATGGAAGCTGTTTTAAGTATTTTGGATGTATTTGACCTAATTTGTGGCCTAATGATTCCTTCAGCATGGATGTTGTTGATCTCATCTGTGTGATGCCTCTTTACTGCAGGGGTCCAGTCAGCGGCTGTTAATGTCATCTGTGAGCTGGCCAGGAGGAACCCTAAGAACTACCTGTCTCTGGCCCCGCTCTTCTTCAAGCTCATGACCTCCTCCACCAACAACTGGGTCCTCATCAAGATCATCAAGCTGGTGAGTGAACAGGAAGGGAGCTGTGGAAATCACTGTCAGTAGCTAGGTTTCAATCCAATTGGTGATATATTTTCATGTGAGCATTTTTAAAATCAGCCTAAAAAAGATGCACATAGGCTGACTTCAGATGTCAGTTGAACGGTGTTTCCTCCTAAAAAATTGGTGCGGCTGGATTCCAGGTTAACCGGGCGGGTGTTAAGAAGCGTGGTTTGGCTGGTAATGTTTCGAAGGACGTATGACTCGACCTTCACCTCTCCGGAGCCCATTGGGGAGTTTCAGCGATGAGACAAGATTGTAATTACGAAAAAATGACAAAATATGCACATTTCCCCACCAGTGGTGTGTTTTACTTTTTGTAGATAGAAAGCTATACGTGATGATATAGAAGTTTACATGTACTGAATAAAAATCGAAAGTTCAATGTGATTCCATTGCATTTTCATCTCTACCGATAGTTTTATCACAAACTATTGCGTTTAAATAGTTAATGTGCCTACTCGTGTCTTGGCACAAGCGCTCTAGCCAACAGCTCACAGATACAGTGTGGGTAGCCTTGCCTACATGATGAGATGATTATGGATAAGAGCAAGATTATTTGTCAAGCGGCAGCCAGGGATCGATCATAATGTCACCAGAATAATACCATCGATATTAAATTGGAGGAGCATCAAACTCATCACCTTGCACTTTCACCACTGTGTGAAGTTCGTTATAACATACAGCGAGCTCCAAAGGTTTTGGGACAGTGACAATTTTTGTTGTTGTTTTGGCTCTGTACTCCAGCACTTTGGATTTGAAATTATGCAATAGCTACAAGGTTAAAGTACAGACTGTCAGCTTTAATGTGAGGGTATTTTCATCCATATCGGGCAAATCGTTTAGAAATTATAGCATAGTACCCCCCATGTTAGGGGACTAAAAGTAGACAAAATGCACTTATCTGTATAAAAGTAGTCCTCTGAGTAATTACTCCCAAGTAATGCTAACCTCTTACCATTACAATAACAGGGGAGGTTAGCATTTTTTGGGGGGTATGATATTTATGCCCCCCCAATTTATTTTATTTACTTGTCATTATTTACGATTCATTCAGGATTATCCATAGTCATGGTAGCATCCACATTAATGTAGAAGTGTTTAGAGTGTCTCCAAAATGACTACATTATTTACCATTCATTTCTATTAAATCCAAAGTGCTGGAGTACAGAGGAAAGTTTACTAACAAATTAGCTGTTTCCATGAGGCCTGTATTGACATTTCTTTATCCGACGTACTTGACTCTCATGAAGGTTGGATGGAAACCTGGTTAGTGAGGCAGTGGAAGTTACAAATGATTGGCCAGTATCACAACATGGAGAGGTGTTGTTCCTTTAGTGTGTGTAATGGCGACGTGTGTTTTTCAGTTTGGTGCCCTCACACCACTGGAGCCTCGCTTGGGGAAGAAGCTGATTGAACCCTTAACAAACCTCATCCACAGGTGAGACCCCTTACAGAGATCGAACAACCAATATGGGTTTTGTTGAATCACAAAAAGTTGTCTGAGGAAAATATTGACCTTCTGTCTATCTCTACTCAATTTCTTACCCTTTCTTCCTCTCACAGTACCTCTGCTATGTCACTTCTATATGAATGTGTCAACACTGTGATAGCAGGTCAGTATTCCTGTTTTCACTCGTTCTTCTTGTAGCTCTGTTTAGTCGTCCGGTTATCTGTGTGCTGGGTAGCCGTACATCTTTGTGAAGCTTGCTTATGAACTGAAGATGTGCACAGTTGAACCAAGCTATTTACTCATCAAAAACTATTTTTATTAAGGAAAATTATTATTATATATATATATATATATATATATACCCTTGCCATGACTATAATCTTCAGTGTGGGCAGTTGTTTTGTTTGCGCCTTTGATGTGCTACTGAGGAGGTTGTGTTGACTCAATGCAGTTTGTTTTATGTTAAGTGAAAAACATCACTGAGCTTTCAAGATCACAGCTCTAACTGTTAACATTTAGTTTTTGACAAGTATGTCAAGTTGTTGGCACAGCAGGATCTTATTGTGTTTGTCCTCTGTTGCAGTGTTGATTTCGCTGTCCTCTGGGATGCCAAATCACAGTGCTAGTATTCAGGTAAGTCCCAGACACCATGTCCACTTTGTCTCTTTTGTAGCTAATGATGTGAATGCTTTCCACTCCAGTTTGATAACAATGCATGTTTAAATCTTCTTTGTTTTTATCATCACAAGTCTGTCAGTAGATGAACACCAAAATATTGCGCAGGCTAGTGAAATTGTGATTTTATAATGCATTAATTTCTGAGCTCCTAAAATGTATAGAAATTCAAACTGTTCAAATGACTTTAGCTGGGTTCTATGGCTAGTAGTTTCACCCACTTTCTGTGAATGTGCAGAATTGCTGTGCACAAATGCCAATACTAGAGCTTGTTTGGAAAGGTTTATATTGATAGTAATTGTATGTTTCTCTTTCTCAGCTCTGTGTCCAGAAACTGCGAATCCTGATTGAAGACTCGGACCAGAACTGTGAGCCCTCTGTCAATGCCTGCAGTGTGTCATTCTCTCATTGTCTGCGTGTTTCTGAGTAGCCACCCATCTAGTTTACAGCAATCTAGATCCCAAAACTCTGGATAACTCCACATTTTGACCACTCCCCCGAAATGCGGGCCGTTTGAAATTTCACTGTGCGTAGATGCAATTGCGACTATGTCACAAGGTAGGGTTTTGTCTTTATCCATTCATTATACACTTCTACTTCAACAGGCTATTTAGTTTCTAAACATTGAGTATATTTGAGCAGTAATTCATCAGTCTTAGCAGGTTACAGCTGACAGTAAGTTAAACCATCTACGATCATTATGATGCAGCTGGTGATTCGAGTTATCTGGGCAACTTGGTTGTGTGTAGATTAGATATACATGGGCAGCTAAGTTGTGTTTTTAATTTGAGTTCTCTGTACTGATTCTCAAGGCTGTTTCGCTAGTTAGGATCATAACATCAACAGACTCTTGCCTTCTTTTAAGCTATTTTTCTCAAACATTACTGTTTACAGGGCTGCTCCTGACCTGCTCTGATGAAACCAAACCTGTATCTGCACAGCAATAGCACTTTACCTCAAGCAATAGCACTTTACCTCAAACCTGATATGCAGCTATCTGTGCCGGAGGTATCAACCGCTCCGATAATAATCTGTATAGTGGATGTTAGATATTGCCTGATCAGCAGAAAGAAATGGTCCGTTATCGGATTAGTCCACTATAGCTACATTTACCTATGACTCAAGTTGGTGGCAAAAAAACGTAACTTCCATGTGTATATGTTGTCTCGTGTGAATGTCTGTGTTCTGTTTGTTTGTATTTTCCTTTGTGTTTTTAATTTCATGTTTTGTAGAGAAAATCTAATAGATGTGAAAATATCAGGTTGTTAGTCAGTATGTTATGTATGGGCTATTCCATGCAAACAGAATTATGCGGAGACTCCGATTTTTCACTTTAGAATGTATGCCGAACAAAAAACATTGGTTTCAAAGTTGAATAAACTATACAACTCTATGCACAATGACTACTTTGAAAAATGTACACTGGTAACAGAATTACGGCAAACTATTCCTCCTGTTTTATTCTGTTACCAAACTTTGTATCTGCACAGTAATTCCTATAAATGTGTTTTTGTAAAATGTTTAGTGGGATTGTTAAAAGTAGTTCTTGTGCATAGAGTTCTATGGTTTGTTAAATGTTGAAATCAATGTTTTATGTTTGGTATATATTTTTAAGTGGGGCTGAACTTCTTAATTAAGCCTCTGTTTCAATTGTCCTCATTAGAAAATGCGACTGAGAATGAGATTTTGGTCTTGGAGGCGTGGTTTAATGTCAGTGTCTTGTGTGCTTGAACTTGGGAAGCATTTGTACTTTCACTCACTGCCAAAACAGTACACAGCTAGTCACTTGAAACAGTTATCTAGAAGGAAGTAGCCTAGACTTGAAATGTCTAAGCTACTTCCAGGTCTTGTGTTTGGGGCTAGTTGGGGACTCAATAAATTACTCAATCTATGGGACAATATTTTCATGTTGCACATCTTTGTTGTCTTATTAAATGCTTTCAATATTTCAATTAGAGTTTCTACAATTTGTAGGTGGTTTGAGGATAAATCATTGAAATTTGCAGCTATATAAATTTTAAATATTGTCCCATGTACTGTACATTGTGTAATTTACTTAGGGTCCCTAATTAGCCACATGGATATCGAATGTCAAACCAAATTGATCTTTGGCATTATGATCGGGACGCGTGCAGCTGCGCTTTGAATTGAGGATTACTTGGGTGCTGTGGGCAGGATTGAAATAAACCCAACCCAAGGAAAACTTATGGTACCCTAAATTCCGTGACGTACCATTTCTTTCGTAATTATCTCACAAAGATCTCAGTTTTGGACGAGAGTGACTATGACAAATGTATCCTATTTACACTTTGTAGTCAATTTTGACAGTAGAATAAATATTTTGGAATAATATCGATGCCACATGGGCCGTTACCTACCAGAGAGGTTGTTTACTGCCTTCTAAGTGAAAAATCTGATTCTCAGCTTAATTATATAATATATAAAACAGGCATTTAGAACAATGGCCTACAGTAATGAGTCTAATGTAATCAGTGAGGTTTCAGTGGATGAGAGCGGATAGTGGAGACTGTCAGAGACAGTGCATTCGGAAAGTATTCACACCCCTTGACTCTTTTCACATTTTGTTACGTTACAGCCTTAATCTAAAATGGATTCAATAGTTTTTTTCCCCCCTCATCAATCTACACACAATACCCCATAATGACAAACCAAAAACCGGTTTTTAAACATTTTCTGTGGGGGAAGAAAACTATGCATTTACATAAGTTCAGACCCTTTTACTCAGTACTTTGTTGAAGCACCTTTGGCAGCCATTACAACCTCGAGTCTTCTTGGGTATGACACTACAAGTATTTGGGGAGTTTCTGTCATTCTTCTCTGCAGGCAGCGTCAATTCATAGCTATTTTCAGGTCACTCCAGATATGTTCGATCGGGTTCAAGTGCGCGCTCTGGCTGGGCCACTCAAGGATATTCAAAGACCTGTCCCAAAGCCACTCCTGAGTTGTCTTGGTTGTGTGCTTAGGGTCATTGTTCTGTTGGAAGGTGAACCTTGCGTCTCAGTCTGAAGTTCTGAGCGCTCTGGAGCAGGTTTCCATCATCTCTCCCCTGATCCTGACAAGTCTTCCAGTCCCTGCCTCTGAAAAACATCCCCACAGCATGATGCTGCCACCATCATGTTTCACCGTAGGGATGGTGCCAGGTTTCTTTCAAAAGTGACGCTTGGCATTCAGGCCAAAGAGTTCAAGCTTGGTTTCATCAGACCAGAGAATCTTGTTTCTCATGGTCTGAGAGTCTTTAAGTGCCTCATGGCAAACTCCAAGCAGGCTGTCTTGTGCCTTTTACTGAGGAGTGGCTTCCGTCTGGCCACTACCATAAAGACCTGATTGGTGGAGTGCCGCAGAGATGGTTGTCCTTCTGGAAGGTTCTTTCATCTCCACAGAGGAACTCTGTAGCTCTGTTAGCGACCAAGGCCATTCTCCCCCGATTGTTCAGTTTGGCCAGGTGGCCAGCTCTAGGAAGAGTCTTGGTGGTTCCAAACTTCTTCCATTTTAAGAACGATTGAGGCCACTGTGTTCTTGGGGACCTTCAATGCTGCAGACATTTTTTGGTACCCTTCCCCAGATCTGTGCCTTGACACAATCCTGTCTCGGCGCTCTACGGACAATTCCTTCGACCTCTTGGCTTGGTTTTTGCTCTAACATGCACTATCAACTGTGGAACCTTTTATATAGGCAAGTGTGTGCCTTTCCAAATCATGTCCAATCAATTGAATTTACCACAGGTGGACTCCAAGTTGTAGAAACATCTCAAGGATGATTAATAGAAACAGGATGCACCTGAGCTCAATTTCGAGTCTCATAGCAAAGGGTCTGAATACTTATGTAAATAAGGTATTTCCGTTATTTTTTTTTATACATTTGCTAACATTTCTAAAAATCTGTTTTCGCATTGTCATTATGGGGTATTGTATTGTGTGTAGATTGAGGATTTAAAAAAAAATGATTTCATACATTTTAGAATAAGGTTGTAATGTAACAATGTGGAAAAGTCAAGGGGCCTGAGTACTGGGTACTGGGAGGCAGGCTATAGCCATAAGATAAGGTATACTATGGAGTGTAATTGCATGATGTATGGCTCATGGACCAGTCTCCATAGTGCAGAACCACTACTCTAGTGCATGTGGAAGTAGAGTAGAAGGGCCTGTGTATAGTGCCCAGGCCTCTGAGTGTGTTGTCTCTGTTCATAGTGAAGTACCTGGGCCTGCTGGCCATGTCCAAGATACTGAAGACTCATCCCAAGTCTGTCCAGTCCCACAAGGACCTCATCCTCCAATGTCTGGATGACAAGGACGAGTCCATCCGCCTGAGGGCTCTAGACCTGCTCTACGGCATGGTGCTTGTCACTGTCATAACACATGGTCATTGAATACACACTGACCCTACCCCCATGTCTTCACCACCTACATCTACTCATGAGGAAATGCCTTCAGCTCAAAAACCTAATTTCATTGATATCTACAGTACCAGTCAAATGTTTGGACACTCCTACTCATTCAACAGGTGTGCCTTGTTAAAAGGTCATTTGTGGAATTTCTTTCTTTTGTAATGCACTTGAGCCAAACAGTTGTGTTGTGACAAGGTAGGGGTGGTATACAGAAGATAGCCCTATTTAGTAAAAGTCCATATTACGGCAAGAACAGCTCAAATAAGCAAAAGAGAAACGACAGTCCATCATTACTTTTAAGACATGAAGGTCCGTCAATACGGAACATTTCAAGAACTTTGAAAGTTTCTTCAAGTGCAGTCGCAGAAACCATCAAGCGCAATGATCATGTTACCTCTGCTACTCAGCCTCAGAAATTGCAGCCCAAATAAATGCTTGAGTTCAAGTATCAGACACATTTCAACATCAACTGTTCAGAGGAGACTGTGTGAATCAGGCCTTCATGGTCGATTGCGGCAAAGAAACCACTACTAAAGGACACCAATAAGAAGATGAGACTTGCTTGGGCCAGGAAACACGAGCAATGGGCATTAGACCGGTGGAAATCTGTCCTTTTGGTCTGGAGTCCAAATTTGAGATTTTTGGTTCCAACTGCCGTGTCTTTGTGAGACGCAAAGTAGGTGAACAGATGATCTCTGCATGTGTGGTTCCCACCTTGAAGCATGGAGGAGAATGTGATTGTGTGGGGGTGCTTTGCTGGTGACACTGTCAGTGATTTATTTAGAATTCAAGGCACACTTAACCAGCATGGCTACCAGAAGTCCCACTAAGCCTAAACCAGATGGGATGGTATCATTTGTTTTTCAACAGGACAATGACCCAAAACACACCTCCAGGCTGTGTAAGGGCTATTTGACCAAGAAGGAGAGTGATGGTGCTGCATCAGATGACCTGGCCTCCACCATCACCCGACCTCAACCCAATTTGAGATGGTTTGGGATGAGTTGGACCGCAGAGTGAAGGAAAAGCATCCAACAAGTGCTCAGCATATGTGGGAACTCCTTCAAGACTGTTGGAGAAGCATTCCAGGTGAAGCTGGTTGAAAGAATGCCAAGAGTGTGCAAAGAAAGCTGTCATCAAGGCAAAGGGTGGCTACTTTGAAAAATATATTTTGATAGTATTTAACACTTTCATTGGTTACTACATGATTCCAAATGTGTTATTTCATAGTTTTGATGTCTTCACTATTATTCTACAATGTAGAAAATAGTAAAAATATAGAAACACCTTTTGAATGAGTAGGCGTGTCCAAACTTTTGACTGGTATTGTATGTATAGCCTAATGCCTCCCTCATCACAGTACAGTTTCTGATGTCCCCATGGCCCTGTTTCTCATTGACTACTTATCGGTGTGGTCCCAGGTGTCCAAGAAGAACCTGATGGAGATAGTGAAGAAGCTGATGCTGCACGTGGACAAAGCCGAGGGAACCACTTACCGAGATGAGCTGCTCACCAAGATCATTGACATCTGCAGCCAGAGCAACTACCAGTACATCACCAACTTTGAATGGTCAGCACAACTTACTGGCAGGGCAAATATATTGTCCTCTGATTCTTTTAGATTCATACTTTCTGTGAGTTTGAGTCTCCGTGTGTCTCAAATAGCGTTGAAATGCTCACCGAGTCAAAACACATTGCAGTAATGCGTCTTGCTGTAAATTATTTGTAAATAATTCACAAAAGTTTTTGCATCGTACTGGCCCACTACTTGTCGTCTTTGTTTGGGGTTTACCTGCCATTTATGGGCCTACCTTGCACTGACTTTCTCACCTGTCTCTCAGGTACATCTGTCTGACCGTCTGTCTCTGTTTCCGTCTCTCAGGTACATCAGTATCCTGGTGGAGCTGACCCGCCTAGAGGGCACGCGGCACGGCCACCTCATCGCCTCCCAGATGCTGGACGTTGCCATCCGGGTGAAAGCCATCCGAGCCTTCGCCGTGGCCCAGATGGCTACACTGCTGGACAACGCCCACCTGCTGACCGGCAACACACAGCACAACGGCATCTGTGAGGTGCTCTACGCCGCCGCCTGGATCTGTGGAGAGTTCTCAGAGTATGTATTCATCCATTCCTCCTCTACAAGAACACATGCACACACATACAGTGTTTAGCAAGAATGTTTTCCACTAAGTCAAACTAGCTAAAATCAGGCCAGTTCAGGCCTGTATCATTGGCTTATCCCTCATCCTGTGCCATCCTCCATCCTGTGCCATCCTCCTATCTCCCCCCCAGACACCTTGAGGACCCCATGGCGACCCTGGAAGCCATGCTGCGGCCCAAGGTGGCCACCCTGCCGGGCCACATCCAGGCCGTGTACGTGCAGAACGCTGCCAAGCTGTTTTCTACGGTGCTGCGCGGCCAGGAGGGGGCGCCAGCAGACAGCAAGGTGGCCCAAGAGACCAGCCAGCTGCTCATTGACAGGCTGCCTGTGTTTGTCCAGAGTGCCAACCTGGAAGTGCAGGAGAGGGTTAGTAACACGGCTAACATTGATTAACCTCGGGGCTATTGGCCGTTTGAAAGGAGAATACCTTTTCCAGTATACTTCTCTCTCTGTGCTCCCCTCTCACTCCCCACCCTCTCCCCCCCCACCAGGCCTCCTGCATCCTGCAGCTGGTGAAGTACATCCAGAAGCTGCAACAGAAGGACGTGGAGGTAGCTGAGGAGGTGACAGCTCTGTTTGCTGGAGAGCTCAACCCTGTGGCCCCCAAGGCACAGAAGAAAGTGCCTGTTCCTGAAGGGTCAGTCTGCCTGCCGCTCTCCCCCTACTCACAATTAAGCTTATAGTGATACACAACATCAGACATATATTCTATAGGACTACACTGAACAAAAATCTAAACGCAACAGTTTTGTCACAAAATGCCACAGATGTCTCAAGTTTTGAGGGAGCGTGCAATATCAAATCAAAGTTTATTGGTCACGTGCGCCGAATTCAACAAGTGTAGACCTTACAGTGAAATGCTTACTTACAGGCTCTAACCAATAGTGCAAAAAAGGAATTAGGTGAACAATAGGTAAGTAAAGAAATAAAACAACAGTAAAAAAAGACAGTCGTGGCCAAAGGTTTTGAGAATGACACAAATATTAATTTCCACAAAGTTTGCTGCTTCAGTGTCTTTAGATATTTTTGGCAGATGTTACTATGGAATACTGAAGTATAATTACAAGCATTTCATAAGTGTCAAAGGCTTTTATTGACAGTTACATGAAGTTGATGCAAAGAGTCAATATTTGCATTGTTGACCCTTCTTTTTCAAGACCTCTGCAATCTGCCCTGGCATGCTGTCAATTAACTTCTGGGCCACATCCTGACTGATGGCAGCCCATTCTTGCATAATCAATGCTTGGAGTTTGTGGGTTTTTGTTTGTCTACCCGCCTCTTGAGGAATGACCACAAGTTCTCAATGGGATTAAGGTCTGGGGAGTTTCCTGGCCATGGACCCAAAATATTGATGTTTTGTTCCCTGAGCCACTTAGTTATCACTTTTGCCTTATGGCAAGGTGCTCCATCATGCTGGAAAAGGCATTGTTCGTCGCCAATCTCTTCCTGGATGGTTGGGAGAAGTTGCTCTCGGAGGATGTGTTGGTACCATTCTTTATTCATAGCTGTGTTCTTAGACAAAATTGTGAGTGAGCTCAATTCCTTGGCTGAGAAGCAACCCCACACATGAATGGTCTCAGGATGCTTGACTGTTGGCATGACACAGGACTGATGGTAGCGCTCACCTTGTCTTCTCCGGACAAGCTTTTTTACGGATGCCCCAAACAATCGGAAAAGGGATTCATCAGAGAAAATGACTTTACCCCAGTCCTCAGCAGTCCAATCCCTGTACCTTTTGCAGAATATCAGTCTGTCCCAGATGTTTTCCCTGGAGAGAAGTGGCTTTCTTTGCTGCCCTTCTTGACACCAGGCCATCCTCCAAAAGTCTTCACCTCACTGTCGGTGCAGATGCACTCACACCTGCCTGCTGCCATTCCTGAGCAAGCTCTGTACTGGTGGTGCCCTGATCCCGCAGCTGAATCAACTTTAGGAGATGGTCCTGGCGCTTGCTGGACTTTCTTGGGTGCCCTGAAGCCTTCACAACAATTGAACCGCTCTCCTTGAAGTTCTTGATGATCCGATACATTGTTGATTCAGGTGCAATCTTACTGGCAGCAATATCCTTGCCTGTGAAGCCCTTTTTGTGCAAAGCAATGATGACGGCACGTGTTTCCTTGCAGGTAACCATGTTTGACAGAGGAAGAACAATAATTCAAAGGACCACCCTGCTTTTGAAGCTTCCAGTCTGTTATTCGAACTCAATCAGCATGACAGAGTGATTTCCAGCCTTGTCCTCGCCAACACTCACACCTGTGTTAACGAGAGAATCACTGACATGATGTCAGCTGGTCCTTTTGTGGCAGGGCTGTTTTTGGGGGATTCAGTTCATTTGCATGGCAAAGAGGGACTTTGCAATTAATCTGATCACTCTTCATGACATTCTGGAGTATATGCAAATTGCCATCATACAAACTGAGGCAGCAGACTTTGTGAAAATTAATATTTGTCGTTCTCAACTTTTGGCCACTACTGTACAGTAGCGTGGCTGTATACAGTAGCGAGGCTATAAAAGTAGCGAGGCTACATACAGACACCGGTTAGTCAGGCTGATTTGAGGTAGTATGTACAGTGAGGGGAAAAAAGTATTTGATCCCCTGCTGATTTTGTACGTTTGCCCACTGACAAAGAAATGATCAGTCTATAATTCTAATGGTAGGTTTATTTGAACAGTGAGATACAGAATAACTACAAAAAAATCCAGAAAAACGCATGTGAAAAATGTTATAAATTGATTTGCATTTTAATGAGGGAAATAAGTATTTGACCCCTCTGCAAAACATGACTTAGTACTTGGTGGCAAAACCCTTGTTGGCAATCAGAGGTCAGACGTTTCTTGTAGTTGGCCACCAGGTTTGCACACATCTCAGGAGGGATTTTGTCCCACTCCTCTTTGCAGATCTTCTCCAAGTCATTAAGGTTTCGAGGCTGACGTTTGGCAACTCGAACCTTCAGCTCCCTTCACAGATTTTCTATGGGATTAAGGTCTGGAGACTGGCTAGGCCACTCCAGGACCTTAATTTGCTTCTTCTTGAGCCACTCCTTTGTTGCCTTGGCCGTGTGTTTTGAGTCATTGTCATGCTGGAATACCCATCCATGACCCATTTTCTATGCCCTGGCTGAGGGAAGGAGGTTCTCACCCAAGATTTGACGGTACATGGCCCCGTCCATCGTCCCTTTGATGCGGTGAAGTTGTCCTGTCCCCTTAGCAGAAAAACACCCCCAAAGCATAATGTTTCCACCTCCATGTTTGACGGTGGGGATGGTGTTCTTGGGGTCATGGGCAGCATTCCTCCTATTCCAAACACGGTGAGTTGAGTTGATGCCAAAGAGCTCCATTTTGGTCTCATCTGACCACAACACTTTCACCCAGTTGTCCTCTGAATCATTCAGATGTTCATTGGCAAACTTCAGATGGGCATGTATATGTACTTTCTTGAGCAAGGGGAACCTTTATCCCGGTTTTAACTGTACCGGGCATGTGGGCAAGCGGGTTTGCTGATGTCAAAGCTGAGTGCCCCATGGTGGCGGTGGGGTTATGGTATGGGCAGGCATAAGCTACAGACAACGAACACAATTGCATTGTGTCGATGGCTATTTATATGCACAGAGATACCGTGACAAGATCCTGAGCCCCATTGTCGTGCCATTCACCCACCGCCATCACCTCATTTTTCAGCATGATAATGCACGGCCATGTCGCAAGGATCTGTACACAATTCCTGGAAGCAGAAAATGTCCCAGTTCTTCCATACTCACCAGACATGTCACCTATTGAGCATGTTTTGGATGCTCTGGATCAACTTGTACAACAGCGTGTTCCTGTTCTGACCAATATCCAGCAACTTCGCACAGCTATTAAAGTGAAGTGGGACAACATTCCACAGGCCACAATCAACAGCCTGGTCAACTCTATGCGAAGGAGATGTGTCGCAATGCATGATGCAAATGGTGGTCACACCAGATACTAACTGGTTTTCTGATCCACGCCCTTACCTTATTAAAAAAAAAAAAAAAGTATCTGTGTCCAACAGATGCATATCATATACCAGTCATGTGAAATCCATAGATTAGGGCCTAATGAATTTATTTCAATTGACTGACTTCCTTTATACAGTACATTTGGAATATATTCAGACCTGTTGACTTTTTCCCCCTTTTGTTACGCTACAGGCTTATTCTAAAATGGATGAAAAAAAAAATGTCACTCATCAATCTACACACAATACCCCATAATGACAAAGCAAAAACAGATTTTCAGACATTTTTGCAAATGCATTAAAAATAAGAAACTGATATCACATTTACATAAGTATTCAGACCCTTTACTCAGTACTTTGTTGAAGCACCTTTGGCAGTAATTACATCCTTGAGTCTTCTTGGGTATGACACTACAAGCTTGGCACACCTGTATTTGGGGAGTTTCTCTCATTCTTCTCTGCAGATCCTCTCAAGCTCTGTCAGGTTGGAAGGGGAGCGTCACTGCATAGCTATTTTCAGGTCTCTCCAGAGATGTTGGATCAGGTTAACTATTTAGGGAGTGGTGGGGCGCTAGCTCTCGACATTACCCGGTGAAATGCAAGGCGCCAAATTCAAAATCCCAAAGTTTAATTATTAAGCATTCATCAATACACTTATATATATATATATATAAGTGTTGCATAGTCATCAAAAGCTCTGCTTCTTGGCAATATCACTGCGTTGTCAGATTGTGCGAAAGCACAACATTTGATTGTTTGAGGGTAGCACCACCAATATTTTTACATTAGCATAAATTCATAAACGATCGCGGTTCACACAAAACACATTTCACAACAAAAACAAATCCCTTACCTTTTGAAGAACTTCTGCTGAGGGCTTCCTAAGTGTCTAACGAAGACAATCCATGGTTCTTTTGTTAGAAAAAGTCATTTATTATACTATCCGTTTGGTTGGTGTGTAATGTTCAGAAAATCCAACGCCGAATCGCCCATAGAACCGTGAAGAGAACACGTTCAAATATACCTATAAACTTTTCCTAAACAAATCAAATACCAGTTAAAATGCATCCTTAGCTATCCTTTTATGAATATGAGCGATAATATTTCACTCGGATGGTCACCTAAACGTTATATAAGTAAAATAAAGTGGGGCGCGCATCCAGACTAGCGCACGAGAAAACTTGTTGACATTTGAGCTACCTTGGCCATTTCCTTTTCCCTATTCTTCCTGCTTCCTCCAATCTCTCTGAGGCTTTATATATAGACTGTTGACATCTAGTGGAAGCCATAGGTACTGAAATCTCGGAGCTGCTTGCCATAGAACTCAATAGGGAGACTGTCAAACAGAGCCAATGTGACAAAAAACATTAATTCCGGATAGATGTTTCTCTGGTTTTCGCCTGCTATTTCTGTTCTGTTTACACCCAGACAATATGTTAACACTTTTAGAAACTTCAGAGTATTTCCTATCCAATAGTACTAATTATGTGCCTATCCTATTTTCTGGGCCTGAGTGGGAGGCATTTTTCTTTGGGCACGCCAGACTCTCCCAAACCGTCACCTCGGTAGCCGCTCCCTAAGAAGTTAAAGTCCGGACTCTGCCTGGGCCACTTAAGAACATTATCTAACAAGTAATATCTAACAAGTAATCTAACAATTCCCCAACAACTACCTAATCCACACAAATCTAAAGGGGTGAATGAGAATTTGTACATATAAGTATATGGATGAGCAATGGCCGAGCGGCATAGGCAAGGTGCAATAGATGGTATAAAATACAGTATATACATGTGATATGAGTAATGTAAGATATGTAAACATTATTTAAAGGGACAAGTAATCCATTTATTAAAGTGGCCAGTGATTGGGTCTCAATGTAGGCAGCAGCCTCTCTGAGTTAGTAATTGCTGTTTAGCAGTCTGATGGCCTTGAGATGCTGTTTTTCAGTCTCTCGGTTCCAGCTTTGATGCACCTGTACTTACCTCGCCTTCTGGATAGTAGCAGTGTGAACAGGCAGTACTCAGGCGGATGTTGTCCTTGATTATTTTTTTGGCCTTCCTGTGACATTGGGTGACATTGGGTGCTGCAGGTGTTGTGTCGTCTGCAAAGTTGATGAGTGAGTTGGAGGGGAGCATGGCCACGCCGTCGTGGGTGAACAAGGAGTACAGGAGTGGGCTGAGCACGCACCCCTGTGGGGCCCCAGTGTTGAGGGTCAGCGAAGTGGAGATGTTTCATACCTTCACCACCTTGGGGGCGGCCTGTCAGAAAGTCCAGGACCCAATTGCACAGGGCGGGGTTGAAGCCCAGGGCCTCCAGCTTGATGATGAGCTTGGAGGGTACTATGGTGTTGAATGCTGAGCTGTAGTCAATGAACAGCATTCTTAGATGGGTATTATTTTTGTCCAGATGGGATAGGGCTGTGTGCTTAGGGTTGTTGTCCTGTTGGAAGGTGAACCTTTGCCCCAGTCTGAGGTCCTGAGCGCTCTGGAGCAGGTTTAAATCAAGGATCTCTCTCTACTTTGGTCCGTTCGTCTTTCCCTTGATCCTGACTAGTTTCCCAGTCCTTGCCGCTGAAAAACATCCCACAGTGTGATGCTGCCACTGGGGTTGCACATTTTGGGGAATATTCAGAGGTGGAAACTTTCCGTGGGAATATATATGTGAATTAACGGAAATATATGCAAATGATTATTTATACCATTTAAATGTAGATTTTGTTTGCATTGGATATATTTACCATATCTTATGGAGACAGAAACATAAGCCTTTTACCTTATCATAAGTAGATATAATTGCAAATGATCAAATCCTTCCAATAGAAAAAAAAAAAAATAAAAATATTCAGTTACGAATTGAACTTTAATTAAATGAGTTGACTTTTCACATGGGATGATTTCACTGAACAGCAAAAGAAAGGGAATATTGAATGATCCATCGCATCTCCCAAAAATCTGTAAAATGATAGTCTAGAAACCAAAGCTTTGGTTGTCTTCCTCTCAGGCTTCCATGTCTTCTCCCCTGGACCTCCTCAATGTTCACCTCTTGAACATCAGACTCTGAGACCTCATCTTCACTGACACTTTCCAACCTTGTTGAGGATGGCTTGTTGTCAGGCTCAAAAAGACTCAAATTTGCCTGGATGGTCACCAATTATTCAACCCTTGCGTTGGTCAGCCTGTTGCGTGCTTTGGTGTGTGTGTGTGTGTGTTCCCAAACAAGGACCAGTTGCGCTCTGAGGCGGCTGATGTTGGTGGGATTTGGAGGATGGAGGCAACAGGGGAAAGAGCCTCAGATCTACAAAGTCCCTTCCACCAGGTGGCTGATGAGATATGTTGGCACGACTGCCATATTGCATCTCCATCCCAAAGCCCTTGCTTGGAAGTGTACTTTGCCAGACTGCCAAGAACCTTGCCCTTATCCAGGCCAAGGTTGCAAGACACGGTAGTGATGACACCATAGGCCTTGTTGATATCATTATGGGGTATTGTGTGTAGAATGATGAGGGGAAAAATTTTTATTCAATCCATTTTAGAATAAGGCTGGAACGTAACAAAGTGGAAAAAGTCAAGGGGTCTGAATACTTTCGGAATGCACAGTAGGAACTATACCTCAGTAAAATCTTTGAAATTGTTGCATGTTGCGTTTTTATATTTTTGTTCAGTGTACTTTATGCAGCCCGTTGGACAATTTTAGATAATGAAAAGTAGCTTTGTTGTGTACACTGTCTGTAACCGCATTTCCACCCGCAGTTTTTATGCAAGTACAGTAATACCGTATAAAAAAACTGGATGATTCGGTACAATTTTTTAAATGTGGACAGAGATTTTTTTTCTTGGTTTTGTCCCCAGTCTGGACCTGGATGCGTGGATCAACGAGCCTCCGTCTGGGAGCGAGTCTGAGGATGAGGGTAGGAAGACCAAGACCAAGGGCAAGGCTGTGTTTGCCAAGGAGGAGTCCAGACACACCAAGCCACGCTACACTGAAGTGGACGAGAAGGAACTGGCTAAGGTAAGATGGGAATTTACAAGCCAATAATCGGTGCTGTGTATGCATTGAGATACAAGCTTCTCAATTCTTTTAACAGTTGATCTGTTGTTGATGTTAAATCTTTGGTGATACTAAAACAATCAGAAACTGAAGAGGTACACAGGTCAACACCACGGCATTTTCATATGACTGACTTGATACTGTTTCTCCCTCTCAACAGAGGAGAGAAGTAAGGAAGGCAGAGCAAGCCAACAACCCCTTCTACATCAAGGCCTCCCCGTCCTCTCAGAAGGTACGCACCCAATCGGCAGCTTGTCTTATGTGTTAACCTGACTCTTGCAGAAATGTAATTCATTACACATTTCAAACCATTTGAATATACTGTACCAGTCTAAAGTTTGGACACACCTACTCATTCCAGGGTTTTTATTTAAGCTATTTTCTATGTTGTATAATAATAGTGAAGACATCAAAACTATTAAATAACACATATGGAATCATGTACTTAACAAAAAAGTGTTAAATCATAATGTGTTTTTATATTTGAGATTCTTCAAAGTAGCCAACCTTTGCCTTGGTGACAGCTTTGCACACACTTGGCATTCTTTCAACCAGCTTCATGAGGTAGTCACCTGGAATGCATTTAAATTAACAGGTGTGACTTGTTAATTTGTGGGATTTCTTTCCTTCTTAATGCGTTTTGAGCCAATCAGTTGTGTTGTGACATGGTAGGGGTGGTATACAGAAGATAGCCCTATTTGGTAAAAGACCAAGTCCATATTATGGCAATAACAGCTCAAATAAGTAAAGAGAAACGACAGTCCATCATTACTTTAAGACATGAAGGTCAGTCAATCCGGAAAATGTCAAGAACTTTGAACATTTCTTCAAGTGCAGTCGCAAAAACCATCAAGCGCTATGATGAAACTGTCTCTCTTGAGGACCACCACAGGAAAGGAAGATCCAGAGTTACCTCTGCTGCAGAGGATAAGTTCATTAGAGTCACCAGCCTCAGAAATTGCAGACCAAATAAATGCTTCACAGAGTTCAAATAACAGACATCTCAACATCAGCTGTTCAGAGAAGATTGCATGGATCAGGCCTTCATGGTCGAATTGCTTTAAATAAACCACTACTAAAGGACACCAATAAGAAGATGAGACTTGCTTGGGCCAAGAAACACTAGCAATGGACATTAGACTGGTTCCAACTGCCGTGTCTTTGTGAGACGCAGACTAGGTGAACGGATGATCTCCACATGTGTGGTTCTCACCGTGAAGCATGAAGGAGGAGGTGTGATGGTGTGGGGGGTGCTTTGCTGGTGACACTGTCAGTGATTTATTTAGAATTCAAGGCACACTTAACCAGCATGGCTACCACAGCATTCTGCAGCGATACGCCATCCCATCTGGTTTGCACAGTCCCACTATCATTTGTTTTTCAACAGGACAATGACCCAACACACCTCCAGGCTGTGTAAGGGCTATTTGACCAAGAAGGAGAGTGATGGTGCTGCATCAGATGACCTGGCCTCCACCATCACCCGACCTCAACCCAATTGCGAAGGTTTGGGATGAGTTGGACTGCAGAGTGAAGGAAAAGCATCCAACATCCAAAGTGCTCAGCATATACTCCTTCAAGACTGTTGGAAATGCATTCCAGGTGAAGCTGGTTGAGAGAATGCCAAGAGTGTGCAAAGCTGTCATCAAGGCAAAGGGTGGCTACTTTGAAAAATATATTTTGAAAGTGTAACACTTTTTTTTGGTTACTACGTGATTCCATATGTGTTATTTCATAGTTTTGATGTCTTCACTATTATTCTACAATGTAGTAAAATAAAGAAAAACCCTTGAATAAGTAGGTGTGTCCGAACTTTTTACCATCTTTGCAATTTATGAATGTGTTATTCAATGCGTTTCTATGGGCTTTAGTAGTAATAGCCAAAATCGATATTTTATCCCCCGAAAAATTGTGTATGTGTGTATATACACACATGTACACCTAAAGGGGTACTACAATTCTGAATCAAAATGCTAAGCTATCCATAGTATTAGCATCTTGAAACAATTCCATATGTCTGCTTAGCACCCCCATCCCCCAACGTGTGTGTGTGTGTGTGTGCGTGCAGGTATACCAGGAGGGTGTTGGTGTGGAGCACATTCCAGTGGTGCAGATTGACCTCAGTGTGCCTCTCAAAGTCCCAGGTCAGTTTCTCTGGCCACTACTTAATAATAACCAATTGATTTCAATGTACAGTGTATCAGTCAGTGGTTCTGCACACAGGACTCCAAACCTAACCCGTATCCCTCTTTCTCTTTTCACCTCTGTCATAACTAATCCCCTCTTCTGTACCTCTTTCTGTCTCGCCTCTTTCTGTGTAATAACTTGACCCCACTTCCTCTTTCTTTCTTTCTCTTCCTTTCTCCCTCCCGTTGGGTTTAGGGATGCCAATGTCAGACCAGTATGTGAAGCAGGAAGAGGAGCGTCGGGAGAAAAACAAGGCAGACAGGAAGAAGAAGGACAAGAAGAAGAGGAGGGAGAAAGGCCGGCAGAGGAGGGGGGACTCGGGCCCAGAGAGCGAGGAGGACATCACCCCCGCACACATGGTGGACATCGTCACTGAAGAGATGCCAGAGGTACAGTAGGCCAGGCAGAAATACCAGGCGGAGATGCCAGTGGTGTACCGTAAGCCAGGCGGAGATGCCAGGGGTGTCCAGTAAGCCAGGCGGAGATGCCAGGGGTGTCCAGTAAGCCAGGCGGAGATGCCAGGGGTGTCCAGTAAGCCAGGCGGAGATGCCAGGGGTGTCCAGTAAGCCAGGCGGAGATGCCAGGGGTGTCCAGTAAGCCAGGCGGAGATGCCAGGGGTGTCCAGTAAGCCAGGCGGAGATGCCAGGGGTGTCCAGTAAGCCAGGCGGAGATGCCAGGGGTGTCCAGTAAGCCAGGCGGAGATGCCAGGGGTGTCCAGTAAGCCAGGCGGAGATGCCAGGGGTGTCCAGTAAGCCAGGCGGAGATGCCAGTGGTGTACAGTAAGCCAGGCAGAGATGCCAGGGGTAGAGCCATTGGGTAGAGGCCAGGCACTTTCAGAGTGTTGCAGATAATAGAAATGTGGCATACCTTTGATAATATTTGCATATGCAAGGATGTTGTTTTGCTCTGTCACTAACTCCATTCTCTTCCTGTTTCAGAATGCCTTACCCAGTGATGACGATGACAAAGATCCCAACGACCCCCACAAAGCTTTGAACATCGACCTGGACAAGTGAGTTCATTCATCATCACTGACCTCTCTCTGTATTACAGATGTCCACTAATGGATTAGTATGAAAGTGTAGGATATATAACCTGGCTGTGTTATTATCTACTCTGTGGGGGTGTATAATCTCTTCCTGGCTCCACTGATGAGAGGCTGGTGCTGGCCTGGTCTTCTTCATCCTCACACACACTCCCTCTCACTGTGCTGTGCTCTGCTCTGTGGTTCTTTCCCTCTGTCTCTCTTATGCACACACACACACACACATCTGTCCTCTTGACTGTGCAGTTTGCTGGTGGCATCTCACAGGTGAGTACCTTCTCAGCCTCAGGAGAAGCCCTGTCTGGCCCTGGACTCTAGACTGACTGATCTGCTTCCTCTGTCTGCGTCTCTCTCTCTGTCTGCGTCTCTCTCTCTGTCTGCGTCTCTCTCTCTGTCTGCGTCTGTCTCTCTCTCTGTCTGCGTCTGTCTCTCTCTCTCTCTCTGTCTGTCTCTCTCTCTCTCTCTGTGTCTCTCTCTCTCTCTCTCTGTCTGTGTCTCTCTCTGTTGTTCTCTGTGTGTCTCCCTCTCTCTCTGTCTCTCTCTCTCTCTCTGTCTGTGTCTCTCTCTCTGTTGTTCTCTGTGTGTCTCTCTCTCTCTCTGTCTCTCTGTGTCTCTGTTTCTCTGTTTCTGTTTGGGCATGATGTGACTTTTACAGTTTGAAGTTTGATCCTTGTTTTCAACAACACTCCATTTGAAACCTTCTACAAGCTCACTTCAGAGAATCAGCTTTCCCTCCTTACAAAACTCTGTTAATGTGCCCACTGTGGCTGGAGCCAAAGAAAAGCGCTCTCACTTCTCACTAACATGAACAGATTGATGTGATAAGATGAGAGTTTATAGATTTCTCAGTGGAACTGCTGATTTTCTCAAGTCATGACTTATTCACCATTACTAATCATGGACGACTACTGTTGTCTTTACTAGTCAAATCCTCACCCAATCCATGGATCTTCTTCAACACAATGTTAATCCTTGGTTACAGAGTATGGTGACAATGTGATTATTGTAGATAGTCAGATTAATAAATAGTTCCATTAAAACGTTTACATGCTTTGCAAGAAGACAAATGTCACTAATAATCCTGTTTACATGGACACATCTGAAATCCATCTTCCTGGATGGCACTGATAAATGCAGAAAATCACCAATCAAATAAACACTACCACAGTGACCATTCTGAGGACATATAAAGTTTCAGTGTGAAAACTACTTCTAAGACACATACATTCAGTTGTTCCGAACTTACTTCACTCGCGCTAAAGAGGGAGGCTCGCTCGGCTGCTGCTAGCACATGCAGATCAAATACAATGCTAGAACGCCGATTTTAAGGTGTTTACATGTCCTAATCATTTGAAAGATTGCTCAGAAAACCAGGTGTTTTAATCTGCGTATACTTACTTTGATTTTGACTGTACGCCGATTTACGATAAGCAGAGTAGTGTTTACATGACTATTGCATAATCTGCCCGCTGCCGTAATCAGTTTAATATCGAATTATTACTGTGCATGTAAACGTACTCAGTTACTGCAGACACCAACAGAGGCATCAATCCAGTTCTGATATTGGATAAACCTGTTAATGGTGGTCTCCCTCCTGACCTCCCACTCTGCCTGAGGAATAGCTTTGAAGGTTTGTGCTGAGCAAGTTTGCGTTTGAGATGTCATGCACCTGAGTGGAGTTGATGGGCTTGTCTCAACTAGCTTCCTTTCCTAATCTCCTTTCCTTCACTGGCATTGAAAAGTGAATCGACTGGATAGGTTTTCACCATGCTGCTTTTAACCTGTCTTTCCCTCCCAGATCAGTGGTCATGGCGGAAAGGAGGCTAGTTAAGACTATTGACCAGAATCCCCATGTACACCCAGGGCTGTGGTTTAATGTGTCTCCTCTCTGTGCTCTCAGGCCCCTGGCAGACAGCGAGAAGAAGCTGCCAGTCAGGACACACCGTCCCGACGAGGGCCTCAAGAGCCCTGTAGATGACGGGGAGGGGTTGGAGGTCGCTTCAGAGCCCAAGAAGAAGAGCGGGAAGGAGAAGAAGGACAAGGAGAGGAAGGTGACGCCCTATTCTTTATGCCCTTGGAATATCTCTGTTTTTTGTGACCTTATTGTCTTAAGGTGTGTTGTTGTTGTTATTGTAGAAGGGTAAAGAGAAGAAGAAGAAGAAGAAACACAAACAAGAGGAAGGGGATGATCTTATTGAGGCTGGGTCAGAGGAGCCTGTCCAGTCAGAAGTGACCAACGATGTGGCAGCCCAGCCTCCTACCTCCACACCAGAGGTATGACATCACAAAGGGAGGGACTACCTTTTTTACAGGGACAAAATTTGCACAATGTCATTCTGTGTTGGGTATTTTGACAGTCCTGTTATTAATATACATCTATTGAAGAATTAAGACTGACACTAAATAATTTAACTAAACTAAGATTTTTTTTGAAATAAATGTATATAAGATAATCTGTCAAGCAAACACATTTCTTTGGTCATTTTCATTTATCAATCATTGTCACTGCTTCTTTCAAGCCCCCTCACCATCCTATCAGCAATAAAGATTAAATCAAGTATCAATAAGTATTTGTTCTAAGATTGCAGTATCTCTAGTCGGTCTCTTGAAATACTTGATTTATTCATGAAAATAACAGTGTAATCTCTGTATCCATTTTCATGAAGAGGTAGTACAAAAATGTTAACCTCTCTATCCCCTCCCCCCTCGCTCTTGCTCCCTCTCCCTCCCCGCACTGTTGTAGGCTTCGGATCTGGATTTCTGGCTCTCAAATGCTCCAGTGCCATCTGACCCTCAGGTTGAGTTCCCCTCTCTCTCTCTTACAGTCACTCCTTGTCCTTGTTGTCATTTATTTGTGTTCTAACAGTACCTCTTCATCCATCCTCTGCTCTCGTCTGATCCTCTTCGCCATGCGTGGTTCTTTCCTTCCATCCACTCTTCTCTTCTTTCACCCTTGCAGTGCTGCCTCTCTTTCTGAGGTCACGTAATCCTACTCATTCTGGGGCTGTCGTGTTTCTTAGTGTTGGTTCTCTCTGTTTTGGTTTTGCTCGGTGTGTCTGTTTCTCGTCAGTGTTGGGGTCACAGTTGTTGTCAAGTTCAGGGGCCTCAGTGTCTGGAATCATGCTGACGGTTCTTGTTGTTCCTGTCAAACCAATGCAACAGCAGCACAGCTCTTCGTGTGTAGTATGACTACATATAGACAGTGTTTTTGACTACATACCCTGTGCTTGTGACTGTGCGTGTGACTACATACACTGTGCTTGTAACTGTGTGTGTGACTACATACACTGTGCTTGTAACTGTGTGTGTGACTACATACACTGTGCTTGTAACTGTGTGTGTGACTACATACACTGTGCTTGTAACTGTGCGTGTGACTACATACACTGTGCTTGTAACTGTGCGTGTGACTACATACACTGTGCTTGTAACTGTGTGTGTGACTACATACACTGTGCTTGTAACTGTGTGTGTGACTACATACACTGTGCTTGTGACTGTGCGTATGACTACATACCTTGTGCTTGTGACTACATTGACTGTGCGTGTGACTACATACCCTGTGCTTGTGACTGTGCGTGTGACTACATACACTGTGCTTGTGCGTGTGACTACATACCCTCGTGCTTGTGACTGTGCGTGTGACTACATACCCTCGTGCTTGTGACTGTGCATGTGTAACTGCAGAGCAGCTGTCAGACCAGGTGGAAGACTAATGACAACAGTACAGTATTCAGTTTTAAGTCAGACTAGTTCATAAAGTTTAGCTCAGTGACCCCACTCTCTCCGTCCTCTGTTCTGAACTACTGTATGGGACAGTTTCAAGCAGAATCTGATCATTAGATATACATTGTTCAGGGGCTCTGCATGTTGATTTCTTGTTTACACCACACCAACTGTCTGCCCTCAGGAAATAAGCTACGTCTAGCAGTCACCCAAACGTGACTTCACAGTTCACACATCCTATCAGAACATGTTTCTGTATTTCTGTTTTTAGAGTCGATTATTGTTCCATTTAAGTACAGATGTGAACGGATACTATCGACAATGGGTCCATTGTAACAATGTCAGGATTAGACAACTTCTTAACAACAAACAAATTACGACTAACCCAAACTACTACTACTACCTGTACTTGTATATGATCAATAAATGACAGCGTGTTGTATGTCAATAATCCTCCTAAATGTGTCCATTCTAACTTTTTGAGGGCTGTGTGTGTGTGGTGACAGGAGGCCGCAGCAGTGGCGCACGCTCCCCCAGCCTCCACTCCTGAGGCTGCGTCTGGTGTGGCTGCCGTGGTCCCAGACTCTGAGCCTGAAGAGACTGTGAGTCACTCCACTTTACTGATGATGTCATAATCACGAAACAGAAATCTCAGCTGTTACTATGGATCATTTCTATTTTATGTGTAAGATTTGATTTCATATTTTATAAACCATATAAAACATACACATACAAACGACAGCATCATTCATTACTAACGTTTCTACAGGAAAGACTAGCGCAACAGGATACTGCATTTTGACAGATCTTGTCTGAGCACTCCCTCCCTCTTTCTGAATAGACTGCCCTTTACACCATCCCCTGCTTGTTTCCCTCTCAGAAATCCTCCAAGCACAAGAAGAAGAAGCAGAAAAAGGAGGAGAAGGACAAGAAAAAGAAGAAGCACCATCATCATCATCACCACCATAGCGATGGAGCCGGAGACGAGTCTGTGCAGAACGGCACGGTGGAGGAGGAGGAGCCTCTGCCGGTCAGTAAACAATCACCTTTTATTCTGTCCACTCAGTCCAATCCCTGTCCACTGGACATTCAAGTCATAAATCTAACTTTATTTGTCACATGCGTGTAGACCTTACTGTGAAATGCTTACTTACAAGCCCTTAACCAACAGTGCACTTCAAGAAGAGTTAAGAAAATATTTACCAAATAAACTAAAAAGTAACACAATCACAATAATAAAGCTATATACAGGGGGTACCCGGTACCGAGTCGGTGTGCGGGGGTACAGGTTAGTTGTACCCCCGCAATACTGTCCATATAAAACTTCCCTACCTTCACCCATTGATTTGACACAAGTATGTCAAGTATGCAGTGTGTATACACTCCCTATCTCAAATAGTGTATATATACATAATCTAGACCTGGGTCTGATTCCCTTGTTTGCATATTGAGTGAGAACTGACCAGGCTCCTCTCTTTTTTACTACAGCCCATGTCCAATTACGCCCTGCTGGCTGAGAACTCCTACATCAAGATGGTGAGTGGGATGGAGCGAGACGCTTGGGTCCACTGGAGAAGTATACTATTGTTGTCTATCTTCTATGTGAATAGCCACTCATATTAGAACTGGGAGGAGTCGTAACATTGATATATAATACAATGCATTCAGAAAGTATTCAGACCCCTTCCCTTTTTCCACATTTTGTTACGTTACAGCCTTATTCTAAAATGGATTTTAAATAAACTAAACACAATACCCCATAATGACAAAGCAAAAAGGTTGTTTTTTTTTTATATTTGAAAAGGTCCCACAGTTGACGGTTTATGTCAGAGTAAAAACCAAGCCGTGAGGTCGAAGGAATTGTCAGAAGAGCTCAAAGACAGGATTTTGTCAAGGCACAGATCTGGGGAAGGGTACCAAAAAATGTCTGCAGCATTGAAGATCCCCAAGAACACAGTGGCCTCCATTATTCTTAAATGGAAGAAGTTTGGAACCACAAAGACTCTTCCTACAGCTGGTTGCCCGGCCAAACTGAGCCATCGGTGGAGAAGGGCCTTGGTCAGGGAGGTGACCAAGAACCCGATGGTCACTCTGACAGAGCTCCAGAGTTCCTCTTTGGAGATCGGAGAACAAGATTGATGTGTGTAGAGTGATGAGGGAAAATAACAAGTTAATCAATTTTAGAATAAGGCTGTAACATAAAACAATGTGGGAAAAGTCAAGGGGTCTGAATACTTTCCAAATGCACTGTATATACTGTAAGTCAATCAATCAAATGTATTTATAAAGCCCTTCTTACATCAGCTGATGTCACCGAGTGCTGTATAGAACCCAGCCTAAAACCCCAAACAGCAAGCAATGCAGGTGTAGAAGCACGTGGACCCCTCCTTATGCTCCCTCTTTTTCTCTTTCAAGAGGAAGCAGGATGCTGATGAGGTATTGGCTGAAGTTCTGTGAACTGCAGGCTATGGGTTTTACAGGATAATCTTCTAGATGTGCTGTGTGGTTGTGCTTTTTCTCAGACTGTCCCCTGGCTTAATCACCCTGTGATAACCAAGCTGTTATGCAGAGACATGTGTATATTGGAAAATGCAACCCTGTTATTCACAACACCATAAGCCAGGGGCATCCTCTTGAGTGTGTGACGTTACGATTCTACTGTCCTATCAGTGCTGTTTCCAGGTTGCTTCAGAAAAATCACATGGGATTCATGTTGGGATTGGAATGGTTGAATCGATTTGCTGGTTTGCTGCGTTTTGCATGCAAGTCAATCTGCTGGGCTCCTTGTGTGAACACTGCTGACTACAGAGTGGATCGACCTCTACTTCATCCCTCTCTCTTTCCCTCTTTAGGTGTGTGACATCCAGGGGAACTTGCATGACGGTAGCCAGGTGGTGGTCTCTGTCATCTTTGAAAATAAGTGTGACAGTTTCATCAAGTCCATGGAGTTCAATGTGATGGACTCTCTCAACTCCAAGCTGCAGCGGCCTGAGGGAGCCGGCCCACACGACAGCCTCACCGTGCCCTTCCAACTGCCCCCCGGTGAGGAAGCAGGAGAGACTGGGAGGAGGATAAAGCTATGGAGACTGTTGTTGAAATAAGAGCTAAATTCCCATCCAAATATAAAAATTCCCAGTTTACATCCAAAATAATCAATTTTTCTCTCTCTTGTTCCTCAGGGATCTCTAACGAGGCACGGTTCATCTTCTCAATGCAGAGCATTGTGATGCCCCAGAAACTGAAGGGAACCCTCACCTTCATAGTCAAGGTGAGTTGGTCTTGCTCTCCACAAAGCCCTCACATTCCCCACTATCCAAATCTATTCGAAGTTTATTTGTCACGTGTGCCGAATACAACAGGTGTAGACCTTACAATGAAATGCTTACTTACAGGCTCTAACCAACAGTGCAGAAAAGGTATTAGGTGAACAATAGGTAAGTAAAGAAATAAAAACAACAATAAAAGACAGTGAAAGATAACCGTAGCAAGGCTATATACAGGCACCGGTTAGTCGGGCTGATTGAGGTAGTATGTACATGTAGACATGGTTAAGGTAACTATGCATATATGATAAACAGAGAGTAGCAGTAGCGTAAAAGAGGGGTTGGCGGGTGGTGGGTGGCGGGTTGGCGGATGGTGGGTGCGGGGGCACTGGTTGGTCGGGCCAATTGAGGTAGTATGTACATGAATGTATGGTTAAAGTGATTATGCATATATGATAAACAGAGAGTAGCAGCAGCGTAAAAGAGGGATTGGGGGGGGCACACAATGCAAATAGTCCGGGTAGCCATTTGATTACCTGTTCAGGAGTCTAATGGCTTGGGGGTAAAAACTGTTGATGAGCCTTTTTGTCCACTCCGGGTACCACTTGCCATGCGGTAGTAGAGAGAACAGTCTATGACTAGGGTGGCTGGAGTCTTTGACAATTTTTAGGGCCTTCCTCTGACACAGAGGTCCTGGATGGCAGGCAGCTTAGCCCCAGTGATGTACTGGGCCGTATGCACTACCCTCTGTAGTGCCTTGCGGTCGGAGGCCGAGCAATTGCCGTACCAGGTAGTGATGCAACCAGTCAGGATACTCTCAATGTTGAAGCTATAGAACCTTTTGAGGATCTGAGGACCCATGCCAAATCTTTTTAGTTTCCTGAGGGGGAATAGGCTTTGTCGTGCCCGTTTCACAACTGTCTTGGTGTGTTTGGACCATTCTAGTTTGTTGGTGATGTGGACACCAAGGAACTTGAAGCTCTCAACCTGCTCCACTATAGCCCCGTTGATGAGAATGGGGGCATATTCAGTCCTCCTTCTCCTGTAGTCCACAATCATCTTCTTAGTCTTGGTTACGTTGAGGGATAGGTTGTTATTTTGGCACCACCTGGCCAGGTCTCTGACCTCCTCCCTATAGGCTGTCTCGTCGTTGTCGGTGATCAGGCCTACCACTGTTGTCGTCTGCAAGCTTAATGATGGTGTTGTAGTCGTGCCTGGCCATGCAGTCATGGGTGAACAGGGAGTACAGGAGGGGACTGAGCACGTACCCCTGAGGGGCTCCAGTGTTGAGGATCAGCGTGGCAGATGTGTTGCTACCTACCCTCACCACCTGGGGGCGGCCCGTCAGGAAGTCCAGGATCCAGTTGCAGAGGGAGGTGTTTAGTCCCAGGATCCTTAGCTTAGTGATAAGCTTTGAGGGTACTATGGTGTTGAACCCTGAGCTGTAGTCAATGAATAGCATTCTCACGTAGGTGTTCCTTTTGTCCAGGTGGGAAAGGGCAGTGTGGAGTGCAATAGAGATTGCATCATCTGTGGATCTGTATGGGCGGTATGCAAATTGGAGTGGGTCTAGGGTTTCTGGGATAATGGTGTTGATGTGAGCTATGATCAGCCTTTCAAAGCACTTCATGGCTACGGACGTGAGTGCTACGGGTCTGTAGTCATTTAGGCAGGTTGCCTTCGTGTTCTTGGGCACAGGGACTATGGTGGTCTGCTTGAAACATGTTGGTATTACAGACTCAATCAGGGACATGTTGAAAATGTCAGTGAAGACACCTGCCAGTTGGTCAGCACATGCTCGGAGCACACGTCCTGGTAATCCGTCTGGCCCTGCAGCCTTGTGAATGTTGACCTGTTTAAAGGTCTTACTCACGTCGGCTATGGAGAGCATGATCACACAGTCGTCCGGAACAGCTGATGCTCTCATGCATGCCTCAGTGTTGCTTGGCTCAATGCGAGCATAAAGTGATTTAGCTCGTCTGGTAGGCTCGTGTCACTGGGCAGCTCGCGGCTGTGCTTCCCTTTGTAGTCTGTAATAGTTTGCAAGCCCTGCCACATAAGACGAGCGTCGGAGCCGGTGTAGTACGATTCAATCTTAGCCCTGTATTGACGCTTTGCCTGTTTGATGGTTCGTCGGAGGGCATAGCAGGATTTCTTATAAGCTTCTGGGTTAGAGTCCCGCACCTTGAAAGCGGCAGCTCAACCCTTTAGCTCAGTGCGAATGTTGCCTGTAATCCATGGCTTCTGGTTGGGGTATGTACGTACAGTCACTGTGGGGACGACGTCCTCGATGCACTTATTGATAAAGCCAGTGACGGATGTGGTGTACTCCTCAATGCCATCGGAAGAATCCCGGAACATGTTCCAGTCTGTGATGGCAAAACAGTTCTGTAGTTTAGCATCTGCTTCACCTGAACACTTTTTTATAGACCAAGTCACTGGTGCTTCGTGCTTTAATTTTTGCTTGTAAGCAGGAATCATGAGGATAGAGTTGTGGTTGGATTTACCAAATGGAGGGCGAGGGAGAGCTTTGTACGCGTCTCTGTGTGGCGTACAGGTGGTCTAGAGGTTTTTTTCTCCCTCTGGTTGCACATTTAACATGTTGATAGAAATTAGGTAGAACTGATTTAAGTTTCTCTGCATTAAAGTCTCCGGCCACTAGGAGTGCTGCTCCTGGGTGAACGGTTTCCTGTTTGCTTATTTCCTTATACAGCTGACTGAGTGCGGTCTTAGTGCCAGCATCCGTCTGTGGTGGTAAATAAACAGCCATGAAAAGTATCCCTCTCTGACTCTGGGTACAGTCTATTTCACTGCTCAAGGTTCTACTGACTTTTTCCCTCATTTGTAAAAGCGTTTTGTTAACCTTCTGCTGTTATAATGTTCTCCCACAGACTGAGGATTCCTCCACTCACGAGAAACTAGACTTTAAACTGCACTTTACCTGCACCTCATACCTGATCACCACTCCCTGCTACAGGTCAGTGCAGCTAGCTGTCCCCAAAGAACCTCATTCTGCTGTTTTAATAATAATGAACATTACCTAACTGTAGATTTGGAGCTATTGGCTTTGTGTGTTGTGCCCTGATCTGAATTTAAGATTAAACTGCTTGTGAGCTAGTATGTGATGCGTAGTGAATGCGATTGCCGTTGTTGTTGTTTACAGTGACGCGTATGCTAAGCTGTTGGAGTCAGGGGACCTCAAGGGAAGCTCTCTGAAGCTGGAGGGAGTCAACCAGCCTTTCCACCATCTACTGGCCAGGATTTGCTTCCACCACCACTTCTCTGGTGGGTTCACTGGGACTGGGGAATACAAGGGGAAGGGGAGGCAGGGGGAGAGGGTGTGGGATATGATACGGACTGGGGAATGCAGGGGGAAGGGGAGGCAGGGGGAGGATGTGGGATATAATATAGACTGGCGAATGCAGGGGGAAGGTGTGGGATATGATACGGGCTGGGGAATGCAGGGAAGGGGAGGCAGGGGAGAGGGTGTGGGATATGATATGGACTGGGAATGCAGGGGAAGGGGAGGCAGGGGAGAGGGTGTGGGATATGATATGGACTGGGAATGCAGGGGAAGGGGAGGCAGGGGAGAGGGTGTGGGATATGATACGGACTGGGAATGCAGGGGAGGGTGTGGGATATGATACGGACTGGGAATGCAGGGGAGGTGTGGGATATGATACGGACTGGGGAATACAGGGGGAAGGGGAGGCAGGGGGAGAGGGTGTGGGATATGATATGGACTGGGGAATGCAGGGGGAAGGGGAGGCAGGGGGAGAGGGTGTGGGATATGATACGGACTGGGGAATGCAGGGGGAGGGTGTGGGATATGATACGGACTGGGGAATGCAGGGGAGGTGTGGGATATGATACGGGCTGGGGAATGCAGGGGGAAGGGGAGGCAGGGGGAGAGGGTGTGGGATATGATATGGACTGGGGAATGCAGGGGGAAGGGGAGGCAGGGGGAGAGGGTGTGGGATATGATACGGACTGGGGAATGCAGGGGGAGGGTGTGGGATATGATACGGACTGGGGAATGCAGGGGGAGGGTGTGGGATATGATACGGACTGGGGAATACAGGGGGAAGGGGAGGCAGGGGAGAGGGTGTGGGATATGATATGGACTGGGAATGCAGGGGAAGGGGAGGCAGGGGAGAGGGTGTGGGATATGATACGGACTGGGGAATGCAGGGGAGGGTGTGGGATATGATACGGACTGGGAATGCAGGGGAGGGTGTGGGATATGATACGGACTGGGGAATGCAGGGGAGGTGTGGGATATGATACGGACTGGGGAATGCAGGGGAGGGTGTGGGATATGATACGGACTGGGGAATGCAGGGGAAGGGAGGCAGGGGGAGAGGGTGTGGGATATGATATGGACTGGGGAATGCAGGGGAAGGGGAGGCAGGGGAGAGGGTGTGGGATATGATACGGACTGGGGAATGCAGGGGGAGGGTGTGGGATATGATACGGACTGGGGAATGCAGGGGGAGGGTGTGGGATATGATACGGACTGGGGAATACAGGGGGAGAGGGTGGGGCATTTGGAGGTATTATGTGGAGAGTGGACAATTATTGAGGTGATATTGTAGTTCACTGTGTACGCTTGCAGAAATCTCCCTCTTTGAATGGACATTAAGATGATGATGATGTGGTAAATAAAGATGTTTAATGAGCTTACGGTTGTGTTCCCATCTCAACTAGTGGTGGAGAGGATTGATTCCTGTGCCTCCATGTACAGCAGGTCAGTCCAGGGTCACCACGTGTGTCTGCTGGTCAAAACTGTAAGTAGCTCCCTTCCTCGTCAGTCAGGGGGCCAGATGTCCAAATATTGGTCTCCATTTAACTCAAATGAGATCTTCTCCTCAGACATCCTTGTAACATTTGCCCTCTCTGTTTGTGTCCCTGTCCGTCGCAGGCTGATCAGACCGTGTCTATCGACGCTAAATGTGACGAGCCGGGGCTGCTTGGGAATGTGCTGGATGAGATCAAGCTGACCTTCTCTCAGTGCTGATTGTGTCTGACAGCCCCTTGGTGCCCCCTACCCCCTGCTCAACCCCTCCCTCACTGAAACAAATGTAATCATGTTACAAACACTGCGGCTGGCACTCCCAGGTTCACCCTATTAATTAGTCCTCAGAATCACACATTTCCTTGACGCCCCTCTTGCACTCAGAACTGTTCTTTCTCCTTCACTGTTTCACTGATTTGCTCTATACAAACTCCCTCTGTGCACTTTTAGTTTCAAACTGGTTTTCCCTGCTCCCCCCTCCACTCTCTCTTTCATCGTCATTACAGTCTGTGATGGTAATGTAATCTGACAACTGGACTTCTTTTTTGTTGGTTGAATTGTGTTTTTACTGTTTTGAGTTGTTTTTGTTTGTTGCTGTTTTTGTTTTCTGACGTCTGTTTCCGCCTTTCCCCCTGTTGCGTTAACCATCAGCGTGTTACTATTACTCTCTATAGTCCCGTAGAATGTGGAAACGTCATGTCAACTTTAAACTGCTCTGAGCTGACCTCTGAGCTGAAATCCTACCTGACCTGACCTGACCTCATGTCTGGAGGAGACTGACCTCCTGACCTCCCCTCTGGTGTCACTGCTCCATGCTTCAACTATGCTAAGCTTCAGTTTGACCTGTGTCGCGGTAACATATCAATCCCTAATAATAATTTTAAATGCCTGAGCTGGAAAGTTACACTAAGAGTGTATTGGAAAAAGAGAATGCAGGCGGTTACACTGGGACCAGGTCAGAACTTAGACACGCTGCCCCCAAAAAAGTGTTTCTGCAACCTTTTCCAAAAGTGAACATTGTCCGGTTTCCGTGCTCTGTCTCTAATTATAGACATGGGTAGAATGGTGTCTTTTTTTCAATTGTATGATTTATTGCTTTGTATGATTTATTGCTTTGATTATGCTGTAATCGTGGAAGGATATTGTACTGCTCATCTGCAACTCTCTCTTGCCTCAGGCATGTCTACAGTATCTGAAATGAGTGACAGAGTAATCTAGAACTTGTGGAAAATGAAGGCCAGCTATCACATATTGCAGCTAGCGCCTCTCAAGTGGCTTTGCTATAATAGCAGGCTCTCCATACTTAACTGTTAAAGTTATTCTATGTGTTGATAGGCTTAGTTTGAGATCACCTATGGGGATGGAAGACTATTCTAGTCGTAATTTCATCAATGGTACTTAGTTGATAGATTTAATTTTTAATCAGTATTAACCAATGTGGCTTTTGTTTACTACTCCTTTCTTGAGAAAGCAAACAAGTCGTCAGTCGTTTGTCTTTCATATCATCCAAACCTCTTGCGTCTGTGCCACTAACTCTCGTACTATACATCCTATGTCACTGATATACAGTCATAAACCAGTGTTATCTTCTCTCAGAACTGCCTTGCCACATCATGTGCATTGGCACAATGATGAACATGAATGGTCATCATTTAAATGGCTTCTTCCTTTCATGACTTGCTCAGAGGTACTTGCTGTCTAGTTACACTCAACGCGTCTCACTGCCTGGTCCAGCACGATGTAGTAGCAACTTTAAACTGATCCCATCATTTTTTGTTTGTATCCCAACTAATCCACATTCCTGTCTTGCAAGTGTAGATGAGCCATTCCATGAGTTTCTTCTGCACCATGTTAGTGTGAGTACAAAGTGAAGATCTTTCTTTCAGGGATGTTATCCACAGAACATATCCTTCCTGGAAAAGTGCTTTGATTGATTTAAGTTACAGAATGGCAATGAAAAAAGCACTTGTAATCATACATTGTACTAATTAAAAAGTTCTGTGCAGAGTATTTCATAAAAATGTGTATATTGCATGATTAGGAAATGTATACTTAAAAAAAATATATATCCAAGGACACTCACACACATACAAAACACCCTTGTCATTTATTGGTTGTCTTTTTCTTTTATAGTTTTTTTTTTTATATGAAGTGAAAGTTGAATTAATCATGCTACAGTTTTTGGTGTTGTATTTTTATCTATTCTAAGTTCGTACAATTCAGACGATATCTTTGAATATTTTAAATGATTTAACATCAGGGGAAGGAGGTTCTATTTGGTGTCATGGCGCTGAGAGGAGTAGAGAAGAAAAGGTCTTGTGATACAGTTCAGAGAAGCTACCCACTGTCTTAAAACGTTTTTCTGGTCAATTGTAGTGATTATCTTGCTGAGTTTGGCTTATGACATTAAAATATATTCTCATCGCTCCTTGTTTGAAGGTCTTGTCCAACTCTTTCGTTGTCTATTCTCCAGCTATATTATGTAATAAGTTTTAAGAGGGGACTACATAAGCAAGACAAAATTAGTCAAATACTATCAACATTCCCTTTTAGAACAGAGACGTCTACCCAACTTGAAATAAAGGCTGAGCTAAGGTGAACCAATAAACTCCCACATATAATTACTTCATGCTTTTTATTCACATCTTATATCATCACTATGTACAATGTCTGAGTATCAAACATACTGTATATTCAAAGGATATGCAAAATACTACCTTATCATCTCACTTCAGCATGGACTATAGTGGCCTTTCCCAAAAACCTGCCTTCCCCAATAACTAATACAGTACACTGTGTGAAACTGCATATTTTTTATTTGTGTGCAAGTCCCTTTAAATTATAAATGTCATTATAGCATAAGTAATTTGGAGGCTGTGTGTAGGTACTGTCTAACTTCAATTCCCATATGGAAAGAAGTGGAGGTGCTCAACCACCGTGAGTCGAGGTGCAACCAAAAAACACTCCCTTACCATGTTTTTTTTTTTTTTTTACGAGATTAAAATATTAACGTTTCGGGCTTCATGATTCTGAAGAATTCAATTGCAGACTGAAACAATATTTTAACCTTGCTTAAACTATTAACTTAATGCCGAGCTAGTGTTGTGCCTTTTCAATAACTTCAATTCCCAGAAAGCTTTGCGAGCACTTCACTGCTCAGGGCATCTAGCTTTGTGGGACCAGCTTGAGCGACTATAGAGGCGACACCGTGAAGTAGCTACTGTTGTTTAATTGAGGAGGGGGAGATCTATACTCTCAGACAGACGTAAATTTATTTGTTTTCTGGTTTGCTTTGACTACTAAAATTTACTTCGAGCAATTCTGTCTTGCGGTCAATGAGGATCAACAACAGATTGGCGAGAGAGGAACTACTACTGTAGCAAGCTAGCTTTGGGTTTGTGGGTTGGTTGGTTGTCAGCGAGAGATTTACGGGTTGGTTTGTTCGATCACAGTGGAAGAGAACCGAACGCGAACGTAATAACAGACGACATTTTTGTAGATTTTGTGAGGAAACGTGAGAACAATCAAAAGGTTTCTTAGAGGTTGGTTGTGGTTGAATTAGATATCTACCTTTTGTTCTCTAAAAAGGTCTAGATAGGTTTTTGTTTATACAGATCGTCGCGGAATATGGCTCATGGACCTCATCATGTAGCCAGTTCCCAAAAAGCACTAATGTTAGAGATGAAAAGTCTTCAAGATGAGCCAGTTGAAGGGTTCAGGATAACTTTAGTGGACGAGTCGGACTTGTACAACTGGGAAGTTGCAATATTTGGACCCCCGAATACTCACTATGAGGGAGGTTATTTTAAGGTGAGTATGCAATTGCTGAATATTTAAGATGGCTATCAAATCACTCAAATAGTTATCGCAGTTGTTTTGTCCCACCTTTGTTAACCAGAACAAATTGTGCCTAGTCAGTGTAATCTTGCCCCTGAACTACAGTAGAACGTCTGTAAATATTATGTCGAGAAGAGTTATATTTTGTCACTTTTGTTTGTGACGTAGCTAACTATTGACAACCAACCTGGCTTAGTTTGCCGACATGAGATGACCAGCTCGAGTAACATCTGACGATCCATAAAACATGTTAACATTTTCATGGAAAACTTTGGAGAAAACCGACGTTGGCAACTTATATCACTGTATTCAGCGAGCCCATCAGCGGGGCCGGACTAGCGCATTTGGGGCCCCGACACCTATCTCCAGTGCCCCCCCAACACATTTTGCCATGGGGCACAGAGAAACGTTATGGATATACATCTGCTGATAATGATAAAGACCAAATCAGACTTATTTCTATTGTAGTTTCTTATATAGTGCAATAGTAATGGTGTCTTTGTTGGCACTAACTGGCTCGTTGGCCAAAGCCTATGGGGAAATTAATGTTTTTTGGGGGGATACGCTGAGATATTCACATTTTGTGAATTATTAAGCATTTATGTATTTAAAACATGCACATAGTCTTCATAGTTCATAAAGGTCTGGTTAACTGATATTATCTCAGTCAGTTAACGTATATAAGATCTCGTAAGCCTTTGTTAACCTCAGACCTTATTTTATGCGTTTATCCCCAAACCCCATTCTTTCCCCATTAATTTCCCCCATTGGAATGTCTGAACTAACAAGAGGTAACTTATGTCTGTTTTTTTAGGACTACAGCTGGCGAGCCCTAAAAGCCATCAAACAAAACCCAGTTCCTTTGTTTTCATAGCTAAGCAATAGCAGCTGGTAGCATTGTCCATCCTGTTTGAAATAGACTAAGTTGGGCTGGGTGATATGGCCAAAATATCATATCACAGTAAAAAAAAAAAAAATGGACAGTATTTTAAATTTGCTTTATGAGTAGTGCGTGACCATAGGGTGGCAACACATACATTCTAAGTGATTTAAATGAGTCATTCTCCATTCTATGTGTTTTAATAGTTTTCTGCATTTCCTACACTAATTTGAGAGCATTTCCACACTGCCACGTAGGACTTTACGATATGGTAAACAATCTAGGCCTTATTTTTAACCAGATGTTGCAATTGCGATTTGACTTGTGATTTAGAGAAAAACACTTGAGTGAACTGTTGGAATCATGGCAAAATAATGATTATTTTAATTATATAGTTAGAATATAATAGAGGGCACTTTGAATACAGTGGTTTTTACATGACAACAAATGAAAATGCCAGGGAGGAGTTATTGTGACAGGGTAGGAACCTAAGTGTTTCCTATAATCTTTGGCTACATTTAATGTTTTCTCTTAGCTACTTCATGTAGCTTACATATTCTTGCTTTGTGAGTTATTCTTCGTTTTAGAAGAAACTGTGGCACGAACAACATGCTGATTTAGGTCTCCACCATCACTAGTATTATCAGGCTGTCTAGCTAATTATGTTTGCTCTGACTTAGGCCCAACTTGTTAAGAAAATACAAACTAACTTTTTGCAGATTTTAGAAACAAACTAATAGTGTAATTATAGAACATTAGTGGAGTTATATTAAGAAGCAAAGTGAACATCATTGTTATCAACATTGTTGCATGTGCTGCAGATGGCTTTTCCTGTTTGTGTGTCCCTCTCAGCAAAGGCAACTTTATGTTGATAGTACTCCTAACTCTATGTATTAAGAAGGGTTGTTTACCATTTAGTCTAAAATGTCTATCTGGTTGTAGCTACTGTATTCTAGTACTAACCAGTGTGGCAGATTTGAGTTCAAAAGTAAAAAAATAACCACAACAAGTATGAAGAACTTACCCAAACTGTCCATACAAACATAATTCAATCGCTCTATTGGAAAACAGATCTAGATACAGATCGTGAGAAACATTTTCTTTCTCCGTTATCTTGTAATCCCTGCCCTTATGAAAAAAGTTTGCAGTCAGAGTGCAGTATAACCGCATGAGGTGGGCAGAGCACAAGCTAGCGAGATCCTATTGGCACATTTTAGCAGGCATTTGCATATATCTGTTAGGGAACATCTTCTTTGAAGTGCAAGTGTGCAATAACTACATTTGCCCTAGCACTCCTAAGTCTACAAAATGTATTGCACAGCGTGTAACTGCAGTTAAAGCGCGGTATAACCACAGACCGATAGAAGGGGCCAGATGTCTCACAGGATGTATAAATCTGAAGCCTCTGTTTAGAACTTTCAAATCTGGTGATGAGAGGAAGTCCAGTGGCGGTAAGTGGGATAATAATACTTATTTGTCTGATTTCACACGTGTGTGTAAATTGGAAATACATTTTTTGAATATCCCTCGGAGAGTTGGGTCACTGCCAGGGTCTGCCATTATCAACAGTGACCGTGATGCAATTAGGGTTATGTGCCTTGCTCAAAGGCAGATAGGGGGATTCGAACTAGCGACCTTTCGGTTACTGACCCAATGCTCTAACCGTTAGGCTACCTGCCACCCACATAAGAGAGAAGATGGGGCTACATAAAACCTTTCTGACATTCTGCACATTTTCTCACTGATGAAACATTAGATCTCAATGCAAGTTTATTTTCCCAAAACTAGAATCTGTTATGAACGCTGTGCAATACGTTTTGTAGACTTAGGAGTGCTAGGGCAAATGTAGTTATTGCACACTTGCACTTCAAAGAAGACGTTCCCTAACAGATATATGCAAATGCATGCTAAAATGTGCCAATAGGATCTCGCTAGCTTGTGCTCTGCCTACCTCCTTGCTTGTTCTGCCCACTGTACTAAATTGCATAATTTAGTAAGGAAAATGCTCACCATCTTCAACAGTTATGCAACATGCATAATTTCTAAGATTTTACTAAGTTACAGTTCATATAAGGAAATCAGTCAGTATATTTGCATAACTGTTGAAGATGGTGAGCATTTTCCTTCCCGATATAGGGCAAGACCTCTCATTACCACGATAAACAGGCATCAAAGTAGGCAGTGGTGTAAAGTACTTAAGTAAAACATACTTTAAAGAACTACTTAAGTAGATTTCACTACATTTCTAAAGGAAACAATGTATTTTTTACTCCATACATTTTCCTTGACACCCAAAAGTATTCGTTACATTTTGAATGCTTAGCAGGACAGGAAACCTTTTAAATTCCTGCACTTATCAAGAAAACTTCCCTGGTTGTCATCCCTACTGCTTGTGATCTGGCGGACTCACTAAACACAAAGGCTTCATATGGAGCGTGCCCCTGGTTCTCCATAAATAACAAAAAAATAAATAATAATAATTAAAAAAAACAAGAAAATGGTGCCGTCTGGTTTGCTTAATATAAGGAATTTGAAATTACTTTTACTTTTGATAAACCAAATACTTTTAGACTTTTACTTAAGTAGTATTTTACTGGGTGACTTTCACTTCACATTTTGTATTAAGGTATCTTTTACTTTTACTCAAGTATGACAATTGGGTACTTTTTCAACCACTGGAAGTAGGTCAGGGCAGTGCTATTTTTTTTATTTTTTTATTTTTTTTATACACTACAGTAGTAGGCCTATGTTGTAAATGTAAACCCTTTCCAATAACTCTTTCTGAATGAAGGTTTATGAATTAAGACCTAGACTAATGACTGGGTCTCCTGCATATCTAGGTACTCCACTAATCCACTATTGTTCAGTTAGGGTTGTTTGCACCTGATTGCATCAGTCAGAGGTGGGGTTTCCAAAGGACATAATTGTGCTACATTAAGATCCCAGTTATTCAGAGACCTGTTTAGGCTTCCAATCTTTTCTGAGCGGTGCAGTAGGTTAACCCGGCACTTTTGTTAGCTAGCAACATTTGTATTGTGGGTGCTGTGTACGGGCATTGTTGGCCCAGGAATGCACAGCTTGGCTGTGAAATGCACAGCAGGCCTGTGACTCGTTGTTCCTTCTAACAAATGTCTCCAACAAACCAGTTTCCCTGTTCTGACTAAGACCCTCCCTATCTACACAGGTTAGACAAACCCTCTGTTACATGCTGCTTTTACTTATTTATTGAAAAGAGTCAGTCAAACAATGACGTATGCCTATTCAATACCGGAGCAAAACATTTACATCAGGGTGTAACTCCTCTGAATGTGTCACCAGCCAGACAAAACAAAATATTGATGGTACACTATATATACAAAAGTATGTGGACTCCCCTTCAAATGAGTGGATTTGTCTATTTCAGCCACACCTGTTGCTGACAGGTGTATAAAATTGAGCACACAGCCATGCAATCTCCATAGACAAACATTGACGTAGAATGGCCTTACAGAAGAGCTCAATTACTGTCAACGTGGAACCGTCATTGGATGCCACCGTTCCAACAAGGCAGTTTGTCAAATGTCTGCCCTGTTAGAGCTGCCCCGGTTAACTGGAAGTGCTGTTATTGTGAAGTGGAAACATCTAGGGGCAACAACAGCTTAGCCGCAAAGTGGTAGGCCACACAAGCTCACAGAACGGGACCGCCGAGTGCTGTAGGGCGTAAAAAATAGTCTGTCCTAGGTTGCAACACTCACTACCAAGTTCCAAACTGCCTCTGGAAGCAACGTCAGCACAATAACTGTTTGTCAGGAGCTTCATGAAGTGGCTTTCCATTGCGGAGCAGCCGCACACAAGCCTAAGATCACCATGGGCAATGCAAAGCGTCGGCTGGAGTGGTATAAAGCTCACCGCCATTGGACTTTCTCTGGAGTGATAAATCACACTTCACCATCTGGCTGTCTGACGGACAAATCTGGGTTTGGCGGATGCCAGGAGAACCCTACCTGCCCAACTACATAGTGTCAACTGTAAAGTTTGGTGGAGGAGGAATAATGGTCTGGGGCTGTTTTTCATGGTTTGGGCTAGGCCCCTTAGTTCTAGTGAAGGGAAATCTTAACGCTGCTGCATACAATGACATTCTAGACAATTCTGTGCTTCTAACTTTGGGGCAACAGTTTGGGGAAGGCCCTTTCCTGTTCAGCATGACAATGCCCCTGTGAACAAAGCGAGGTCCATACAGAAATGGTTTGTCAAGATAGGTGTGGAAGAACTTGACTGGCCTGCAAAAAGCCCTGACCTCAACCCCATTAAAACAGCTTTGGGATGAATTGGAACGCCGATTTCGAGCCAGGCCTAAACACCAAACATTAGTGTCCGACCTCACTAATGCTCTAGTGTCTGAATGGAAGCAAGTCCCTGCAGCAATATTCCAACATCTAGTGGAAAGCCTTCCCAGGAAAGTGGAAGCTGTTATAGCAGCATAGGGGGGACCAACTTTAAATGAATGCCCATGATTTTGGAATGAGATGTTTAACGAGCAGATGTACACATACTTTTGGTCATGTAGTGTAGATGGGCAAACAACACTAAAATACAACACAGTAAGGAATTAAGTGGAAGTAACCTAAACTGCTTTTCTAATGGAGGGAACTCATCTCATTCATTGCCAATGTGTAGATATTCAGCCAAGTTCTGCCTTCATTTAAATATTTGCCCATTGCCAAACACTCTTTGCTGGATCACACACTCAGACACAACTAACCTGTTCTCACTACCGGAGTCCTCAGCAGTGTTAGGGCCTGAGAGCCTGCCTTTCCTGGTCAGCTCTGTCAGCCCAGGGCATGCATCCTAATGCTGAGTGACACTGGCAGCAGCACTGCATCCCAGCCCGGGTTGACCCTGTCCCTGGGACACGGGCCGAGGACCCAAGTCACCTGCCCAGAGAATTGGTTCTGTCAGGGCCAGAGGGCAGAATCACTACTGCCTGGGCTGGTAGCACTGACTTTCCCTCAAGCTCAGGGCTCAGGGGAGATCTTCTCTGTCCATCAAGACCTAGTCTGTCCCCGCCCTCCCTCATGTTCGCTCTCTTCATCTTGGGGACTGCATTGTCTTCCCATTCCCTTCATTAACACACCAGCAATCCTATTAGCTTAGCTGTCCCTGGCAACCTTCCACTGTGCCAGCCAGGCCTTTACTCTCATAGTCAACAACACATCCTCCAAGCAGTTCCCTCAAGCAGAGTAGGTCAAATTCAGCCTTCTTTTTCTTTAGACAACAGAGCCTTCAGCTTTAAGATGTTCATATTGTTTTGCTTGAGTTCAAAGGCTGTCATGACGAGGAATAGCTTTAGCTCCCCTACTTCCTTTAAGTGATGTCATAGAGTTTCTAAACCCAGAGATGCAACATCGCAAGACTTCCAGGAACGCTCTCGAAGCAGGCCCGGGGTTTGGGGTTTGAGGAGTCAGTGAGAGAAGTGAAAAGTTCTTCCTTAGTTGTTAGTTTTCTCAATTTAAAAGCACAACCTAGATTCAAGCCAATGTCTTAAGTATTTGAACATGTTATTACTCCAACCTCGTAAACGTGACGAATGGACACTTTATATCAAAGGAATGCCTTTGATTTGACGGCCTGCACATGTGCAATTCAGCGCGAGATGACCGTTAGACACGATTCCGATTGACAGTCAGTTGACAGACACTCATTCAACACCTGGCTGTGGCTGTGGTGGCAGTCTGGTGGCCTTAGGCTGGTGAGAGGAGGAGGCGGCCTGCGCAGGGCTGGGCTGTCCTGCCTTGGCCGATGGAGTCATGTTTCCCCCTCTGGCTGCCTGGCTCTCACACAGAAATGAGAGCTGGGAGAAGGAGAGAGAGCGAGGCAGTGCCATTCCTGGCCCTGCTCGAGCTGGTGCCCCTGGGGGCCCTGTGAAAAGCGAGCCTGCCATTAGAAAAGGGGGCCCATGCAGAGGTAGTCCTACAGTACTCCTTCCAACAGTCAGCCTAATTATGATCGTGTGCTTACATGTTCCAAGCCTGGGGTGATCATCTACGAAGAGAACAGGGCTCCATTGATAGGCAGCCTGTTTCAGCTTTTGTTTGTTTCAGAAATAGGCAAACGTTGGGCTAGTTTAGTACATTTCCAGATATTCCTTGACTGGATCAGGCTGAATGCAAAGCCCTTGCACATCCAATGTTTTCCCTACATGGATTAATTGCTCATTTACTTCCATGGAAATTAGGCCCACCAGTAATGCTTTGTGTCAGAAAGGTTTAAAAATATATATTGGTGCCTTGGTCCACAGCTAATTCAGTCCTCTCATGTCCCAGGGAACCTTATAGTAGATACATTACAGATGTGTGCAGCATTGCTGCATTGTTGTGTTTTTGCAGTACTAAAGGTCTGGGTTTTGACAGGCCCTCTCCTCATCGTGTCAAGTTGGTTGGCAGCTTGTAATTAGGCTAATTGCATTTGTGAAGTGGACTGCCGTTCAGTGTTGACAGTGGTTCTGGTGTAGTGTTTACTAGTGACTGTATTTCTCCTCCCCCACACTAAAAGGGTTCTGTTAAATGAGGCAGGACCCTGGTGTGTCTGGGTAGGATCATCTAAAGCACCTCTATCACATTCTACTCTACAAAGACGCGTGGAGTGCACTGCTGTTCTCAAGGGCATGTTCCTCTTTTCATTCACACTCTGTAGAGCAGCCAGGAGAGAGGGAATACGAGCGAGACAATCTGAGAGCGAGGTACAGCAGGCTTGGGGACTGGTAGAATGGTGTCGGCAGACGGGGAAGGTGGTGCGTTGGGAGAAGTAGAGAATGATTAGTTTGTGGGTTTATTCTGCTTTAGCTGACCTGGTTTACTTTTCCCTGATTCCAGCCTACCGTCACAGGGTGTGTTCTCTCTGACTGGCTTCGCCACACATGTTTTTAGGTCACCATCCAAGAAAGATGGGTCTAGGTAGGTTACAAGGTAGATGCTGAGCCTTGCAGTTCTGCTCTAGATCCTGTTCTTCCTGTGCCAGCCTCTCTTCTTCCTCCTCCTGTCTGCCTGGCTGACTGAAGCAGCAACACATCCTCCCAGTTCTGTACCTGTTACTAGGTGATACATAAAAGCAGCTGCCACTTGTTTCCACAGGGCTCTCAGGAGAGCCTCACTTCAGAGAAACATGGAGCTGAGCAGCTAGGAGAGGAGAGGCTTGGTGGGGTGCAGCCAGGAGAGGAGAAGATGGGTGGGGTGCAGCCGGGAGAGGAGAGGATGGGTGGGGTGCAGCCGGGAGAGGAGAGGATGGGTGGGGTGCAGCCGGGAGAGGAGAAGATGGGTGGGGTGCAGCCGGGAGAGGAGAGGATGGGTGGGGTGCAGCCGGGAGAGGAGAGGATGGGTGGGGTGCAGCCGGGAGAGGAGAAGATGGGTGGGGTGCAGCCGGGAGAGGAGAGGATGGGTGGGGTGCAGCCGGGAGAGGAGAAGATGGGTGGGGTGCAGCCGGGAGAGGAGAAGATGGGTGGGGTGCAGCCGGGAGAGGAGAGGATGGGTGGGGTGCAGCCGGGAGAGGAGAGGATGGGTGGGGTGCAGCCGGGAGAGGAGAGGATGGGTGGGGTGCAGCCGGGAGAGGAGAGGATGGGTGGGGTGCAGCCGGGAGAGGAGAGACTTGGTGTAGTGTGTATTGAGGAGCTAGGTTCAGGGGCGTGTGTGTGACATGTACTTACTATGTGATTAGAGACAGTCAAGCCTCACAGGCATGGAGGGGATATTTGAGTGTGTTTGTGTAGAGTTCAGAATCTGTCAGGGAAATGGAGCTAATATCCCTGTTCTGAACCTCTTGTTTGTCACCTCCTTGGGATGTACTTGATGAGGTAGGCAGGGTGCAGCAGAAAAAATGAGCAAGGACAGCTTTTTAAGCCCAGTCACACTCCACTGCCCTCCCTCTCTCCTCTCATCCCTCTGGGCTTGGTATCAGTTTTGCAGACAGGTCAGGGTTTTCTCTGCTGCCATGGAAAGTTTCCCTCCCCCCTCTCTGCCTGTGAGTGCAGCCTGCCTGCCATGGGCATTGTGAGTGTCAGTGCTCTCTATGGAGGATAGACCCTGTTTTCTGTTTCCCTCGTTTCAGACAGAAGATGTGGTAGCATATATGACCTGCAAAAATATAAGGCAATGTTAATATGACCCCCTTTCAAAGAGCCCCTTATTTACCGCAGGTATACCCCTTTTATACATCAGTGGGTAACTGGCAAATTGGGTGGGGTGGAATTTGTTTGCATTTCAAATTAGGGAGGTGTTTAACAATGGAAGTGTTGATGAATTTACCTGCCAAAAAACAGAGAACCATTAACACTTGTATTTTGGTTACAGGGCCTGTGAAAATGCAGGAATTATGACACAGTCTTCAGGTGGCTTTTAATTGATTGTGTTTTACCCCCTACCCCTTTCAGATATACCAAGAAGTTGGTATAAAAAGCATGCATGATAAATTACTGGGATTTTTGTCTGTGTATGAAAGGAATATTTCAGACCAAGAGTCCCGCCTGGATCAGCCGTTTTCTGTTTTAATTAACGCATGGAAAGAAGTAAAACCCTGGGTTATGTTAATCTAGTGTGTTGTGATGGCATCGTATGCTGTTTTATAACATGTGTCTTTGTTCCATTCCTATGATCAAGCAGGAAGTAGGCTATTCTGGGCAGAGTATGAGTGTGTTCTACTGCGATCTATGTGGTGGCTCTATGTGGACAGGGAAAGTGTTAAAGGCCCTCTATAAGCAGTGTGGTGAAATGTTATACCATTACCAGGATCCCTCTTCCTGCTTTAATAAGCCACTTGCTTGAATATTGCATTCAGAGCTCACCTTACAGGCTCTTAAATGTCCTTCTGTGTTTCCACTGGCCTTGGCACCCTCACTGACTGCTATGCTAGCTGGAGCTAGGCTGGTATGTAAGCTGCAGGGCTGGTGTCCCTGTGTTGTGTTGCCCGTCTCTGTCTGTATGTGGAGTGTTTACGTGAACCCCAGTCATTCTGGACCCGAGCCAGTTCGGAGGCATGGCCCCAGACCTTTACAAGCTAACAGGATTCTATTAGGCCTATGTCAGGCTTTCCACTCTGGGCTTGTTGTTGTATGGGCCTGGTAGATATGGCAACATCCCCCTGTTCAATTTGCTAGTCACTAAGGGCTCGTACAATCAGCAGTAGGCCGTGAGCAACGGTCTAATGTCGGCAAAGGCTTGTGTGGAGTTTGTACAAACCCCCACCCCTTACATGTTCCACCCCTCACTCTTGGAAAAATAGGTTATTATCTCGAGACTAACCTGGTTGACCCCAATTAGTCCACTGGTCGATTGTTTGGTCATTAGGCTGTTGGTCGACCGAGATTGTTTTAGTCGAGCAGATATATATTTGCGCCACTCTCAGTGAACTTATCCATTGCGGAGGCCTAGACTAAAAGCCCATTTATGCTTGAATCTAAAATGTGGTCTGAGGCTTCATGTGGAGGGTGTATCAATTGCAGAGGCCAAATCGGGCTCTGTACCACATCACCATCACTTCCTTGACAACAGGTCTGCACTGCTCCACGAAAGCGCAACAAGTATGACTGGCCTGACTTCTGCTGAGGCCGTATCTCCGTAAATGCAGCATGGTCAACGCAGATGTCGGATTGACCATGCGCCCAGATGCACTTCTCTCTCCCGCCAATTTGTGCACATTCATTGTTTCATAACTTCATTGTGTGAATTGTTTGCGTTTGATTGTTTTGTGTATATCACTTTCCCATGACATATTTCACCAGTGGACACGTTGTTTGCGGAGTGCACAACCTATGTTACATTTGTGAGAAACAGGTTTTGGTTGATTTAATTCTATTTGAGTTCTGTCAATTTAGTCATTGACAGGAACACTCCTAACAAAAGACAATGTTGGGATGCACACACAAAAGAAGTAGGCCTATAGGCCTATATATGTTACAGCACATTGGTTTCACTAATAAATATGTTGAAATGGAACCAAATTACCGGTTTCTGATAGATGGGCTATATGGTCTACTACGGTATAGGTTGAATGTGATAGTCTACCTATAACCAGCCTTAGGCCTGTAACTCCATTCCTATTCTATTCAGAGTAGAGACATTTTATCAAATTGGAATTGAGCTATTATCAGGCTGGTTAATGCAATACATGTCTGTTGAATTTGGAAAGATCCTCTCGCACTTGGCCCTGCCCCACCTACTAAGGCCAATCCTATACATTTCACATGTTGGTGCTCATGGGTCCTTTTGAATGGAAATTACCCCTAGCCTCAACTCTGTCTATGGCATGACAACGATAGAGGAGTTGACTAAAGCATACTGATCTGGTACCAAGCTAAGACGGGCCTAAATAAAGTAGTTATGACTAGACATTTGACCAGAGGTATACTCTTACACCCTATTCAGCTGGCCTCTGCTTCTTGCATGCCTAATTAGTGTGCTCTTCTTCTCTCAGGCTCAGATCAAGTTCCCCATCGACTATCCCTACTCTCCTCCAGCCTTCCGCTTCCTCACCAAGATGTGGCACCCCAACATCTACGAGGTAAGAGAAAGAACAACACTTACCCGATCTGTCATTACACAATCACCTCTTTCTTTGGCTTATCCTCTACATAGTAGTCCAACGTCCTTTTGTCTCTGAATAGCTTTAACTTATCTTCTATTATAAATACTTTCAGACTCTGTTGCTATCATATACTTTAACCGGGGCCTAGGTAGTGTATATATAGATAAGGGGTGTCAAATTCATTCCAATTTGTGTCCAATTAAGACCTAGACAACCAGGTCAGGGGAGTTCCTAACTAATCGGTGACTTCATTGTTCAATACAAATTGCTTGGCTGGGCTGATGAGACAGTGGATTGTGCAGTCCGATGGAACAGAGTAAAATTGGCATCTTAATGTCACAGATTTGGGGCGGCAGGTAGCCTAGTGGTTAGAGCATTGGACTAGTAACCGAAAGGTTGCAATATCAAATCCCTGAGCTGACAAGGTAAAAATCTGTTGTTCTGCCCCTGAACAAGGCAGTTAACCCACTGTTCCTAGGCCGTCATTGAAAATAAGAATTTGTTCTTAACTGTCTTGCCTAGTTAAATAAAGGTAAAATTTTAAAAATAATTATAAATTAAGCCGGTGGTAACTTGTGGAATAGACACCGGCTGGAATGTGGTTTTAACCAATCAGCATTCGAGATTAGACCCACCAGTTGTTTAATGTATAACAATCACACTTAACTTCTTAGGGCTAGGGGGCAGTATTTTGAAGTTCGGATGAAAAACGTGCCCAAAGTAAAGGATATGCATATAATTAGTAGCTTTGGATAGAAAACACTCAGAAGTTTCTAAAACTGTTAAAATAATGTCTGTGAGTGTAACAGAACAGATATGGCAGGCAAAAACCCGAGCAAAATCCATCCGGGATGTCTGAATCAGTCATGTCACACTGTTTTCAATTGGCATGCTATTCAGTGCAGGGGATCTTAGCTCCCAGATTGCAGTTTCTATGGCTTCCACTAGATGTCAACAGTCTTTAGAAAAAGGTTGGAACGTTCAATCATGAAAATCAAGGGAGTAAGACCACTAGTTCCTGAGTTCAGGTCAAGTGTACTGTTTTGGATTTTGTGCGTAACAGGGAATGCACGCTCAGTTCTTTTTCTCTTCTATTTAGAAGGTTATATTCCGTCTGAAATATTATAGTGTATATTCATTTTAGGGTATTTGAGTATTGATTACAAATGCTGTTTGACTTTTTTTCTACGAACTAATTGAGTTTGAGTGGGGTGCTGTCCTCAGACAATCAAATGTTCTGCTTTCGCCGTTAAGCCTTTTTGAAATCTGACAATGCTGTTAGATTAAGAAGAGTCTAAGCTTTTGAAGGGTGTGCAGCATTTGTATTTTCATGAATGTTTGAAATTAGTATTTTTGTAATTTGAATTTGGCGCTCTGCATTTCACCGGATGTTGTCAAAATCGATCCTGTTCATGGGATTGGATCCGTAACAGGTTAAGTCGTCAGTTGGCAAAAATGCTACTTGGAACCCCTCTTTGAGCTTCACCCAGGTGGTGATTTTCAAAGTGACAATTTCCTATCCGTGAGACATATGCCAACCACCAGCTCCTGGCTGGTCCTTTGAGAACATTAGATAGGGTCCCCATCAGCTCAGGGTTTGACATATGTCTCACGGATAGGAAATTGTCACTTTGCTCCAAAAAGTTCAAGATATCTGATATTTCCTTGGAACCATCAAAACGAGGGAACTTGTGTAGAAATGATTGACACCTGACGCATGGCCTTGTGAACCAGCCAGGGTGCTCAGACCTGGGGTGCCAAGGCCAAATGCACCAGGACAAGGAATACTAGTGGTAGTTGACGAGTTTATGCACCTCATTCTTCCATTTCTCATCCCGCCTCAAGATGCATTCAAACACCCCTCGTTCCAGTTGCTTTATGGAGTCCTTTGTGGTTCTCCATTTTGTAAATTTTTGCATTGACATAGCCTCTCAGGCTTTCCCCTGTATTTATGGCACTCACCAATGATTTCTTAATCATCCAAGACTATTAACTGTGGTTAGTCATTTATCAAGATTATTGCTGACCAACTACATTTCCCCCCTCATAGTAGGCTGATTTGTGTGGCTTCTCACTCTGTTCATCCCTGCTTTCCCCCTCCTCTTCATGGTTTGAGATGTACAGTGAGCTGAGCAATGAAGTTATTTCCCCCACAGGATTTGTCATTGGACAAATCCTGAAGAATGGACCAAAGATAGGCGTTAATTTGGATAGGGACACCCGAGTGCTGTTGGGTTCATGTCCTCAGGCTCAGAGCCTAGCTGTAGTTCATGAAAGGGACCATTTGGCAGAAGGGTTTGCATCTCCTCCTGAGACATTTTCTTGATTTGCGCACTGTTAGATATGTGGCAGTGTCACATATGTATTGCTGGTAACTGACCTGTTTGTGTTCCTGTAGAACGGGGACGTGTGTATCTCCATCCTGCACCCCCCAGTGGATGACCCCCAGAGCGGAGAGCTGCCCTCTGAGAGATGGAACCCTACACAGAATGTCAGGTACTCTATGCACAACACCTCTCCCTCACACAATGATAATTCTCTCACTCCACCCCTTCTCCCCATCTTTGATATATGGTTGACTATTAGTATAAATGTGGAATTTATCAAACATAAAACAAAATCTATAATATAGTTTCACTTGATTCACATACTTTTTACACACATTTAATCTTACTTTCCATTGTCTTTATTTTTTTCTCTTCCTCTCTCTCACTCACTCCACACACAGCAGGATATATAATTACTGCTTTGGGTCTCCTCGGTGGCGCAGCAACTATTGTAAATAAAAATAGCCTCACGTCTTTGCCCAGAGAGCAGTGTTGTAGTGGTCTCGAGTCCAGTCTCGAGACCACATATTGAGTGTCTGTCTGGATACATTTGTACTTTGTCTTGACTAGGTCTCGGACAGTGAGGACTCAATTTCTTCCCAAGACCAGCCAAGAGCGGAGTAAAAAACTCAATTATCAGCTTCCATTCTGTCAACGCATAAAACCGCTTCGCAAGGCCAAATATATACACTCCTTTCTTGAAACATTAATACAGTATCTTAACAGCCTTTATATCTGTTATAGACATGTTTGCACAGTGGCAAACCTGTAGGCCTTCAGTGTGTAACAGGTTGGTGATTCTGAAAGGACAGCAACCATAATACATGCGCACTCATGTAGGAGAGTGCACTTTTTGTAAAACACAAAGGGCCAGTGGTGTAGTGGAGGGTATCACTTACTTCTTAATCCCTACTGATGCATATATAAGTAGTGTAGTGAAGGTATACAACTTAGCAATTATGTAGTACAATGGAGAAATCATGCACAAAGTAGCCCACACAATCACAAAGCACGTGAAATATATTCACATGCGCACCCAAGTTTCAGCAGAATATCATCTCCAGGCAGCAAGAGTGCAGCTCTCAACTGGTTTTGGCAAGGAGCAGCGCACAGAAGAATGACATTGGTAGCCGGTAGGGTAGGAAAGACGTTTCAATTGATGATATCAGTAAATGCTAACTAAGGCAACAGTGGGTATGCAAACTAGGTATTCAAAAAAGTTTAGTCCGAAGTGTTGGTTAGTAGGCTATTTATGATGCGCAATTGTCATCATGAGCTGTTTGCATCATGGATGGACCTGAGTGGACAGAGGCCCACCCACTGGGGAGCCAGGCCCACCCACTGGGGAGCCAGGCCCACCCACTGGGGAGCCAGGCCCACCCACTGGGGAGCCAGGCCCACCCACTGGGGAGCCAGGCCCACCCACTGGGGAGCCAGGCCCACCCACTGGGGAGCCAGGCCCACCCACTGGGGAGCCAGGCCCACCCACTGGGGAGCCAGGCCCTAACGGGCCCACCCAATCAGATTGATGTGGTTTAAGCATTGTTGTGGACTTAGACCATCAAATTTTGTATTTTTTCTATTTAAAAAAGGGTGATTTTGGGAGTGAAAATCTGAAAAATTAGTATGAAAATTCCAGTTTTCCTATCAAGTGCCTTTCCTTCACTGTGTGGGCCGTTTGGGAGCTTTTTGGCTACATTTTAGTATACCCACTTCTCCAGGCACCGCTACACCACTTCATTGGGCCGATGGAAAGACAGCAGTCACATACAGCATGATGTTAAAGGATAAGCAGTCCATGAACTCTGGCATAATAAGACAGTAGGTCCCAATTATAAGAATACAAAAACACAATCATTAAGCATTTCGCAATCAAATTGTACAACTATTAGTTCCTGTTACAAAACAACATTTCACGTTAATGTAACCGGTGTGAAATGGCTAGTTAGTTAGCGGGGTGCGCGCTAACTGCGTTTCAATCGGTGACATCACTCGCTCTGAGACCTTGAAGTAGTGTTTCCCCTTGATCTGCAAGGGCTGCGGCTTTTGTGGCGTAATTGGTATGCTTCGTGGGTGTCAGTTGTTGATGTGTGCAGAGGGTCCCTGGTTCAGGCCCAGGCAGGGGCGAGGAGAGGGACGGAAGCTATACTGTTACATTGATGCTGTTGACCCGGATCACTGGTTGCTGCGGAAAAGGGAGGTGAGTGTAACCGGTGTGAAATGGCGATGGGTAATGATGCTTTGTGGGAGTCAGTTGTTGATGTGTGCAGAGGGTCCCTGGTTCGAGCCCAGGCAGGGGCGAGGAGAGGAACAGAAGCTATACTGTTACATTGAAAAGCATCGTTACCCATCGCTCGACAAAAGCCACAGCCCTTGCTGAGCTCGAGGTCTCAGAGCGAGTGACGTCACCGATTGAAACGCTGTTAGCGCGCACCCCGCTAACTAACTAGCCATTTCACACCGGTTACATTAAGCACAAAAAATAACCGGTGACCTAATGTTTAAAGTGGAACTGACAGAGTTTTAACTACTTTGCTAATATGAAACAGACAATTTCAGTCAAAAATATGTAATTCCCAGTTTATGCTACAAAACCAACTTTATACGAGGTTTTAAAAATAGTTTCTATTTGACTCAAAGTTCCATAATGTACACAAAGGGATTGTTGGCTGAATAGATGGATGCAGTTCAATGCATGATTAATATAACCAATACATTTCTTGGTAGTCCCAAAAATATTGCTATCGGGTTGTTCAGCTGGCCTGATACATTATTTGCTGCCTCCATACAGGATGCACTGTTTCAGTTTCAATTACTCAATATTCTGGACAAAAACGGACGAATGTAACTAAGGCTGGGAATGTCAATACAATCAAACTAGCAAGAGCAATGATCACAAGTCAGTCATAATGTTGCTAATAGGCTAGCATATCTATTTATGTAGCAAGCTAAAAACACGGAGCCTAACGTTAGCTAGCTAGCTGCTAGGAGGATGTCATGCCATTGGAGGAGTGGGTGAGTGACAGACTTTTTCCCCTCATACCATTTTTCGGTGACTACACACACATGGAGATGCAGGTGTCATTTGGTTAGCTAGCAAGAACTTGAACGACTGTTATCCAGTTAGCCACAGTGAATTTGCGAATGCAAGAGATATGCTATCTACTCAGATTTCAGAGCACTCTCGTCTGAGTGTGCCACAACTAATGAATTCACGAATTCGCAACTCCCGCTGAATATTACCGGTGTCGGTAAACGTAGACAAAAAAGTAATAGTCAAGAACAGTCTAGATAAACAGCTCAACCAGCTCTGCTACTGCGAGTAAAATTGTCAGTGAGGTGTTCTCATTTGTGTCTGGAAGTAGTCAGTTAGCAAGCTAGCCAACAAGCCGCAGAAGGACGATGAGGCTACAATTCCCCATAGTTTATCAGTGCAATTCTGACCACCAACTAGCTGAACAAGTTTGAGGATTTATCTAATATACCTTCGTTAGATTTTAGCTCCTCTTGCCCTGGTTAGCATTAGTTGTTGATGTGCATAACTGAGGAAGAGGGAGCCTAATTACCTGTTCATGGTTGCTTGAGCAATAGGACTGTAAAGTTCCCAAATGTAAGAGGACTCCTGTTGTATTTACATATTTGCAGAAATCCATTCAGGTGTATTTTGTGGCTTGTGGCGAATACATTCTAATGATCTAAAGTCACGCTGTTGCAACTGCCTGTAAACACACAGTCCAGTTCAAAGTGAATGATAGTAGGCCCGTGTGGCAAATGGCTTGTTTGTATAAAGGCCTACTGTAGCTCAGATAGGCTATAGAGCACCGGTCTGTGTAGACTCCGGTCCTGGACAAGACAGATGTTTTATTTACTGCAGTGTCTATTAATTGTGCAAACGCAAGGCTGCTCTATTTTTCTATAGAATTTTCACAAATGCCTTAGCATATGTAATTCCCAAACATTCTATGAATTCATGAACACTTAGATATGGTCATTTTCAAGTTGTCAACTTGTCAGAATTTAAAAAAAAAAAGAGTCATTCTTCCTGGGGGTGTATATGAACAGATTTTAATAAGATGTCATGCTGCTAAAATGCTGTCAGTTCCACTTTAAATGCAATAATGTTTCTCACACACAAGTTATTTTTAAAGAGATGGCAACAGGAAGCGTGCTGCAATAAGAGAAACAGTTCCACTCACCAGATGATGATCATTTGAAAGTTATTCTTGAAAAGGGAGAAGCTAACAAATTATCAACAACATCCTCTTTTGATATCACCTGCTGCAGCCAATGCAAACTAGCCAACAACAAAAGCTAGAAGGCGCAAGTTTCCATAAGTTTTGGTAAAAAACTGTCCCACCCATTAAGTCAAAATGTGATTGGTTGATTCCACTGTCATTCCAAAATGTTGCCCTAATGCAGTTGAATGGCAGATGCCTTTATCTAGCTTCTGATTGCCTAGCTGATGGCTGACTTAGCTAGCTAGATTTATCTCCCCAGAGACCAGCAAAGAAAAATCCTGATTGGATATTTTTTTTTCTTCAGGGTTAACCCTTTCTATTCCAACAAACGGAATTTGTATTTTTCTGGTCTCGGTCTTGAATCGGTCTCTCTTTAGGTGGTCTCGAACACAACACTGCCAGAGAGAGAGACCACGGGTTATGAATAGATGGTTTACAGCTGCAGATGGAAGTGACACAGAAATTGTCATTTTCTCGGCATGCGATTTGGCGCTTTTTGTAGCTAGAGGGTTAGATTAGTTAGCTAGCTAGTCCCTAGGCGATGACAGCAAATTTACTTAAACAAAACTTTTACCCATTCATCTGTGAAGACAGCTAGCTAGTGTTCATATGGATGTCACCGTGACATACCAATTAACTAACGTTACTGCCCTCAGTTAGCACGACGACAAGGCAAGCCAGTGCTAATGCTATCCACTTGGCAGCTGTTTCACGGTGTCGCCGGCGGTAGCTTGTAACGTGGTTAATTGTTTTTCCCTCCCAGGATTATATTTAAAGTAGAATGACAGCCTACACAAGAAATAACTAATATTATTAACCATCTAGATGTCACAGTGATAGTCTACTCAATGGGGAGCGCATGAACGGCAACTAGTGTTGCGCGGGTAGGCTGTTTGTTCACCCGCCCGCAATTGCTAATAACCCATCTGCAACTGCCTGTCTTTATGTGATAAAGTGAAAATCTGACGCCCGCAACCGACCATATATCGCTAATATAGAAAATGCGCTGTAGATTTCAGGTCGTCTTGGATGCATATTTTGTGGTTGAAAAATACTATCCGTTTTTATGATACTGATAAAAATGGCACCTCTAAAGACGGTATCTAACTGTGCTTCTCTCAAGATGCTGAAAGAAAGAAATCATATTTCTCCACTCCTGAGTCAAATTTGAGCCTACATTTGGTGTATCATTGTACTGCAAGAAATGCTTAATTGTGCAGGAGTTAATATTAAGGCTATGTGAGAGGTTATAGACCTACAGTCAGTGTCCAGTTTTCAGGTTCCATTCAACTCCTCTGAACACAGGCAGGTCACCCGTGATACAAGTCAGTATTCAACATCCTGAACAGTAGGCTACAGTTCCCTTTATGTGCCATAGGCCTATTTGAAGTCCCCATCTTGTGACGTCGAATTTGTATAGCTCCTCATAATCATCATGCTATCATCCTCTTTTACCAGTTCACATTACTTTTCTGGCCTTCCTGATTCTCAAGATCTTGCACACTAATGAGATGCTTTTGAGCCCACACTACACTACACAAGGACTACATGCTTTCTGGTAAGTTTTGATTACAGTACTTGGTGGGGTGAATATATTTCATACATTATTTTTTGTTAACTAGTAAATAGTAGCCTACAGCAAAGTGTGTTTAAATCATTTCTAACTTGTTGATATCTGCTAGTTCGTTTTTTTCTACCATGTGGGTTTTAGGTTCCTTGAGCCTACTAACTGAGGAGTGTTAATTCACCTGTTTCCATACGTTTCGTTTTAAAACATGTATCTTACAAAGGAGTTGTTTAATCTAACTGCTTAACTATTTATGTACATGGACTATATATATTTTTTTATAGTTTTCTTTCTTCTAATCTTTACAGGAAAATGCCACCGGCACTATCTGATGTGTGGAGACATTTCACTGCAGCTAATGTGGAAGGAAAAGCTGTGTACATTTGCAAATACTGTGCCAAATCAAAGATGCAGAATGATCTGGCCAAGTGCATAAAGTTCCCTCAACTCTCACAACAAGCAACCTCTGACAAAAGTCCCTCTACTTCTATTCGAGGTGAAAATTATGAATCAGACACCTTATCGATAGCAACAGCTCACGGTCCTCCTGGAATCCGAAGTTTTTTTTACTCAATGTAGGGACGTAGTCAGAAAAATGCTGATGAATATCTTGCTCGAGCTGTGTATGCAACTGGTTCACCTCCTGAAGCTCACAGGCAATGTGTATTGGAAGAGATTTCTGAATGTTCTTCACCCCAACCAGACTGTATTGCAATCATCTCTGATTTGTGGTCGAATGTTCGTGGTCAAGGAATAATTAACTACATCTCCACCCCTCAACCAGTATTCTACAAGAGCACAGATACAAGGCACAACAGATACACCGATCTCTACGTTGCAGATGCGCTGAAGGCAGTTGTCAATGACCTTGGACCACAGAAGGTATTTGCACTGGTGACAGACAATGCTGTGAACATGAAGGCTGCTTGGTCTAAAGTGGAGGAGGCCTACCCTCACATCACACCCATTGGCTGTGCTGCTCATGCATTTAATCTGCTCCTTTAATCTGCTCCTCAAGGACATCATGGCACTGAAAACAATGGATACACTCAGAGAGCCAAGGAAATGGTCAGGTATGTGAAGGGTCATCAAGTTATAGCAGCAATCTACCTCACCAAGCAAAGTGAGAAGAATAAGAGCACCACATTGAAACTGCCCAGCAACACCCATTGGGGTGGTGTTGTCATCATGTTTGACAGTCTCCTGGAGGGGAAGGCGTCTCCAAGAAATGGCCATATCACAGTCTGTCAATATGGACAGCCCCATCAAGAGGATCCTCCTGGATGATGTATTTTGGGAGAGAGTGGTAAGCAGCCTGAAACTCCTGAAACCTATTGCAGTAGCCATTGCATGGATTGATGGAGACAATTCCATCCTGTCTGATGCTCACGGTCCTCCTGCAGATGTAAGAGAAGAACTCCGTATTGTCGTGCACACTGCACTGTTGCTCCAAGCATAGGAACTGCAGTTCTGAAATACATCAAAAAGCGTGAAGTCTTTATGCCTGAAGCCCATATGTGCTGCAACATACATGTTGGACCCCAAGTATGCTGGCAAGAGCATCCTGTGGTGCGGAGATCAACAAGGCCTATGGTGACACTAGCGTGTCTCGCCACCTTGGCCTGGAAGAGGGCAAGGTTCTTGGCAGTCTGGCGATGTACACTTCCAAGCAAGGGCTTTGGGATGGAGATGCAATATGGCAGTTGTGCCAACATATATCTCATCAGCCACCTGGTGGAAGGGACTTTGTAGATCTGAGGCTCTTTCCCCTGTTGCCTCCATCCTCCAAATCCCACCAACATCAGCCGCCTCAGAGCGCAACTGGTCCTTGTTTGGAACACACACACACCAAAGCACGCAACAGGCTGACCAATGCAAGGGTTGAAAAATTGGTGGCCATCCGGGCAAATTTGAGGCTTTTTGAGCCTGACAACAAGCTATGTTCAAGAGGTGGACATTGAGGAGGTCCAGGGAGAAGACATGGAAGCCTGAGAGGAAGACAACCAAAGCTTTAGTCTAGAAATTATCATTTTACAGATGTATGTTGAAAACGTTTTTGGGAGACACTATGGATCATTGGGGATCATTCAATATTCCCTTTCTTTTGTTGTTCAGTGAAATCATCCCATGTGAAGAGGCAACTCATTTAATTAAAGTTAAATTTGTAACTAAATCGTTTTTTTAAAATGTCTATTGGAAGGATTTAATAATTTATCTACTTAAAAGGTAAAAGGTGTATGTTTCTGTCTCCATATGATAAATATATCTAATGCAAAAAACATCTGCATTTAAATGGTATTAATATTAATTTGCATATATTTCTGCTAATTCACATATATTCCTGTTACTTCCCACAGAAAGTTTTCACCTCTGAATATTTCCCTAAATGTTCAACCCTAGTTGTGACCCATTTTTTGTTGGTTGTTTTGTCATAGTTGTATCTAGGGGGGCATATTTGGAAGGGAATCATGTGGGCTGAGAGTGTCAGGCTAATGTCCAGTTCTGGCATTTAGGTCACCACAGACTAGTACATGTCCTTGAGCCTGAAAATGGTTGATCTCACCCTTTAGGATGGTGAATCTGTCATCGTTAAAGTATGGGGATTCTATTGGGGGGATATAGGTAGCACACAAGGACTTTTTTCTCTGTTGAGATCATTTCCTTATTGATTTCTAGACCGATGTAAAATGTTCCTGTTTTGACTAATTTAATAGAGTGGGTAAGGTCTGCTCAATACCATATTAGCATACCCCCTGAGTCTCTTCCCTGTTTCACACCTGGTAGTTTGGTGGGTGTGTTCCTCTCCCTCCTCCTTCACTGCTGTTAGCTGTGGCATGTGTTCCTCTCCCTTCTCCTTCACTGCTGTTAGCTGTGCCGTGTGTTTTTCTCCCTCCTCCTTCACTGCTGTTAGCTGTGCCGTGTGTTCCTCTCCCTCCTCCTTCACTGCTGTTAGCTGTGCCGTGTGTTCCCCTCTCTCCTTAAGTTCTCTCACCTCAGTCCGGAGTGCAGCCAGCTCTCTCAGACAGCCGTCCATCTCCACCTTCAGCCCTCTGGGTCTTGTAGGGGGGGTGTTGTTGTGCTGCTCTGTTCTGTTTGATTGTGTAGACTAGCTCTCTGAGTTCCACCATGTCTCTCTCCAGCACTGTGAATTCATCCCTCTCAATGATGGAGGAGCAGTGCAGTTGTGGGACCTGGGTGTGTTCAGTGCCGGGGGGGTGACTATCCTCGTCTGCAGGACAGTTCAAAGAGGTGTGATCAGACAAACTCAGGATGGGGGAGTCGTCACCGAGAGAGAGATTGTCCTGCTGTGCTCTCTTTGATCCCGTAAAAGTCCTGCTGGAACTGCATGAGGATGCCCTGCACCATTACTGTCCCAGACTTGTACATGTTGCCAGAGGTTGTGTTAATTTCCTCCTATTCTGAGTTTCCACCCTGGGCCAATACCCTCTCTCTTGACAGAGTGTGCTCTTATAGCATTGTGCCATGCCAGGGGATGGTCTGTGTGGAAAATTAAGTTGCTTATGTTCCCCTCTTTGTATCAGTCAGTTTTCACACATCTCACTTCACACAAGTTGCAGACAGGTCTGTTATGTCCTAGCAGCTTGGTATCTTAGTAGCCTTGTTTAGTAGCCTTGCTTTATATAACAAAATGACCTATAGATTGTCTTTTACTTTTTGACTTCAGAAGTAGGTTCAGACTGAATATTACTCACTCAGTTTTGTGTTGGATGGTATTTTCAGGTTTCTGTTGTGTTTCTTCTGCAGGTTTTGGTTTGTTAGAAGTTTTTTCCTGATAGTCCTTGGTAGTAATAATCCATTCAGGTAATTCTGTCCAAAATCAAGGTTTTAGGGATAGGATTTGGATTTAGATTTAAGGTCCTTGTGGGAAAAAAAAATAATAAAAAATCTACATTTATCCAACTTTAATTCAATTTATTTTCAGAAGAACTCAGGAGCCCATAGGCTCATGACCTCTCTCTTTCTCTGTTCCCTCACTACCGCCCTCCCTCCCTCCTTCACTCTCTCCCTTCCTCTCTTTCTCCTTCTCCATTAATTCTCTCTCTCTCTCGCCATATCTCCCTCCCTCCCTCAGGACGATCCTTCTGAGTGTCATCTCTCTGCTCAACGAGCCTAACACATCCTCCCCAGCCAACGTGGACGCCTCCGTCATGTACCGCAAGTGGAGGGACAGCAAGGGCAAGGACAGAGAGTTCACAGAGATCATCAGGTGGGCACACATACAATCACACACACGCAGAGAATGGCCAGGCACAGAAAGAGGGACGAGATCATCAGTTAGGCAGACACATGCGCACCCATGGACACATTAAGGGTGAGAACAGAGTACATTCAAACCATCAGGTACACCCTGTACCACTTCCACAGTTAACCCTTTATGTCTCTTCGCTGTCTCTCGTAACAGGAAACAGGTCCACGCCACCAAAGCGGATGCTGAGCGGGACGGTGTGAAGGTGCCAACCACCCTGGCAGAGTACTGCGTCCGCACCCCGTGCCCCACCCCCAGACGAGGGCTCCAACCTCTTCTACGACGATTACTATGACGATGAGGACTTGGAGGAAGAAGACGAGGAAGATGGCGAGGATTGCTGCTACGACGAAGATGACTCGGGAACCGAGGAGTCCTGACGACCCGCCTCCCCACCCCTTCCTCGCCCCCCTGTCACCACACACCCCTTAAACTGAACTCATACTCCACCCTTCGTCTATACACCCTTACAGATCCCCCCCACAGCAGTGCAGCCACACCTGCACGTTCAACCCAGATGCGTTTAAAAGCTACAGAGTTAGTTTGTCCATTTGTTTCTGGTGTTTTTATTTTCCTGTTGGTCAGTGGAGTGTTAGAGAGATAATGTTAGATCTACATATTATTCACATGGTTTGCTCTTCATGGCGACGCCCCTCAATTCTCAATTACCGCTTGCTTTTGAAAGTTTTGCGTAAGGCCTCTGTCTCCTGTAGAGTGTCTGTACCCAGACAGAGGCAGGCCTGAGCTGGTGATGGTCATCTTAGCTGTGTGACCGCTCACCTGGTTGACAGCCGTGTGAAGCCAGCCTGCCTGGCACATGAGGCTAGGGGACCCTGACATTTCACTCTTGGGGACCCTGACATTTCACCTGTCTGCCTCAGGTCTACTTAGCTCAAAAGCCAAGTCTTGCTGAATGAATTGACGGCCTGTAATGATGAGATGGGTGTATTGCAGATGGTTGTTATAATACTGATGTACTCTTTCGGAGACCTTTGCACCCTTTCATACACATTTGTTATGATATGTTAAGTGGCAGTGGTCTGAGCTCGGCGTCTTTACCCATGGCCTGAACAACAGAGTTAAACACACAGCTCCTAGTGCTGATCACCACCACATGCTTTTTCATAAGTCCAAGTGCTTTCATCTCATGTAATTCCTCACAAGCCACCTCAACTGCTCATTTAAAGATGGCAGTGAGGGATAGTGTCTCAATGTGTGTCTATATGGGTGTTTTGGTGGTGGTTCATTATTTTATTCAAATGTAGCACAGGAATGCTTTGCAAAGAGAAGTGAGTTAGACACCTCCCTCTGGCAAGTCTGTGCAACAGTGATGGCCGCACAGCAGCCATCTTGAATGAGCTGATTTGTTTAGATGACATCCTCAGTCAGTCACTTCCCCAAACATTGCACATGACTAGAAGTGCTCGCAACATCAGTAGCTCCATCACACAGGATTTGACACACTGACTAAATATACACTATTAACAGTATTCAAACTACTCCACATTTCTGTTGCTTCAGTAATGTGTAAATGTTCATTCATCGTTACGTGACTATTTGATGCGAAGTTTTAGAGATGAAAAGTGCATTTCCCAGGTGATGCTAGGGATGTGGATAGGGAGGTCAGTGGTATATTTTAAAAGCAGGTCATACAGCCAACCCACTAGCATGTTGGGTGGTATCAGGCTCGGCATAGTGCTGTTGGGAAACACTGTCATGATTGAGAATGGGTCGAGGGCTCCCTTTTGGCTTCTTTTGATGTAGTCTTTTACTTCAGACTTAAGGTGTTAGCAACTATATTTTTTTCCCTTACATGTACCAAGTGCAATGATTCTCAACCTTTTTTTGTTTTAAACACCATGTGATGGGGGTTATTCATTGGACTTATCGGTACATTTACCACGCGTTTGTTTTCAATACAGAAACATTCAGGTATTCTATTTTTTCCAATAGAGAAAAACAGGTGATTACTGAACACTCGTACTCTTTTATGTCGTGTTAACATCTTGAGTATGAAGCATGTACACATCAATCCAATCATCATGAATTCATATAACTGTTTTACATTCACCGTATACGGCTGTTACGTTATGTGAATAACCCCCATTTTGTTTTACTGTAATGTTTGGGGCAATTGGAATTTTGTGAAGCTGCCGATTTTTATCATGTAATTTCCCTCCGAATGTGCTACCTTCCTTCCCATCTATACAGACTTTCTTTTTGGTGGCGGCATCAGCGAGGGAACCCCGGCTGTTACCAAAATTCCTCAGGAAAACAAAACCACTAACTTTTTCACATCAGAGTGAATCTGACCGCAGTCTCTCTGTGTGTATGTGGACAACTGTTCTCTGCAACGCTGGTCCCCCCAAACCTATCACCTCTGCTTCAAAGACTGTTTATAATCTTTACCTTGATATTAATATGCACATGTGGATATTTTGATGATAATTTGATGTATTTTTGTTCTTGTTTGTATTTTCTTTTCTAATGTTTTGTACATCTATTTAAAACCTAAATAAAGATCTTTATTAGAGTGTTGAGATGTTTCCTAGACCAGGAGTGAATGAATGTATTCTAACAGATGAGAACTTAGTTATCCATCCTTTTTATGGTCTATTCATATATTTTAATTGACTAACAATAATTGGAATAAGATGCTGAACTGGCTATTATTCATTCATCCCTATTTTGTGTTCTCTTAGACACTGTGGGAATGTATGACTTAGGGATAACTCTTGAGGTAAGACTGTTATTCCTCTACTCACTCTTATCCTGAGTGTTGAATGTAGAGAATGAAGCCACTGGCTCCGTTATGGAACCCTTGTGATATCAGAGGTCAGGCGACCCCAGAGTGGATGAGGAAAGAGTTGGGGATTTGGCAACTGTTAATAAATCATTAAGAACACATTGTGTACTATATCTTATTTATTTATTACATTCTCTGTGTTCTCTTACAGACACCATGGGGATGTATCACTCAGGGATAACTGAGGTAAGACTTTTGCTTACTATTTTCATAGGCGGTGGCGGACTTACTATTAGGAAGAAGTGGCAATTGCTTCAGGCCTCACATCATCAAGGGGCCTCATGAGCTGGGCAAAACATTAATAAAATAATTTCTCCGCTTGATGTCCCCCATGCTCCGATCAGAGCGGGGCTGAGGAAAGAATAAGAAAGAAAGCTTAGGTGATTTTTCTGTTAAAATTAAATCTAACACATTTCTTAAGTAAAAAGTCAGGTGCTTCTAATAATACTGCCATCGTCGCCGAGGTAGAGGACATGTATCTGTTGCCCATGTATCTGATGCTGTCTGGCCAAAAAGAGTATGGCATGTCAGATACGCTACATCACCAAAAGTATGTGGACACCTGCTCGTCGAACATCTCATTCCAAAATCATGGGCATTAAAATGGAGTTGGTACCCCCATTGCTGCTATAACACCCTCCACTCTTCTGTGAAGGCTTTCCACTAGATGTTGGAACATTGCTGTAGGGACTTGCTTCCAGTCAGCCACAAGAGCATTAGTGAGGTCAGGCACGGATGTTGGGCAATTAGGCCTGGCTCGCAGTCGGCGTTCCAATTCATCCCAAAGATGTTTGATGGGGTTGAGGTCAGGGCTGTGTGCAGGCCAGTCAAGTTCTTCCACACCGATCTTAACAAACCATATCTGTATGGACTGTGCTTTTTTGCACAGTGACATTGTCAAGCTGAAACAGGAAAGGGCCTTCCCCCAAACTGTTGCCACAAAGTTGGAAGCACAGAATCGTCTAGAATGTCATTGTATGCTGTAGCGTTAAGATTTCCCTTCACTGGAACTAAGGGGCCTAGCCCGAACCATGAAAAACAGCCCCAGACCATTATTCCTCCTCCACCAAACTTTACAGACGGCACTATGCATTGGGGCAGGTAGCGTTCTCCTGGCATTTGCCACACCCAGGTTCGTCCATCGGACTGACAGATGGTGAAGCGTGATTCATCACTCCAGAGAACGCGTTTCCACTGCTCCAGAGTCCAATGGCGGCGTGCTTTACACCACTCCAGCCAACACTTGGCATTGCGCATGGTGATCTTAGGCTTGTGTGTGGCTGCTCGGTCATGGAAACACATTTCATGAAGCTCCCGACAAACAGTTATTGTGTTGAAGTTGCTTCCAGAGGCAGTTTGGAACTTGGTAGTGAATGTTGCAACCAAAGACAGACGATTTTTACGCCCTACAGCACTCTGCGTTAGTGTTTTGTGAGCTTGTGTGGCCTACCACATGCGGTTGAGACATTATTGCTCCTAGACGTTTCCACTTCACAATAACAGCACGTCCAGTTGGCTGGGGCAGCTCTAGCAGGGCAGAAATTTGATGAACTGACTTGTTCGAAAGCTGGCATCATATGACACCTGTCAGCAACGAGTGTGGCTGAAATAGCCGAATCCACTAATTTAAAGGGTTGTCCACATACTTTTGGCGTATGATCCACTATTGCTAGAGATCCTCAGGAACAACCACACGAACGAGACAGAGGAAAGAAAAGTATACTCACAATGTAATGGAATGATGCAAAATGTAAGGAATCTAACACTGAAGTCGGTGACATTTATAAATGTACAGTATGTGAGTATAACTGACAGTGGCTATAGATAGTGTAATCAATGTTGTTTCCATGTAATTTCAATGAAATTACGTTAAACCAATGAGCAATACACGCTGAATTGATGTCTATGCCCAGTGGGAAATCAACTCGGTAGGTTTGGCTCAGTACTGTCATATCCGCGTGACTACAGAAGTCTATAGCTTGGGTCGCCACATTTCATCCCAAGTTACAAGGCCAGCATTTCATAAACTTCATTGTGGAAAAGGTGATATGTTGATCAGTGGAGGCTGCTGGGGGGAGGACGGCTCATCATAATGGCTGGAACAGAGCGAATGGAAACCATGTGTTTGATGTATTTGGTACCATTCCACTGATTCCCCTCCAGCCATTTACCACAAGCCTGTTCTCCCCAATTAAGGTACCATCAACCTCTTGTGATGTTGATATTCTTCAGTTTGCTGCCATATGACTGGTTTCACTTCTCCAGCAATCATAAGGTAAAATAGATTTAAAACAATTTATTTATATATCCAAACGGCTTATTCATTTACCTAGCTTATATCAATATCTCTTCTCAATGTGTAAATTACAGTGCATGGAGAATGTTATTTCTATCGGAAAAAAATAAAGCAGATGTTGTTCCACTTGGAACCAACAAGGAAAGTTGAAGATGTGATCCGTATCCTGCAGTTACCCTGAAAGATGGGGTGGTGGCGACCTATAGGATTTCCTGATGCTCTCATTAGCTAAGCTATTCAAACATGCCTTCGTGCCAAAAATGGATGAGCGATAAACTAACATGGTTATTCAAACAATAGCCTTGTAAGAAGAGAAAATGTATGTTGGTTCTGTAAATAACTCTTATTAGGTTGGTGTTTTCTTTCCTCAAGGGGGCAGCATTACATTACCTTTCACTAGAATCTGGAGTGTATAACAGTGGGGAGTAGATAACAAGTGTCTGTTTACACATGGTTTCAATCTGCTGACCCAGTGAAACTGCTTTACATTCAACAGTAAATGTTACACAGACAACTGAGCTTAAATTTCCACCACAGTCCTATCATAACTTGCCTAGTGAAATAAAGGTTCAATAAAATACAAATGTAAAATAATTGTTGGCAGGTGGTTCTCTTTCACTTACAAAATGGCTCCTATTGCAGTAGTGTGGCCAACAACACCAAAATAATGTGTACACAAATAGTAAATTGAAACATCAAACCGTTTCAGTTTGATTATCTGATGGTTCAATGTCATTGCAAAGGCTACCTCACCTTTTGGGCATCAAGGGAGAAGACCCAATCCTTGTCTGATTAGAGATCAAATGGACGAGTTGGACCATGTCCTAACTTCAGAACACACACACACACACACACACACAGATAGATAGACATGAGTCACATGACTGAAAGAAACACTTTTTGCATTTTGAAGTCTTAGAACCCCCTGGTGGAGATGATCCATTTCATATCAATTTGTTTTTCATCTGCCACAATCCAATGAATCACAACTCTCTTTCCTCTGATGTCAGAGTAGCAAAGACACCAGCACCTGTGCCTTAGTATCACCATCACGTTGTACTTCAGACTATAGTTATCATGACCACTTTTTTTCAGCCTCAGCTCATCTTTGTCTTCTTAGATCACTCCTATTCCCCAGCGACACACTCTCCACCCTGCAGTGTCCCCCACTCACTCACCCACAACGGACCTGCGCTCTGCCCTGTATGTGACTGAGTGGTGGACGGAGGTCTGGTCCTTGTGAGTCATATGTTCTCACCTCTCAATGGCTGACTGCTACAGAGCTCCATATGAGAGGCCCTGAGTCACAGCTCCATACCATAGTCCTGCTGTTAGACTGGTGGGAGAGGGAGAAGAGGAGAGTAGGGCCTGGTGGGTGGTGATCCATGTGTCAGTCCTTTCCTCATGAACTGAACTGTCACAGATTGTAGAGGTGAAAAGTGCTCCTTCCATACAATGTGTCTGTGTGTGTCAATTATATAAGTCTGACGTGTGCGTACATGTGCCTGCGTGTTGTGGGTGGCAGGGGGAAACTTCTTGCCTGACTGTGTCGGGATATGTGAAGCTTGGTCTCCAAGTCAATTCATGGGGATGGTGAAGAGAGAGAGAGAGAGATGGTAACAATAATTTAAAAAAATCATAAAAATGGACTGTGTGAAGTGTAATGCTTCTGTTGACTCCCCAGCCGCTGTGTCCGTCTGTGAGGGTGAATGGAGCCGTCCTCTATGCAGCTCACAAACTTTAACAAGTGCTGTGCTGCGGCTTCCTGGCATGTTAGCTTTCCCAAAGAGCCTTTGTACACTTCTGTTCGGTCAGAGGGTTCTGATCAGTTATTTCTTCTGTCTACTGCTCTTCCAGGGGTCCAACAGACTGGTGTGGGGCTGTGATACAGAGGACTTAAAATACTGGGTCTCAGTCAGGACACAGTCATGGTTTGACTCCCTATGGTCTCTCAAAGATAATTGGCCACTTTCCAGCTCTCTGAATTACATGTCCTCTCCAGGAGGAACAAGGAAGGTGTACCATTAAATCGTGTCTTTGTGATTTACAGGTATGGCCGAGGGCATGAGCTTGTTCCCTCTGGTTTAATAGATGACTTCAGTGTTCTTCACATTCTCAAACGGATAGAGATTCTGGCTGTGGTCATTAACGAGCACAGAACAGCCACATTAGCCGTTTTCCTGTGTATCTGCCTCTCTGTCTCCGTCTCAGCCTAGATCTTAAGAACCCTTGTATCAATCGCCTCATTTGAAAATGAATTGGATTACCGACTAAAATGGAGAATATAGTGTTTGGGTGCGTGCGTGTCTGTGCTTGAACACCACTGTACCAAATAGACTCAGTAGCTAAGATGTATTTCCATCAAACAAGCTTTTTAAATATAAAAGGCTGTACGTGATGATGTAGTCCACATAAAAATAACTTTTAAATTCCTATGTACAGAATGAAAAATGCAAGTAAAAAAAATGGGTTTCCATTGCATTTTTAACTCTACTGATGGTTTTGTCACAAAACCTGTTGCATTATATTGCTAATGTTCCCACTCTGGTCTTGGCACATGCGCCCTAGCCAACAGCTTGCACATACAGTTCAGGTTGGCTACCTACATTATGAGATTATTATGGATAAGAGCGATATTATTTCTAGGCTATTTGTCAAACGGCAGCCAAGCATCAATCATCATGTCAACAGAATAAGACCCTCGATATTTATTGGAAAGGAGCATCAAGCGCATCACCTAGCACATTCACCACCATGTGAAGTTCATCATTTATTTAATCTGTAGCCTAATAAACTGCATAGTTTCCCGGGTCGTAGTGTGAGGACCACGCAACATATCATCCCGTGATTTTAAGTTTACGTTGATATGATGGTTATTATATAAATATTTGCTGACAAAGGCGCTTCCACTGCAGTTTCGCGCATAATACATTTTACTGACAACTTGTCTCGGCATTTATAACATTGTACCGGCATTTCATCAGCCTGGTCGTGACTTTATTCGTGCAGCTAATTCATCTGCATGAAATGCTTTTTATGCAAGTAAGTAGGCTAAAACATGTCATGACAGGCCTGATGGAAACAAAACATTTTCCGTAAATTTTTCAAATGTTGACAAAACAAAATACGCAAGACAAGGTGGGATCTTGACAAGATGGGATCTTTTTGTGTCGATAAAATTAATTATGCGAGAAATGTCGGTGGAAACGCTGTTATGGGCAAATATGTATATATAACCATCATATCGAAGTAAACTTGGGAGTCACGCGATGACATGTTATGTGGTCCTCCCACTACGACTCGTTGGGAAAACATGCGTTTTTTTTTAGGCTACAGATGAAAATTCATTATGAGTGCTGTTGGCTAGACCGCATAATACCAGAGCGGCACACACGATGTAACGCAACAGTGTTTTGTGAGAGCCATCAGTTGAGTTGGAAAAAAAACAATTTAACGTGTATTGGTCATTTAACCGCAAAAGATACAGTATTTTATGTACACTACGTAATCACGCACAACCTTTTATATGCAACAAGTCAATTTGATGGAAACATCCCTGGTGGGAAAATGTGCATATTGTTTTTATGCGGATTTTAGAATATTGGCTTGAAAATCTGTCGCCATTTGTATGGAAACCTAGCTAGTGTAGCTAATATGACAGCCCTGCTAGCCCTGCACAGGTGGAGATAAACTGCTGTCTCAGACTGCTGTACACAAGACTGTGACCCTCAAGGACCTTACACATGGTGTTTTACCAACAGTGACTGGGTAAGAGTTCTGCAATCCATAATAAATTAGCTAGGTTATGTCATAAAAAAATGACACTGGCGGTGGACTGTAACGGTTTGACATGGTTGCAACAAAGCATACAATGATAGTCAAAAGCTAAGATGTTTGTCATGCTATACGCTCTAAAAATTAGGTGTTCAACAAGGGTTCTTCTACGATCCTCAAAGTTCTTTGAAGAACCATAGGGTTCTTGGCACTGAAATCTGCCCCCAAAAGGTTCTTCCAAGAACCCCATAGGAGGTGGGGTTCATAGAGGAACCTCCTTAGTTGGTGGGGGTTCTTGCAGGAACCTGACTGCCCAACTGAAAAATTTGGATTTTTTATTTGAAAGGACAGCAGGTGCAGGCACTTAACTGAAACATGTAAAGATCTCCTCAATGCAAGGTAAGTTTTGTCCCTTGTATGATCTAAATTGATATTGTTTTCTGATTATGCCATCTATCTTTTCATATTTGTGCAAATCTTTCTATGACAGAAAATGGACACAATTCAATGGATATCAATTGAATTGTGAGAAATGTACTGTATGCTATAAGATTATGTTGAAGGCTAGCTGTATTGGGTGCAGATGACTGAACTGCTCACTTTTGTGTCTGTGTCTGCAGGTATACAGACGAGGAGGCATATGTCAATTGGTATTGGTATGTTATGCAGATCACATTTACCATCCTCCTTCCTTACCTCTTCAATGAATATCCCATAGGCCTCTACATTATGGACAAGGTATATGTATGAAAACCATTATCAAAACAGTTTTCTTTTTTATTCACATTTACCACAAAAACTGAGGGATGAACACTGTTTTGTTTTGTTAATCATCTGTATAATATATTTTTTTGATTGACAGACTTTACCCTCCCTACACCTCTGAATATAACAGGAAAACTATTTGATCATCATGCACTGAAAAATCATTCTGGCTATGGATAACGGAGAACATCATCACACCAGAGGATATACCCATTGGACTTAGGGCTCTGCTGGGAGTTTACCTCGTATTTAGATTTTTTTGCCACTAAAATCCTAATAAACACTGACAACTAAAATATTGTGTTCTTGTTATTTTTATGCATTATTATTATTATTAATAATACTTGGTATTGGTATGTTATGCAGATCATAATAATAATAATAGGGAGGTGGTGTAGTTCAAAAATTAACCCCAAAAGGTTCTTTGAGAATCCATTAAAAGGGGTTCTTTGAAGAACTTAGAGGGGTTCCCCCACAGTTTCAATTTGAAAACCCCTAAAGGATACTCCAGGAACCTTTTATTTTTTGTGTACATTTGTTTACCTCTTCAGAACAGGTTGAGTCATAAAGTGTCAGAATTGAGACTGTATTTGTCATAAGGCCAGTCTACCTACCTACAGCCTTAAGTTCTGTCTGTCTCTTCAGTGTCTCTGTTAAAGCGTCAGGTGTGTTATGGTTTGACTTTGACTTTGGTTAAAGAGACTGACAATTCCAATTAAAGTCTAATCCAATTGTTAATTTACGATAGGGCCTCCTGTTTGTGTGTCAGCACCCAATTCAATTAGGTGTCTGACAGATAAAGGGCATTGTCTGCCCCAGGAGCAATGAGGTACCTGTAGGTTTCCATAGGTGTCTGTGTGTCTGGCTACACCTCTCACAAACAGGTAAGAAAGAATAGAAGCAATGGTTATATTTTGGGAGAATAGATGACATGCTGATGAAATGTTCATTGTATTTCACAACACAATTCATGGGCCACAGAGTGGCACCTCTGACAATTGCGAGGCCTTTTCAGAAAATAAACTGACAACTATAATGAGTGGCCAAAGTGAAAAATGCAATAGAAAAGGTCAAACTGAAATATTTCTGAAAAGTGTCTGTAGCAGCAAGTCACTCACATTTTGGTCGGGATATTGTGCTGCGCTCAAACCTAGATTCTTTGATAAAACAATTTGTGGGCCTATGTGCCTTCACCATCATCCACCTGATCTTTTCTAAAGAGTCTTCTTCCTCACATTTTTAGACACAGAAAATCTATTTGTTGCTGAGGCAAGGTTTCCAGGGAAACAGATGGGTTGAGCTAAACCTGAAGAAGGGCCGAACATCTGTAAATTAAATCATACAGCCAGCTGCACTGGGATATGCTCCACTGAGTTCCTTTTCTACTGCTGCAGGTATACAGTAGCCGATATCACAATAAATGTCTAAACAGATTTGATTATGTCAAATCATGTTCCATTGAGAGTTAAAATATGTAAAACAACACTTGCCCAATGCCTGGAACTCTTAATCACTGGAAATTTCTGCATTATACAGAAAGTGAAAAACGGACCGAAAAAACTGTAAGATGGGAGCCACGTTAACCATTTTGTCATTTTGCTGTATTTTTTCTTCTTCTCTTTTCCACCGCTATATCATATTTTTTTTATTTTAAAGCTTATATAGTTTTGACTGATGCTGGAAATTAGTGCAAACTATTTGATGTTGCAGTGTATCTCATATAGATTGTTGTTTTAATTGTACTTGTCCCCATCAAATAAATGAATGGCCACTCTTCACACTAACCAAATAGGGTAATTACTCATGAGGGATGATCAACTGGTCAATTATTGATCCCGCTTGCCGCATGATGCGATCTAAACACAAGAACAACTTAATAAATGTATACTCATGTCAAAGCCTGTTGATTCCTTCATATATGCCAAGTAAACACGTCCTTTAAGAGTGTATCTTCTGACTAATTCATGAGCTTCAGTGATTGTGACTGGCTCTCTTGAGGATCTCATCATTTTCTCTTATTGGTCGGCACCCAACATCGCCCGGGAGAGTGTATAAAAAGCATCATATTATTCCATCTAGCGCAAGTCCATCTCTTGGGTGCGTAGGAGACTATATAGTTCTGCAAACAGTGCGCGATCCAGAGGAGGCGGGAGAAAACACCTGTTACGGAAGAATCAAGTCGTCAAAGCAGCCTCCACGTCTTCAGTAAGTTTACTAAGCTGAATTCAACCGGTGTCTAAAATTGAATATTTGTCTCACTCAAGAGCGCATAATTAAATATATTTCGGCACCGAGAGCATACAAACTTCTAATTTTCACTTGTTGCACTTTATTTCCGGATTAAGATAGGCATAGGCTAATGTAAACTACTAAAATTATTTACTTTTTAAATAATACATTGACCTTCTTCCAGTACACCACGTTTCGCTAAAATCTAAGGAGATCCGTATTGATTCTCTATAAAGGCAGAGAGTTATTATAAATTCAAGCTTGTGCAAATTCATCACAGACCAGACCTGCTTTAGCCTAACATTTTGTCCGCATCTTAACATGCACAACATGTCAGTTAAATGTTACTGAACTGAATAGAATAGAATACCATGACTGTTAAAGTGGATTTCAATGTGCTTATTAAGGGTGTTTATTTTTACGTCAAATTTTAAAACGAACCAAATCAAACCTCAACTAAATTAACTGTGGTTCTAAGATGAATAAATGTAATCTATTGAAAAATGTATGAGTGAAGGCTACATGTGTTATTCTGACTAATGCAGCAGTCTTTATTATTCCACAGGAGCAATATGCTGTGCAGCATGTTGACATATACTCACTGCTACCTAGACAATATTTATGAATGTACTTCTGTATGAGTACAAATAAGTGTTTTCTTAGCCTTTGTAAATCAATCATGTGCTAACATTGCATGTATTCTTTCAGGGATGCACACTAGTCATCTTTCGGCGAAAATCGCCGTTTTGAATCCAAAATAGGTGACCTGCGTGATTCGTGTAACCGAAAAACTACTGGCGTTTGGAAAGTTTGTGAGGGAGAAAGTGTGGTGGATCAAATATTAGCCTTGTTAAGTATCTTGCTAGCTGGATCGAATTCTCCGTTAGCTAGCCAGAGAAATGTTGAGCAACATTAGCCAACTTATCTGATCAAATAATTGAGTTTATGGTGCGAAAATTTGCTTGCTAATAAAGTAGACAGCTAACATTAGTAACCTAACCAATTCTCCACTGTGTTAACTGGTATACGACACCTTGCCGTTGATGTGCCGAAAATCCCCCCCCTTCGCGTGAACGCGCACGCACTCAATTCTTCATTGCTGCGACTTGCTTGCTAGTTTAGATTTCTGGTCACGTTAGGCTGCGTTTCATTAAATGTTTTATGTCGGTTTGATCGCGGGGGAGGCGCAAGTAATGTCTGCAGTTTTCGGTTTGGCTATTTGCTTCAAGTGTATTAGTCTATAAATAAACCTATTTGCCAAAATTCGTCATCTCTCCCATGTCTTATTCGACTAGTATTTGTTCTGAAATGTTTATTGCTTGCCTACATTTTACTCCCTCTTCTTTGTTTAATAAACACACTAACATTAATTATTTATTTCGGTTGCCTATCCTGACGTGAAGTTTGTTCTATAGAAAGTATTTGACTCTAGCCACAAAATTAAGGAAATTCGAAGGGGGGCCTGGCACACTTCAGAATCATTTTGGTTGCTCATGTTGACCAGTAGTGTTTGCCACAGAAAGTATTTGACTCTAGCCACAAAATTAAGGAAATTCGAAGGGGGGCCTGGCACACTTCAGAATAATTTTGGTTGCTCATGTTGACCAGTAGTGTTTGCCACAGAAAGTATTTGACTCTAGCCACAAAATTTAAATAAGTAAAATGTAGGCAAGCAATAAACATTTCAGAACAACTATTAGTCGAATACGACATGGGAGAGATTAATGTCTAGACTAATACACTTGAAACAAATAGCCAAACCGAAAACTGCAGACATTACTAGTGCCTCACCCGCGATCAAACCGACATAAAAAATTAAATGAAACGCAGCCTAACGTGATCAGAAATCTCAACTAGCAAGCAAGTCGCAGCAATGAAGAATTGAGTGCGTGCGCGTTCACACGAAGGTGGGGGGCAATTCTGTCAGGGAGATTTTCGACACAACACCGTTCCTGAAGTTATAACGCGTTAGTCGCTTACTGGACCCTGGCAATCTGTGTGAAATGTTAACTAGTTAACTAGCTAACAAACTAACCACTGTCTGTTAACTAATGTTTTCCCTATACAGTGTGTGGTTAATTTTCAGAATGAGAGAATTAGGTGAAAATTAGGCGTTACTTGTTAAGCAAGTGTAGCTGGAGCTGGGCCTGGCTTAAGCTGGATGCCACTATAGAGGTGAAAGGAACACCACACACTTTCCCTCTTTCTCACTTGTGCTGGCACATTGTAGAACAGATGTCCACAGGCAGAAAGTGTACAATGAAATAATGTGCAGTGTAGCCCAAAGATATTGTTTTTGTTGTGTTAAACTTGACAGTAACACGTGTGTGAGTGAGGGGGGATTATAATTTTTTTTACTCAGTGAACTCAGTGAACATTCTACTTTAAGATGTTTTTAGATTCAGTTAACTATTTCTTACACAGATATAGCAACAGTTGCAATGTGATTTACTCTGTGTTAATTCATGTATATCATAAATACTGCCATATTTGTGCTTTTGCCTCCAGACAGAGAAACACACTTGTATCCCACCTGGTGAAGCCCAGTGGGACAATGTGGGTTCTGGACAAGATCCGTGGGTCAGTAGAGACCAATGTTCTCCGGCGGGGGGAGAATGGGGACAAGGATGGCAGTACTCCAGTCTACAGCAACGTCCTCACCCCTGATAAGATCCCTGACTTCTTCATTCCCCCCAAGCTGGTCTGCTGCCCCCCAGAGCCTGAGACCCTGGACGTCGTCAAGCCCAAGGAGGGGCTGCGGCCCTCAGCCTCTGAGCAGACCATTGGTAGTAAGAAAATCTGCAGCCCGCGTCTGGTTGCCAAGCTGGCTGGGGACACCAAGAACCTGTTGAGGGCCGCCAACCGTCACATTATCCAGATAGAGAGCGCTGATGACGTGGTGGCAGGGGACACAAACGCTGACCCTCAGTCTCAGACCGCTATGTCACTGCCCTACGTCCCCAAGACCCAGACTTCCTATGGTTTTGCCACTTTGATTGAGAGCCCCCACACCCGCCGCAAGGAGTCCCTTTTCCACTGTGACCAGACCAGCCCCCTGACCTCTCCCAACTCTCAGAGGAAGGGGAAGAGCAGCGTTAGTGAATGCAACCACCTAAACCCCCCTGACTTCAATGCCTCTCACAACCCGTACCGCTACTTTAGTGGAGGGGAGAGTGATACATGTTCCTCGGCTGAGTCCTCTCCTTTCAACTCCCCACTTCTCTCCCGCTCTGCCTCGCTGCTCAAAGTCTTCACCCACGAGACGCAGGCCAAGGTGGTGAAAGCCAAGAGGACGTTTGCCCGCCACAGCTCCTTGTCCACAGACGAGTGCAGCTCGACCGAGCCCAGTCCCAACGTGCTGCGGCGGCTCCACTCCTCTTCACTCCATGGCGGGGGGCCGTCGGACCGGGAGCACACCGTCAACCTACACAAGGGCGGCAGGGTGAGGCTCAGCGCCGACTACGATGCCGGCACGGCCCGCCTGCGCATCCGCATTCTGGCTGCCGAAGAGCTCTACGACAAGATGTACGACATCAAGAGCATCAACTGCTGCGTGTCACTGTACCTCAACCCTGGCAAGCTGCAGAAACAGCGGAGCACTATCATCAAGAACAGCCGAAATCCTGTGTTCAACGAGGACTTCTTCTTTGACTCTGTGACCTCAGTACAGGTGAAGAACCTAGCAGTGAAGATCAAGGTGGTGAATAAGGGCACCAGCCTGAAGAGAGACACTCTGCTGGGGGAGAGAGAGATCCCTCTGGGGAAGCTGCTTCATGGCCTCTAGGTCTGTCCTGGCGATACAGAATTGTACTCTGACTTACACAGAATGAGACTATGAATGATAACGTGCATGAATAAAAGATATATAACTGGGGTTAGATGTTTGCTTGGTGTCCCCTGTATTCACATAGAACTGTCTGAAAGGAACAGTTAATTAACAGTCAATGTTTGGTCGGGTCTAGCAGTTTGTCTCTTAGCTGGTCACCTCCTCAACCTTCTGTTCCCTGAGCCTGCAGCCCTGCACAGCCCAACTTGTAGATCATGTGGTGAACAATCAAATATGGCACAGGTAAAAAAACCACCTGCTCGTTTGAGGGACTCACTTTTTGTACTCTCTTGATCTCGACGTTGAATGTTGCATGGTTGCAATTATATGTGACTCAGACAATACAGGATGCGAGTCTCTATGATTCAGTTTTTATTCAGCACTACAATGCTTTTATGGATCAGGGGGTCTTTGATGTCGCCACTGTAACATGGTGTGCAAATTATCCTTTGATCCTGATTGTTGTTGCGATCTACAGTAGCCTACTACCAGAAGGAAGGCCAATCTTTAATGTGACCACAATGTCCCAAACCTGGAAAATATAGATCAGACGTCACCGTCTGCTTCCCGTCCGCTTGTCATGAATATGTAAATGCAGTGATATGTTAGCAGTTTGTACTTCAGTTTCATAACACCCACAAGCCTTACCAAGAGTGATAGATAGACAGAAAGAGAGAGTGAGAGAGTGTATGCATTACATCTTAAAGAGTGTGACATTATTCAAAGGTGTTGAACATGATTTTATACATAGATGTGGTGTTTGTCTGAGACATATGCTTCAGTATGATGTACACTGCATGTCAAACATCTCATTCCAAAATCATGGGCATTACTATGGAGTTGGTCCCCCCTTTGCTGCTATAATAGCCTCCACTCTTCTGGGAAGGCTTTCCACTAGATGTTGGAGCATTGTTGCGGGGACTTGCTTCCATTCAGCCATCAGTGAGGTTGGGCACTGATGTTGGGCGATTAGGCCTGGCTCGCAGTCGGTGTTCCAATTCATCCCAAAGCTGTTCAATGGGGTTGAGGTCAGGGCTCTGTGCAGGCCAGTCAAGTTCTTCCACACCGATCTCGACAAACCATTTCTGTATGGACCTCGCTTTGTGCATGTGGGCATTGTGATGCTGAAACAGGAAAGGTCCTTCCTCAAACTGTTGCCGCAAACTTGGAAGCGCAGAATCATCTACAATGTAATTGTATACTGTAGCATTACAATTTCCTTTGACTGGAACTAGGGGGCCTAGCCCAAACCATGAAAAACAGCCCCAGACCATTATTCCTCCTCCACCAATCTTTACAGTTGGCACAATGCATTGGGGCAGGTAGCGTTCACTTGGTATCCGCCAAACCCAGATTTGTCTGTAGGACTACCAGATGGTGAAGCGTGCTTCATCACTCCAAAGCACTGCTCCAGAGTCCAAAGGCAGTGAGCTTTACACCACTCCAGCCTACGCTTGGCATTGCACATCGTGATCTTAGGCTTGTGCGCGGATGCTCGGCCATGGAAACTATTTTCATGATGTTCCCGACAAACAGTTATTGTGCTGACGTTGCTTCCAGAGGCAGTTTGGAACTCGGTAGTGAGTGTTGCAACTGAGGACAGACGATTTTTACGCGCTACACGCTTCAGCAGTTGACCGGGGCAGCTCTAGCAGGGCAGAAATTTGACGAACTGACTTGTTGGAATGGTGGCATCCTATGACGGTGCCACATTGAAAGTCACTGAACTCTTCAGTACGGGCCATTCTACTGCCAATGTTTATCTATGGAGATTGCATGGCTGTGTGCTTAATTTTATACACATGTCAGCAGTGAATGATTGGCAGCCCTCTGACCCTGAAAACCTTATAATTTGCTGACTTCATTATTATGATGGTGACCTGTGTTTTCCACACCTGTCAGTGTAGACAAGCCGCTAGGCCAGAGGACTGAGAAAGGATAAACATTTACGATCAGAAATATTTACAATAAACAATATTTGACATGAAGGATAGTCTTCTACAATCTGCATGTGCTCTGCTGTCTTTTTAAAATGAATTACAATTACATCTGATCTGATTGCAATTTCAAGTAGGATACAGAGGAAAGAAACAGAGGTTGTTTCTGCAGATGGTTAAAGGGTCACCACACACATTCATCTTTTGAGATATGGAGTCATCTAATCATGTCAAACATCACTATTTTACAGTATATAGCCATTGGTTTTGTTGGTTACATTCCCTGTAATGTTTTAACCTAGACTATACAATAGACCTCTCTACAATACCATTTCTTTTCCCCAAGCTTATACTTTATATAACTTTATTTTGCTCTAAGTGTGAGGATTTTGTTATTGTGGAAAATCCGTTATCTGCTACGATACTATTAAATGATTGATTTGTGTGTGCTCAATGCTCATGCTATACCTGCTGTACATGGGTGCGTGCTCACTGAGTTGTAACCAATCCCTTCTTTGGCTTACATCGGCATGACTAAAACACAAAAATATTGTCAGATTTTATAGTTCCGTCATTGTAGTAGGCAGGGTCAAAATGTAGCCTAAGAGCTTTTATGATGAACATTTAATTAAATAAAAAAGTGAGTAGTGTATTTTGTGGATTGCCAACTATTTTTGTAATTGATTGTCTTTTCTAGTTTCTCATCTACAGATGTAGGATTTTAATTTAAGCCAGTTTTTTACAGCAGATAAATAATCCTCTAGCAACAGGAAATGTGAATTACTATGTGGGCTTTGATACATTTTTCGTTAAGGCTAATCAAATCTGAAATTTCAAAGTGGAAATTACAAACTTTAGAATCATTTTTAAAACTCACATACAGGACAAGTTTGCATTTCCTACTGTGCAGGAAAATTCTCAGCAACAAAACAGTTTTGTACATTTGAACTAGGAATAATTCTCCTGAGAAATGAAAACTGTGCTGCAAGCTATCTCACTCAACAGGTTAGATACACAATTAAAAAAATGTAAAAAGATCATCAAAAATGTCAAATGGATTCAATTAACTTTCTCCTCATGACTGTGTTTTCAGTTATGCTATAATTTGAAGTGCTTTAAATACTGTAGGCCAGACCTTGCTGATGATCAACTATACCAACCACAGGGTTAATTATCCTGGTTGAATACACTGTAAATATATCTCTCTTACTAACTAGGCTGCTTATGGTGCCCAGGTGTGTTGTTTTGTGGGATGCCAGTGGGAGGGCTTACTGTCTTCTAAATAATGGATAAATATATGCTTTATACATGCAGTCATGTATACAGTGCTTTTAGAGCACCTGATTTCTAACAGTGGAGGAATACCCACTATCCTCTATGATGTGTGTTTTCTCTGTTTGTTATGGGGAAGCACCAACACCTCTGTTGGGAGTGCAGAAAACCTGCAGATGTATATAGTCACTTTAAATGGATTTGCCATCATAGTATGGACTTGATTTTTAGAACTAGACCTCTGCTTGATGCATTAGATACACAGTTAGCCAATTTGATTGTCAACCTTGATTTAAGTCTCTGAGGGATTGCCAGAATGAACTTTCTAATTAGCTAGCTGTTGGTGTTCGGAAATCCTTCCTCGTTATTCTGTGCTAAATGGCTATTTAATTACACAAGAGCTAAAAAGGTCTGACTGTCAATTTTTTTTTATTATACTCAGAAGACTCTGCTTATGTGAAATAATGAAAGTGGGGATGATATTTATTTCAGTGATCTAATTTCTGCAGTGGAGAGGAGATGTTTAATATGCTGAACTGTTTCTCAAGAAAATGAAACAAGTGCCAATCCGTCATACTTGATGCCAAATTCTTTAATTGTTATCTCAAAGTGTTAGATAAATGATGGATGCTAGTTAGTTTCTATCTACTGTATTGTTATTGTTGGTGTTAACTTATGTCTTTTATACTGTGATGTCATTAGTAATGGACACCTGTGGGTTTTCCTGACTGTTCCTCAAACTGTGTTGATATAGGCCTATGTATGACTATGACATGCCTTGATTAAAAGCAAATGTATTGTAGATTCTTCATGTCATCATTACTCCTTTGTTAACATAATGACGTTACACAAATCAGTGCTATGCAGTGACCTTCTCACATTGTGTTAATCATCAGATCTGATACAACAGTGATTCTCATATTAGGTTTCTATTCAATTGGTATTGCGGAAATTCAGCTTTACAGCGTGATTGAAAGTTAAAGGCAATATTCCCGTGTTGAGACTGTGTTCATGGTAAACGCTGCATATGTTGGCTCAATCGGAAATTACCGTGCCATTTCTAGCATGCAATCTATAACAATTCAGTGATACTGATTGGATAGAGCCCTTAGTGTGCTATTCAGAATAAGAGTTCAGAGAATGCATTACTAATAATGATTTTAGAGTCCCAAAGGCATGTGGCTCCATTATCTCCACATAATTGTACACCTCTGCTTAAGAATATGTCTTCTGTGTGAATCAGTAGGGCACCTAATCAGAGCAGGTTCTAATGAAGCAGCAGTCATTATAGCAGCAATCCTCTTCACAGTGTCTAAGGGTCAGTCCAATTACTGCAGTCACCCACTGTCAGCTCTTTATCACATGAACTCATGGAGTCAATTAGATCCTAGTTTGTGCCAAAAAAACTCAGTTTGTTGTATCTTATCAACATATGCTTCACAGCTGTAATATGTGTCTTATAAATCCTTATCTGATCTCTGATGGCACTTTAAGTTAAAATTATAATCCCTAAGAAGTATTTCACTTTTTGTTATACTCTCCTGTGAGTGTGAACTTTTGAACGTATTATCCAGTGAATGGTGAGGTTCCCTATTAACCTCAAAAGATCTAAGCCGTTGAGGGAATTGTTTTAAGATGGTCATACCATGGATTGTTTAGCTAATTGATTTTGAATTTCGGGACCCCTTTAGGTATCCCCAAAAAATAAAATAAAAATATTTGATAAAACATTTAATTTGGCCTTTACTACTATTGCCCATAGAAACGCATTGAATAACACGTTCAAAAATGGCAAAATAGACAGTAAAACATTTCTCTGAATAAGGAATAAGGTTTTGAAGTGTCTATCCTATATCTAGGAGATATAATATAAATATACATACACTACCGTTCAAAAGTTTGGGGTCACTTAGAAAGAAGCAATAAAACTGGCCTTCTTTAGACTAGTTGAGGATCTGGAGCATCAGCATTTGTGTGTTCGATTACATGCTCAAAATGGCCAGAAACAAAACTTTCTTCTGAAACATGTCAGTCTAATCTTGTTCTGAGAAATGAAGGCTATTCCATGCGAGAAATTGCCAAGAAACTGAAGATCTCGTACAACGCTGGGTATTACTCCCTTCACAAAACAGTGAAAACTGGCTCTAACCAGAATAGAAAGAGGAGTGGGAGGCCCCGGTGCACAACTGACAAGAGGACAAGTACATTAGAGTGTCTAGTTTGAGAAACAGATGCCTCAAAAGTCCTCAACTGGCAGCTTCATTAAATAGTACACGCAAAACGGGATACTGGCCTTCTAGGCGGAGTTCCTCTGTCTAGCCTTCATTTCTCAGAACAAGAATAGACTGACGAGTTTCAGAAGAAAGTTCTTTGTTTCTGACCATTTTGAGCCTGTAATCAAACCCACAAATGCTGATGCTCCAGATACTCAACAAGTCTAAAGAAGGCCAGTTGTAATTGCTTTAATCAGAACAACGGTTTTCAGTTGTGCTAACCTAATTGCAAAAAGGGTTTCTAATTATCAATTAGTCTTTTAAAATGATAAACTTGGATTAGCTAACACAACGTGCCATTGGAACACAGGAGTGATGGTTGCTGATAATGGGTCTCTGTACGCCTATGTAGATATGCAGCCATTTCCAGCTACAATAGTCATTTACAACATTAGCAATGTCTACACTGTATTTCGGATCAATTTGATGTTATTTTAATGGACAATTATTTTTCTTTTCTTTAAAAAAGAAGGACATTTCTAAGTGAACCCAAACTTTTGAATGGTAGTTTATATACACTGCCAGTCAAAGGTTTGGACACACCAACTCATTCAAGGGCTTTTCTATATTTTTACTATTTTCTACATTGTAGAATAATAGTGAAGACATCAAAACTATGAAATAACACATATGGAATCATGTAGTAACCAAAAAAGTGTTAAACAAATAAAAATATATCGAAAGAGCGCCGTACGGATAGTTTGTACCGTGAGAAAACCAATTTTCTGGATGTTTCATGGTCTGATAAACACCTCTGTAGCTCGGCCCCCTTCCACCGCAGATGCGGAAGGCCGACATTGGCGGATGCGGAGGATTTAGTCGAAGACCACGCAAAAAACAGATATCTCTAGATAAAAGATCCACTTTGCAGAAATCGCTCTGCCATTTCCTGGTTGCTAAAAATCGAATAGTTGGCCTAATTTCAGTTTATGTGACAAAATAAGGAGTCATTGTGTAGAGAATCATTGTATCTAAACTACTGTGAAATATATCTTCCCTTACCAAAAATATTGTTCATTCTGCTGAAAGTAAAAGACGCAAAAACTAAACTTCAGAACGGGAAGCATAGAAATAGCACACATAGAACAGATCTACTGCTTCTTAGACTTGCTTTAATGTAAATGTTTTATGATACTTAGATTGACACACAGGGCTTCCTTCCCAGATATCTCTCTCTCTCTCTCTCTCTCTCTCTCTCTCTCTCTCTCTCTCTCTCTCTCTCTCTCTCTCTCTCTCTGATCTAGCTGCATGGCACACCTGTTCCTCCAAATTAGGCCCAGACCCTGTACCTGTCTCTCCTTACTCGGCTGTGCCTTCTATCAAGGAGCCTCTGTCCCCTTCTGTTTTTTTGGCTACAGGCTGTTTCCAACCTTCCATAAACAACAACAGCGGATATTGTTTCTGTTTTATTGACAGTTTCAGTTTACATATTCTAAAGTCAAACCAATTTACATATTCTAAAGTGTAGAACCAGTCTTGGCAGCCACGTCAGGAGGCGGGTGAGTGGGAGTTGGTTCCAAGACAGCATGCAGGAGAAAACAGCTGGTACAAACATGGATACAGATGGTAATTGCTGTCATGGCAGAAACCAAAACATATCAAATGAAGTGAATAGAAACAAACAGTCAGAACACACAGGTAACTGTGTAAATAATGGAATCACTTGAGTAAATGAGGGATACAAAGTATATTAAAAGCCAGTTCTTCCACACAGATTTATTAACATCCCATCATGCTTATGGTCATGTATAAAAATGCTGGGCAGGCCATTATTTTGGCTACCATGGCTATGCCCCCATAGGATGACAATGTCCCCATCCACACGACATGAGTGGTCACTGAATGGTTTGATGAGCATGACAACGATGTAAATCATATGCCATGACCGTCTCAGTCACCAGAACTCAACCCAATTGAACACTTATGGGAGATTCTGGAGCGTTGCCTGAGACCGTGTTTTCCACCACCATCTACAAAACACCAAATTATAGCATTTTTAGGGGAAGAATGGTGTCGCATCCCTCCAATAGAGTTCCAGACAGTTGTAGAATCTATGCCAAGGCATTTTGAAGCTGTTCTGGCTGTTGGTGGACCAACGCTCTATAAAGACAGTTTATGTTGGTCTTTCCTTTATTTTGTCAGTTACCTCTAGTTTTCATTTGTTTGAATAATCATCTTATAGACAACTCTACCACATAATACTTTTTGTTGTAGAGTACCCTATATTATCTCAGAGCTCAATAAATCAACTTTGATACTGATGATGACAGATTGTTAAACATTTGGTGCAGTTCTAATACTGTTAAAATACTGTGTTAAGAATGAACCTGATCTCGCCCGCCTGTTTTAATGGCTTGTCTCTCCACATTTATAGCCCTCCTTTTTTATTTCTATTTCCAATGTATTTCTTTCTCCAAAAAAAGGCATCTAAAAGCTAGAGTCAATACATTTCACTGGCTGTCTGCTTTTCCTCCTCATCAAAACCCCCATCCCTAATTTACCAGAGAGACTATTAGGTTTCACATAAACAGCAATGGCAATCAACAGGCGGGCCACCTGCACAGATAACACTGCCATGCTGCTCGTAATGTTTTCACATTTTCTTCATCTGTCCCTGTACATTTCCATCTCCCCTGGTTTGTATATTGATTTATAATGTTGTCTCTGCTGAGTGTCGGGGGTGGATGGTGCTGGCATTAGAATACAATGGAGAAGGGATTCTGACTGAATGCTTCACTCCCTGTATATTTTTTTAGCTATGAGCCTCTATAAAATGCAATTGGGGCAATTTCCATCCCTGGCTTCCTAGACTTTAGGGAGTTAAGGTTGAGGGCTATTATTGGCATTCAGATTACTATGGCAACCACAGAACATGAAATCCAGAGATGGGTCTGAGTGAAGGAATGAGAGCGAGAGAAAGATATTATGTTATGAAACTGTTTCCCTGTAAAAAAAAAAAAAAAAACTGCCCAAACGACCAAGAACAGATTCAAGTCAGGACTTTCAGGCCTGATCAGAAAGTGACTGCACACTGAACATCCCTATTTACCAATGTAGACGTAATGGTTTAAAAAGACTTCTAGAGCAGGTGAGTTATCTTGTTATTATAGAACAGGTGTGTTATCTTGTTATTATAGAGCAGGTGTGTTATCTTGTTATTATAGAGTAGGTGTGTTATGTTGTTATTGTACAGCAGGTGTGTTATCTTGTTATTATAGAGCAGGTGTGTATCTTGTAGGCGGAAAGTAGGAACAGAGAGACATGATCTGATTTGCCCGAAGTGGGGACGAGGAATGACTTTGTACCCATCACAGATATTTGTATATATACTGAACAAAAATATAAACACAACATGCAACAATTTTTAAGATTTTACTAAGTTACAGAAAATACTCAGCACCCTGTTTGAGGCCGTTTGGACGTACCGTTTGGACGTATGGTAGAGAAATGAGCATTGAATTATCTGGCAACAGCTCTGCTGGACATTCTTGCAGTCAGCATGCTCCCTCAACTTGAGACATCTGTGGCATTGTGTTGTGTGAGAAAACTGCACATTTTAGAGTTGCATTTTATTATCCACAGCACAAGGTGCACCTGTGTCATGTTCGTGCTGTTTAATCAGCTTCTTGATATGCCACACCTGTCAGGTGGATGGATTATCTTGGCAACGGAGAAATACTCTCTAACAGGGATGTAAACAAATGTGTGCACAACATTTTTGAGTAATAAGCTTTTTGTGCATATGGAACATTTCTGGGAATTTGTTTTACAGCTCATGAAATACGGGACCAACACTTACATGTTGCATTTATATTTGTGTTCAGTGTACATAGTCCAGCAAGTTGTTTCCTTTCGTGTGGCAGGATACATGTTGATGATATTTTGGAAAAATGTGTTTTAAACGTGCTTGGATAAAATCACCCGCAAATAAAGACTGCTTCCGGGTGAGAGGATTCTGCTGGCTAAAGTTATTTTACAGTTCGCTGAGGGCCGCCTTGGTGTTTGCTCGTGGTGGTATGTACACAGCTGTGATAATAACACACATGAATTCCCTCTGCATATAGAAACTCCAGGTCAGGTGAACAGGAGCTCGAGATGTGTTCAACTTCGGTACACCAGGAATTGATGAGTAATCATACACCTTCCCTTACTGTTACCAGAAGCCGCTGTTCGATCAATGAAAAGCCACATGGTTGAATAGCAGAGTGAAGTGTATTGTTTGTCAGCCATGTCTCTGTAAAAACAAAGACACAGCATTCCCTGATGTCCCTCTGCGATCGAAGCCTTGCTCTGAGTTCACACATTTATTTTCCAGTGATTGGACAGTAGCCATCAGGATACTAGGAAGAGGAGGCCATGTAGCCCATCTTTTCAGCCTAGCCTTGAGTCAAAAAATACCATCAGGTTTTTATTCGGGGCCTCTGAGAGAAGGTAAGTATGCTTCACAGTTCAAAAACGCTGTCCAGCATACTCTTAGAAGTAACAGAGCCTCTAATAACCTTTTGGGGTTCAAAAGATTGCCAATGTGGGGGAACCGTTTCAGGTTAAAAAGGTTCCTTGAAGAACCCCTCTAAAAAGGTTATTCAAGGAACCACTGTGTAAAGGTTAAAACAGGAACCCTTTTGTTATGGGAGGGGTTTGGTCAATGGTAAATGTCATTCCTGTTCATCAGTTTGTACAATGAAAATTTAAATTCTCCTTGAATATTTATGCATATTACATATTCTAATATAATATTAATAACATGAACATTGCTGATTGCATATTGTACCGAAGTGGTAATTATTCCAACATCGGTATTTGTACAGGCGCTTAAGGAATTTATTCATCTCTGTAAGCCTCATTGAAGCTACAAAACTGTCAGTGTTCAACCTTATAATGAGATGACAATACAACAGAACAGATTGAAATAAATGACATTTACTCTCACTGGTGGCCAGAAATAACTATATGAAGACCCCGCCCCTACTAAGCCAAATCTTAATAATCCAGCATCAATAACCTAGCATCAACAACCCAACCTGGCTCTTTTTTTTTTAAAGAAACCCAACTCAGTGACCCAATGCCTGTAACTCAGCAGTTGGGCCATCCAAACAACCCAGCATTTTTAAGTGTAGGCTAGGTTGAAAATACTGTAGCTAGCTAGCGACCTAAGCTAACTCGAGTCAACCCTAATTCTAAGATATCTTTGCTTGTTTCCCTGCCTTACACCATTTTTGTCCTCTCCTTGCAGTACCGCTCTGTCTCTGGCTCCTGTCTCCTGTTCCACATCTCACCACCAACCACCTTGCTCTGGATTTCACTCCCCACCATTACCTTGGATTCCTCTCAGGACCTGTTTCCCTGTTCGGCTCAGCCAACTCCAACCTCACTCTACACTCCTGTTTTTTTCAACTCATCTGAGCCACCCTGGTTCTGCACTCCATATTTCTCTGTATTCAATAAATATGTTGGTGCATTCATCCCGGCTTCCTCTTCTGAGTCCGCTCTTGGGTTCCCCCCCTTCACGTAACAGTACGATCTGGACTAGGAGATGAACCCAGCAGACTCAACTACTCTTCACCAAATTCTTGTTGGTCAAGGCACCCTTCTTGAGCAACATGACCAAGCCCTGAAAACCCTGCTGGAGAACATCAAGGAGTTCTCACAGAGCCTGTCTGATCTACAGGTCCGAACCTCCGCCCAGAATTCACAACCTGTCTCCAGTATCTCTTCTCCACCCCGGGAGCCTTTTGTTTCGACTCCTGAGCGCTATGATGGCAATCTTGGCATTTGCAGAGCCTTTTTTGTACAATGTTCACTAGTATTTGAGCAACAGCCCTACTCTTATGCTAGTGAATGAGCCAAGATTTATTTTTTGATTGGCTGCCTTCGGGGAGCAGCGCTCTCCTGGGCCACTGCGGTTTTGGAGAGACAGTCATCAATCTGCTTCTCCTACAGTGGATTCACAGAGGAGATGAGGAAGGTCTTTGACCACCCGGTCTGTGGATAGGATGCTGCCAAACAACTTCTGTCCCTTCGTCAAGGTTCTCAGAGTGTGGCTGAGATGGCATGTGAGTTCCGCACCCTCGCCGCAGAGAGCGGCTGGAATGATGAGGCTCTTCAGGGAGCATTCCGGAACGCAATCACTGAGACCCTCAAGAATGAGTTGGTGTCCAGAGAGGAGCCTGATGGACTTGATGAATTAATTTCTCTCACTATCCGCATGGACAACCATCTCCGTGAGCGTCGGAGGGAGATGGGAGGTAGGGTTGCATGTCCCATAACGTCTGCTTCTGTGCCTTGCTCAATTTCTCCGACTGCATCACATCACCAGGCAGGTTTTAATCCGGAACCCATGCAGCTCGCCTGGACCCGTCTATCTCCAGAGGAGAGGCAGGGGCGTATCAGTACTAGCAGCTGTCTATACTGTGACCAGGTTGGTCACCTGGTCTCCATTGGTTCCCTGTGACCAGCAAAAGAGGGGGCTAAGCAGTAGTAGGAGATATACTGCTGAGCCAAATCGCCTGCCCATCATCTCCCAGACCCCTGCTTGAGGCCAACCTTGTGTGTCAGAGCCAGGCTTTTTCTCTGCCCGCTCTCGTTGATTCAGGCGTGGACTAAAGTTTTCTGGACCGAGGGGTTGTTAATCAGTTGGGCCTGGACACTGTGTTGCTCGATTCACCTCTGGATGCCAACGCTCTCAATGGAAAGCTACTCTTCCGTGTTTTGGAGAGAACTGTTCCTGTTATCCTGTGTCTCTCTGGTAATCACCAGGAAAAGATCAGATTCCACATAATCGACTGTTCTCACTCACCTCTGGTTCTGGGCCATCCATGGTTAAAGCTTCACAACCCACAGATTACTGGTCTACCGGAAGGGTTACTACTTGGAGTACATTTTGTCATTCTAATTGTCTACATTCTGCCATCCCTCCTGCTTTGTCTGCACTCCAGTCCATTCCAGAACCCCCAGACCTGTCTTCTGTTCCTCCAGAATATCACAGTCTAGCTCCTGTATTCAGTAAGCACCACACCCCATCTCTGCCGCCTCATCGGCCATACGACTGTGCTATCGAGCTTCAGCCTGGAGCTCCTCTCCCTAGTAGCAGGTTGTATAACCTCTCTTGCCCCGAGCAAGAAGCCATGGAAGTATACATCCAGGACTCCCTGGCTGTCGGACATGTCTGGCCTTCTTCCTCTCCTGTGGGAGCTGGATTTTTCTTTGTCAAACAGAAGGATGGGTCACTGAGGCCATGCATAGACTTCCGTGGGTTGAATAGTATTACTGTCAGGAACAATTATCCCTTGCCACTTATCAGTTCTGCTTTTGGCCCCCTCCATGGTACCACAGTATTTTTCACTAAGCTGGACCTCCAGGAATGCCTACCACCTTGTCCGCATCAGAGAGGGGGACGAGTGGAAAACGGCGTTCAACACACCACTTGGACATTTTGAGTACCTCACTAACACTCCGGCTGTCTTTCAGAGCCTGGTTAATGATGTCCTGAGGGATGTCATTGGGCATTTTGTTTTTGTCTATGTGGATGACATTCTTATTTTTTCGAAGAACCTTGAGGCTCACAAGCAACACGCCTACCAAGTTCTCCAAAGGCGATTGGAGAATAAGCTATTTGTCAAGGCTGAGAAATGGGACTTTTATGTTTCCTCTGTGTCCTTTTTGGGTTACATTATTGCTCAATGACAGCTACAAATGGACCCTGCCAAGGTTAAGGCAGTCACTGAGTGGCCAGTGCCCGCTAATCTGAATCAGTTACAGCGTTTCCTGGGGTTTGCCAATTTTTATAGACGATTCATCCGTGACTACAGTCGTTTGGCAGCTCCTCTCACCTCCACCTCCACTCCATTCCACTGGTCCCCTGAAGCAGAGGCAGCATTCCGGGAACTCAAGCACCGCTTCACTTTTGCTCCTATCCTTACCCAGCCAGACCCAGAACTCCAGTTCGTCCTCGAGGTGCTCTTCTGACACCGGGTTAGGTGCAGGCCTGTCTCAACATTCTCCCTTGGATCAGAAGCTCCATCCTTGTGCCTTCTTGTCCCGCAAGCTCGGATCACAAAAAATCTAGCCTACATCCAGACCGCCAAACGTCTGAACTCTCGGCAGGCCAGGTGCGCCAGGTGGGCATTGTTTGTTGGAAGATTCAACTTCACACTCACTTATCGCCCTGGATCTAAGCACACCAAGCCTGACTCCCTCTCTCGTCAGTTCACCGCAGACAACACAAGTTCCGAGCCTGAAACCATCATGCCATCCTCCTGCATCATTGCTGCTGTCTTCTGGGAGATTGAGTCCCGTGTCCATCAGGCTCAGCTGAACCAGCCTGATCCTAGAAACGGTCCTTGCTAGACTCTGTTTGTCCAGACTCAGTTCGTTCTGATGTTCTTCAATGGGCCCATTCTACTCACCTCACCTGTCACCCTGGCATGAACCGGACAGTCACCTTTCTGCATCAGCGATTTTGGTGGTCCACCATGGAGAGAGACGCTCGGGAATTCATCTCAGCCTGCTCGGTCTGTGCCCGAAATAAAACCTCCACCAAACCTACATCTGGTCTGCTTTGTCCTCTTCCTATACCCAGTCGCCCCTGGTCACCCATAGCCTTGGACTTTGTCACTGGGCTTCCCCCATCTAATGGTAACTCAGTCATCCTCACTATTATTGACCAATTTTCCAAGGTGGCTCACTTCATTCCCCTCTCCAAGCTTCCTTCCTCCAGGGAGACTGCGGAACTGCTGGTATCCCATGTTTTGCGACTTCATGGCATCCCTAGTGACATTGTTTTTGACATAGGACCCCGGTTTACATCCCAAGTATGGAGAGCATTCTGCCCAGCTCTGGGTATTAGGTCAGCCTTTCGTCTGGATATCACCCCCAGACCAACGGTCAGACCGAGTGGGCCAACCAGGAGTTGGAAACTGCAATACGCTGTGTGACTTCAACTAACCCTTCCTCCTGGAGTGCCCAGCTACCCTGGGTGGAATATGCCCACAACACCCTCATCAACGCCCCATCTGGTATGTCTCCCTTTGAGTGTGCTCTTGGTTATCAACCTCCTTTGTTCCCTGCCCAAGAGGTGGAAGTAGCGGTGCCCTCAGTCCAGGACCATATATGCCGTTGTAGTCGCACCTGGAGGAGGGCCCGGGCTGCACTTCTTCGTGCCTCCGCCAGGACCCAATCCAAAGCTAACCGTCGCCGTGCTCCAGCCCCGGTCTACACTCCAGGCCAACGGGTATGGCTTTCTTCAAAGGACTTGCCTCTGAAGGTGGTCTAGCTAGCTCCCCGGTTCATTGGTCCCTTTGAGATTGATCATGTTATAAACCCCTCTGCTGTTCATCTCAAACTCCCAGACACTCTCAAGATTCACCCCACCTTTCACGTTTCCTTAATCAAACCAGTCTGCTCTAGTCCCCTATCCCTCCTGCAGCTGCTCCTCCACCCCCTCGGCTTATTGATGACCATCCTGCTTATACTGTCCGGCAGCTTTTGGATGTGCGCCGTCGAGGCTGCGGCTGGCAGTATCTGGTGGACTGGGAAGGATACAGGCCTGAGTAACGCTGCTGGGTGCCCCGTCGACACATTCTGGATCCCTCCCTCTTACAGGATTTTTACACCTCACACCCAGACAAGCTGGGTCGTGCACCAGGTGGCGTCTGTAGAGAGGGGGGTACTGTCACATCTGCTCCTGCTACGCCCTCTGGTGGTCGTCCGGTGTCTCCTTGACCTGCAGTTCTCCCCCTGTATTCTCTCTCTCCCTCTCCCTCTCTGGTTAATTGTGTGATTGGAGACAGGTGTGCTGGATTCAGAGCAGATCCCCACCAGCTGAAACTCATCCATAAATCAAGACCTCTACAAATACTCATTCCTGCCTCCCTCTCTGCCAGTTCGTAATCTCTGCTCAGTTAGTTATAGTTATAGCCTTTTGTCTATTCTCAAGATCCTGTTGCTCTGCTTTGCTTGTGTCCCTGCATTACACCATATTTGTCCTCTCTTTGCAGTACCGCTCTGTCTCTGGCTCCTGTCTCCTGTTCCACATCTCACCACCAACCACCTTGCTCTGGATTTCACTCCCCACCATTACCTTGGATTCCTCTCAGGACCTGTTTCCCTGTTCGGCTCAGCCAACTCCAACCTCACTCTACACTCCTGTTTTTTTCAACTCATCTGAGCCACCCTGGTTCTGCACTCCATATTTCTCTGTATTCAATAAATATGTTGGTGCATTCATCCCGGCTTCTCTTCTGTAGAGTGAGGTTGGCTCTTGGGTTCCTCCCCTTCGCTCCACGTAACATGAGGTCCTTGTGTCATAAAGTGGTCTTCATTTCCTATGGTAACCTTGGGAACCCGTGGGGACCTTTGACCCTAGACAGTCTATGATTGAGGGGTAGAATGGGAAGAAATTATGTGTTTATTATCATGAACCATGACTGTTTCCTCATTGATGGACTGACTTTGTATTGTACAATGTATTCCCACCATCCTGGTTAAGCCAGAGTGAGCGATCACCACACACCAGGCATTGTTTGTTGTCCAGATTAATCAGTACTGATAAAATGTGTGTGTGTGTGTGTGTTTGGGGGGGGGATTAAATGGCATACCTTGAAGTTGCCATGGTGACAGGCAGGACATGGACAGACACCTGTGAATTAACATTAGGCTGGCTGGGGTAGCAGCTCACCAAGCTCCCAGCGCTGTTTTAATTACTGGAAGGCAGGCGGGGGGAGCGGAGACGATAGGATAAGAGAGAAAAGAAGAGGTGAGGAGAGGAGGAGATGAGATGAGGAGGAGAGGAGATGAGAGGAGGAGAGGAGGAGAGGAAGGAGATGAGAGCTGCACACTCAACAGCCTGCATTATTCCAGCCCTTTATCAACACACTGCTGCCATAAAATCAAAGGGAATTAGCTTTGAAATAGACAGGTGTCCAGGGAGACAGAGTTCTCTCCGAATGAAGGGGCTCCACCGGGGCCAGTTACTCAATCTGATTTGGTTAACCAAGACACTAAAGTGTAGTCACCGTCACACCTCCTGATCCATTCTGGGAAGTGATGCTGATTTCCATGGAAGGCTAAACACAGAGGACTATGTGTGCATATTAAAGTCACGCTGGTTCAAATTCAGTCCAATAACCTGACTCACCTAACAAGGGCACACGAAATGGGGCTAATATTTTTCAATTGACCTTCATGGGATAAATATGACTCATCTACATACAGTATCGCTATCATTTTCTTTGTCAAAAATTGAGGACCACGGATTTGTGTGTGTGTTGATACAGTTGAAGTCGGAAGTTTACATACACTTAGGTTGGAGTCATTAAAACTCGTTTTTCAACCACTCCACAAATTTCTTGTTAACAAACTATAGTTTTGGCAAGTCGGTTAGGACATCTAATTTGTGTATGCCACAAGTCATTTTTCCAACAATTGTTTACAGACAGATTATTTCACTTATAATTCACTGTATCACAATTCCAGTGGGTCAGAAGTTTACATTCACTAAGTTGACTGTGCCTTTAAACAGCTTGGAAAATTCCAGAAAATGATTTCATGGCTTTAGAAGCTTTTCGTTTTTCCACAGTAAAACGAGTCCTATATCGACATAACCTGAAAGGCCGCTCAGCAAGGAAGAAGCCACTGCTCCAAAACCGCCATAAAAAAGCCAGACTACGGTTTGCAACTGCACATGGGGACAAATATCGTACTTTTTGGAGACATGTCCTCTGGTCTGATGAAACAAAAATAGAACTGTTTGGCCATAATGACCATCGTTATGTTTGGAGGAAAAAGGGGGAGGCTTGCAAGCAGAGGAACACCATCTCAACCATGAATCACGGTGGTGGCAGCATCATGCTGTGGGGGTGCTTTGCTGCAGGAGGGACTGGTGTACTTCACAAAATAGATTGCATCATGAGGAAGGAAAATTATGTGGATATATTGAAGCAACATCTCAAGACATCAGTCAGGAAGTGAAAGCTTGGTCGCAAATGGGTCTTCCAAATGAACAATGACCCCAAACATACTTCCAAAGTTGTGGCAAAATGGCTTAAGGACAACAAAGTCAAGGTTTTGGAGTGGCCATCACAAAGCCCTGACTTCAATCCCATAGAACATTTGTGGGCAGAACTGATAAAGCGTGTGCGAGCAAGAGGCCTACGAACCTGACTCAGTTACACCAGCTCTGTCAGGAGGAATGGGCCAAAATTCACCCAACTCATTGTGGGAAGCTTGTGGAAGGCTACCCGAAACGTTTGACCCAAGTTAAACAATTTAAAGGCAACCAAATACTAATTGAGTGTATGTAAACTTCTGACCCACTGGGAATGTGATGAAATAAATAAAATCGGAAAGAAATAATTCTCTCTACTATTATTCTGACATTTCACATTCTTAAAATAAAGGGGTCATTGTTCCTAACTGACCTAAAACAGGGCATTTTTACTAGGATTAAATGTCAGGAATTGAGTATAAATGTATTTGGCTAAGGTGTATGTAAAGTCTTGTCTCATCACTGCAACTCCCGTACAGACTTGGGAGAGGCAAAGGTCAAGAGCTGTGCATCCTCTGAAACAGGAGATGCACACACCAATGTGTTGGAGGAAACACTGTGGACCTGGCAACCATGTCAGCATGCACTGTGCCTGGCCCACCACAAGAGTCACTAGCACACAATGGGAGCCAAACCCTCCCCCTAACCCGGATGACGCTGGGCCAATTGTGCCACGTGGGTCTCCCAGTCACAGCCGGCTGCGACAGAGCCTGGACTCGAACCCAGAATCTCTAGTGGCACGGCTATCACTGCAATGCAGTTCCTTAGACCACTGCACCACTCGGGAGGCCCCTTTTATGACTCAAACTATAAGGTGCTTTTTTGAGCTCTACTAGCTGTGCCCTTGAGGAACTAGAGCAAGCACACTTGTAGTAGTTTTTTTTGGAACTTAGCCCTGCACCCCCGCCTTTACACAATTACTGTTGTTTTACACAATAAAAAAAATGCCCCATTATAAATCGCTATCTGGGTCAGGTGGGGAAAATGTGAAAGCTTGTTCTATTGCCAACATGATTAGCTAAATTATAAAATACGATCATACAGTGTTAAGCTTTCACAAGTCAGTACAGAGAAGCAGATCATAATTTTGGTGCACATAGAATGGAGTCATGAGTGCATTCAGATGCGTGGTCTACGGCAAATTTTCTTCACAATACAACAAACATGGGATCATTCTGTTAAGGAAAACACATGGCATAATTCCATGTCATCTTGTAACTGTATATCTGTCACGATCTTCATGCGGGACAGACCAAGGAGCAGCGAGGCATCCAGTATACATGTTTTATTTACGAACGAAACACACGTTACTGGGCAAAATCAACAAACATAAACGAAGACCATGAAGTGAAACCATAACTGACAAAACAAACACAGCTATGACCAAACAATCACCCACAAAACCTAAATGAAAACCCCAAACATATATATGGTTCCCAATTAGAGACAACGACACACAGCTGCCTCTAATTGGGAACCATTACCCCAACATAGAAATAGAACACCTAGAACATAAAAAAAAACCTACACCAAAACCAAAACAAAACACGCCAGCCTGTCATCTCAGGCCTGGACGTGACAGTACTCCCCCAAAGGCGCAGACTCCGACCACGCCACCCAAAAGTCCATGGGGGTCTTCGGTGGTTTCTTTGTCCCAGGTGGCGGCTCGGTGCTGGCCGTGCTGGTCCGAAGTCACGCACCGGAGGCCCTGGGCCATTTGCAGGACTGGGGACCCTCACTGGCGGCCCCGGCTGGGGACCTCTCTGGCGGCCCCGGCTGGGGACCTCTCTGGCGGCCCCGGCTGGGGACCCTCTCTGGCGGCCCCGGCTGGGGACCTCTGGCGGCGCCGGACTGGGGACCCTCACTGGCACTCTGGTGCGGGAGCGGAACCGCCGAACTGGGCTCGTGACGCCGCACTCTGGTGCGGAGAGCGGAACCGCCGTACTGGGCTCGTGACGCGCACTCTGGTGCGGGAGCGGAACCGGCCGTACTGGGCTCGTGACGCGCACTCTGGTGCGGGGAGCGGGAACCGGCCGTACTGGGCTCGTGACGCGCACTCTAGTGCGGGGAGCAGGAACAGGACGTGCTGAGTCCACGCCGGGCACAGGAATCCTGGAGCGTGGAACAGGGATCCTGGAGCGTGGAACAGGGGCAGGACGTGCTGAGTCCACACTGGGCACAGGAATCCTGGAGCGTGGAACAGGGATCCTGGAGCGTGGAGCAGAGATCCTGGAGCGTGGAGCAGAGATCCAGGAGCGTGGAACAGGGGCAGGACGTGCTGAGTCCACACCGGGCACAGGAATCCTGGAGCGTGGAACAGGGATCCTGGAGCGTGGAGCAGGGACAGGACGTACTGGGCTGTGGATGCGAACCGGAGATTCTGCCCGTAGGACCGGTGCAGGATATCTTGGTCCCAGGAGACGCACTGGAGACCTGGCGCGCAGAGCTGGCACCACTCTTCCAGGTAGCACACTAACCTTGGCCTGACAGACGAGTGACGCTGGGATCTCTCGCACTGGGCTGTGGACACGTACCGGAGATACTGCACGCAGAACCGGTGCAGGATATCCAGGTCCTAGGAGGCGCACTGGAGACCTGGCTCGCAGAGCTGGCACCACTCCTCCTGGCTGCACACTCAGTCTAGCCCGACTGATGAGTGGAGCTGGAATTTTCCGCACCGGCCTGTGAATCCGCACAGGAGAAATCGTGCGCAAAACTGCATAACACGGTGTCCTCTCCGTGCGCCGCTCTCCCCAACGCTCTCTCCACAAAGCACGAGGAGTTGGCTCAGGAGTCCCTCCTGAACCGGCCAAACTCCTCGTGTGCCCCCCCCAATTTTTTTTTTTGGGGCTGTCTTTCGGGTTTCCGTGCCAGGCGAGTTCCAACGTATCTCTCCCTCTCCGGGTTCCACGCTCCATATATATCCTCGTAGCTCCCTCGCTCAGTCATCGCCGCTTCCATCCTCCTCTTAGGGTAACGATGCTCCTTTTCCTACGCTTTTTCCTCCCTGGGGTGACGATAATCCTCCGTCTTCCCCCCAAGGTCCCTTCCCAGCTAATATTTCCTCCCAAGTCCAGGACTCCCGGGTCTCTCGCTGCTTGGTCCTTTTATGGTGGGTGATTCTGTCACGATCTTCATGCGGGACAGACCAAGGCGCAGCGAGGCATCCAGTATACATGTTTTATTTACGAACGAAACACACGTAACTGGGCAAAATCAACAAACATAAACGAAGACCATGACGTGAAACCATAACTGACAAAACAAACACAGCTATGACCAAACAATCACCCACAAAACCTAAATGAAAACCCCAAACATATATATGGTTCCCAATTAGAGACAATGACACACAGCTGCCTCTAATTGGGAACCATTACCCCAACATAGAAATAGAACACCTAGAACATAAAAAAAAACCTACACCAAAACCAAAAACAAAACACGCCAGCCTGTCATCTCAGGCCTGGACGTGACAATATCAAACATAGTGATCATAAACATGGAAACTGTATATTACACTCCCGGTTGTTTGGCTTGCTTGTATCACATCAAAGTGCTATTTATTATAATCCTCAATGTCTCATCTTTCAAAATGTTCTATAGTTTCCCAATTAGTGGGAGGGATGAGGGCAACTTCTTGTTGTGCGCGATGCTCAAGTTCAGAATGGCAGTCAGTCAAAGCCATTCAGCGCTGGGAAGCGCAGAGCCAGAGCTCTGACGGCGTGTATAGCATGTTACTGTACAGCCACTGCGTTCCAATTTAGGCGCTTTTCAGTGTCCAAATAGGCCATTTTCAACCCGTATAGAGGCACGACCCACTGGGCACAGACGTCAATTCATGTAGAAACAACGTTGATTCAACCGGTGTGTGCCCAGTGTGGAGTGTAAAGGGCCACCTAATGGTGTTTTAAAGCTAGCCTGAGCTGGCGTCAATCTATTCCCAACACGTTTTTTCACCATATGCCTTCCCACTGGGCTCAGACTGGTTGAGTCAACGTGGTTTCCACGTCATTTCAATGAAATTACTTTAAACAAACGTGGAATAGACGTTGAATTGACGTCTGTGACCAGTGGGTTTTCACGTTGAGAAGAGGCGAAGGCAATCATGGTGAGGAAATAGAGTCTATTTAAATGATGAACATCTATTTTAAAACCCCTATTACTCTCCTCCCACCCTAAATCGACTCTCCCCTCACTTATGTCTCTCTTTCTCTCTCTCTACACATTTTCTCTATCTCTCTCTGGCGCATGTAAATGCCCCCTAATTGCTGAAGGCACTTAGTTATAATGCTGTGCCTATACTATGTCACATCTTTTTCTGTGGCAGCAAATCCAATTTTTCTGCTGTTTTCTGAAACATGTAGAAAGCTTCTGCTTCTGCCTCGCCTTGTATTGTTCTCTGTGATGTTGGCACGATCTGTTGGTGTAATCTCCCATTTGTTCCAATGCCAAAAGTCCATAAGACCAAGAATATCTATTTTTTTATATTGTTACAGTAGCCATGCAACATGTCATTATATTTGAAAACAGCAGGTGATTCAATTTTGCAAGAACACTATGATACTGTGAGTCTGGTAGTGATGGGAAAGTCCCAGTCACCTAGATGTAACGAGGGTGAAATTCAGTCCTAACAAACTCAACTATTCCTCCACAGGTGGATAAAGAATGAATCATATTTTTTATTATTCCTATCATGGAACATGGACAGTCAGTGTAGAGCACCTAATGCTAACCCTTCTTTTTAATGAGCCAGAGGAGACCGTTTAAATTGACACAAAGCTCCTGTGGAGATGGTTTCATGGAAGCGCAGAGAGTGATATGGCCGCTTATTAAGACGGGTTACATCTGAGGAAAATAGGTAGGGCTATTAGTCAGAGTTTCTACAGAGGCAAAGAGCAACTTGGCATCTCTAAAGAGCATAACATTCAAAACCTCTGCTGTGAATGTGAATTAGTAGACAGTACTGTTTTACCTCTTATTATTTGTTGAAATTATTAATAGACAGGGTTTTCTATGCCAGTGATAGAGAGATTGTGTTTTCTATGCCAGTGATAGGCAGATCGAGATGGGGTTATCTATGCCTGTTATAAAGAGATGGGGTTATCTATGCCAGTGATAGACAGATGGGGTTATCTATGTCAGTGATAGAGAGATGGGATTATCTCAAATCAAATCAAATTTTATTTGTCACATACACATGGTTAGCAGATGTTAATGCGAGTGTAGCGAAATGCTTGTGCTTCTAGTTCCGACCATGCAGGTAGTATCTAACAAGTAATCTAACAAATTCACAACAACTACCTTATACACACAAGAGTAAAGGAATGAATACGAGAATGTACATATAAATATATGGATGAGCGATGGCTGATCGGCGTAGGCAAGATGCAGTAGATGGTATGGAGTACAGTATATACATATGAGATGAGTAATGTAGGATATGTAAACATCCTATGGAGTACAGTATATACATATGAGATGAGTAATGTAGGATATGTAAACATTAAACATTATATAAATGCATCGTTTAAAGTGGCTAGTGATACATTTATTTCATCCAATTATAATTATTAAAGTGGCTAGAGATTTGAGTTGATGGCCGAACGGCATAGGCAAGATTCAGTAGATGGTTTAGAGTACAGTGTATACATTTGATATGAGTAATGTCGGATATGTAAACATTGTATACAAAATTGTTTTAAGTGGCTAGTGATACATTTGTTACATCCAATTCCTATTTTTAAAGTGGCTAGAGATTTAAATCAGTATGTTGGCAGCAGCTACTCAATGTTAGGGATGGCTGTTTAACAGTCTGATGGCCTTGAGGTAGAAGCTGTTTTTCAGTCTCTCGGACCCAGCTTTGATGCACCTGTACTGACCTCGCCGACGCCGGCGCCGACAGAGATGGCAGCCTCGCTTCACGTTCTCAGGAAACTATGCAATATTTAGTTTTTTTTATGTATTACTTCTTACATTGTTACCCGGGAAATATTAAGTTTTATTACATACAACCGGGAGGAACAATTGGATATAAGAGCAACGTCAACTTACCAATATTACGACCAGGAACACGACCTTCCTGAAGCGGATCCTCTGTTTGGTCCACCAACCAGGACAATAGACTGGATCCCAGCCGGCGACTCAAAACAGCGCCGGAGAAGGGGGAAACGCGGCGGCCTTTTGGTTAGGCTACGTAGACGGGCACATCGTACACCTCTCCCGAGTATTTTACTTGCCAATGTCCAGTCTCTGGACAACAAGGTGGATGAAATACGAGCAAGAGTTGCCTTCCAGAGAGACATCGGCGACTGCAACGTTCTTTGCTTCACGGAAACATGGCTCACTCAGGACACGTTATCTGAGTCGGTACAGCCACATGGTTTCTCCACGCATCCCGCCGACAGAAACAAACATCTATCTGGTAAGAAGAAGGGCGGGGGTGTGTGTCTTATGATTAACGAGACGTGGTGTGATCATGACAACATACAGGAACTCAAGTCCTTTTGTTCACCTGACATAGAATTCCTTACAATCAAATGCCGACCGCATTATCTACCAAGAGAATTCTCCTCGATTATAATCACAGCCGTGTACATCCCCCCTCAAGCTGACACATCGACGGCACTGAAAGAAATCCAGTGGACTCTATGTAAACTGGAAACCACATATCCTGAGGCTGCATTTATTGTGGCTGGGGATTTTAATAAGCATATTTAATAAGTAAATTTTACCAGCATATCGAATGTGCCACCCGGGCTGGTAAAATCCTGGATCATTGTTATTCTAACTTCCGTGATGCATACAAGGCTATTCTCCGCCCTCCTTTCGGCAAGTCTGACTATGACTCAATTTTGTTGCTCCCAGCCTACAAACAGAAACTTAAACAGGAAACGCCCATTCTCAGGTCTGTTCAACGCTGGTTCGACCAATCTGATTCCATGCTGCAAGATTGCTTCGAGCACGTGGACTGGGATATGTTCCAGACAGCATCTGACAACAACATTGATGTATACGCTGATTCGGTGAGCGAGTTTATTAGCAAGTGCATTGGTGATGTGGTACCCATAGCAACTATTAAAACCTTCCCCAACCAGAAACCGTGGATTGACGGCAGCATTCGCTCAAAACTGAAAGCACGAACCACTGCTTTTAACCAGGGTAAGGCTACCGGAAAACATGACTGAATACAAACAGTGTAGCTATTCCCTCCGCAAGGCAATCAAACAAGCTAAGCGTCAATATAGAGAGAAAGTAGAGTCACAATTCAGCGGCTCAGACACGAGAGGAATGTGGCAGGGTCTACAGTCAATCACGGACTACAAAAAGAAAATCAGCCCCGTCGCGGACCACAACGTCCTGCTCCCAGACAAACTAAACAACTTCTTTGCTCGCTTTGAGGACAATACAGTGCCACCGATGATGGGGTTATCTATGGCAGTTATAAAGATATGGGGTTATCTCTGCCAGTGATAGAAAGATGGGGTTATCTATGCCAGTTATAAAGAGATGGGGGTATCTATGCCAGTGATATAGAGATGGGGTTATCTATGCCAGTTATAAACAGATGGGGTTATCTATGCAGTGGTAGAGAAATTGGTTTATTTATGCCAGTGATAGAGAGATGGGGTAATCAATGCCAGTTATAAAGATATGCGGTTATCTATGCTAGTTATGAAGAGATGGGGGTATCTATGCCAGTGGTAGAGAGATGGGGTTATCTATGCCAGTGGTAGAGAGATGGGGTTATCAATGCCATTTTTAAAGATATGGGGTTATCTCTGCCAGTGATAGAGATATGGGGTTATCTATGCCAGTTATAAAGAGATAGAAAGATGGGGTTATCTATGCCAGTCATAAAGAGATGGGGTTATCTATGCCAGTTATAAAGAGATAGAAAGATGGGGTTATCTATGCCAGTGATAGAAAGATGAGGTTATCTATGCCAGTTATAAAGATATGGGGTTATCTATGCCAGTTATAAAGATATGGGGTTATATATGCAGTGGTAAGAAATGGGTTTATTTATGCCAGTGATAGGGATATGGGGTTATCTATGCCAGTTATAAACAGATGGAGTTATCTATGCAGTGGTAGAGAAATGGGTTTATTTATGCCAGTGATAGAGAGATGGGGTAATCAATGCCAGTTATAAAGATATGCGGTTATCTATGCTAGTTATGAAGAGATGGGGGTATCTATGCCAGTGGTAGAGAGATGGGGTTATCAATGCCAGTGGTAGAGAGATGGGGTTATCTATGCCAGTGGTAGAGAGATGGGGTTATCAATGCCATTTTTAAAGATATGGGGTTATCTCTGCCAGTGATAGAGATATGGGGTTATCTATGCCAGTTATAAAGAGATAGAAAGATGGGGTTATCTATGCCAGTCATAAAGAGATGGGGTTATCTATGCCAGTTATAAAGAGATAGAAAGATGGGGTTATCTATGCCAGTGATAGAAAGATGAGGTTATCTATGCCAGTTATAAAGATATGGGGTTATCTATGCCAGTTCTAAAGATATGGGGTTATATATGCAGTGGTAAGAAATGGGTTTATTTATGCCAGTGATAGGGATATGGGGTTATCAATGCCAGTTATAAAGATATGGGGTTATCTATGCCAGTGATATAGATATGGGGTTATCTATGCCAGTTATAAACAGATGGGGTTATCTATGCAGTGGTAGAGAAATGGGTTTATTTATGCCAGTGATAGAAAGATGGGGTAATCAATGCCAGTTATAAAGATATGCGGTTATCTATGCTAGTTATGAAGAGATGGGGTTATTTATGCCAGTGACAGAGAGATGGGGTTATCTATGCCAGTCATAAAGAGATGGGGTTATCTATGCCAGTTATGAAGAGATAGAAAGATGGGGTTATCTATGCCAGTGATAGAAAGATGAGGTTATCTATGCCAGTTATAAAGATATGGGGTTATCTCTGCCAGTGATAGAAAGATGGGGTTATCTATGCCAGTTATAAAGAGATGGGGGTATCTATGCCAGTGATAGAGAGATGGGGTTATCTATACCAGTGGTAGAGAGATGGGGTTATCAATGCCATTTTTAAAGATATGGGGTTATCTCTGCCAGTGATAGAGATATGGGGTTATCTATGCCAGTCATAAAGAGATGGGGTTATCTATGCCAGTTATAAAGAGATAGAAAGATGGGGTTATCTATGCCAGTGATAGAGATATGGGGTTATCTATGCCAGTTATAAACAGATGGGGTTATCTCTGCCAGTCATAGAGAGATGTGGTTATCAATGCTAGTTATAATGAGATGGGGTTATTTATGCCAGTGACAGAGAGATGGGGTTATCTATGCCAGTTATAAAGATATGGGGTTATCTCTGCCAGTGATAGAAAGATGGGGTTATCTATGCCAGTTATAAAGAGATGGGGGTATCTATTCCAGTGGTAGAGAGATGGGGTTATCAATGCCAGTTATAAAGAGATAGAGATATGGGGTTATCTATGCCAGTCATAAAGAGATGGAAAGATGGGGTTATCTATGCCAGTGATAGAGATATGGGGTTATCTATGCCAGTTATAAACAGATGGGGTTATCTATGCCAGTCATAGAGAGATGTGGTTATCAATGCTAGTTATAACGAGATGGGGTTATTTATGCCAGTGACAGAGAGATGGGGTTATCTATGGCAGTTATAAAGATATGGGGTTATCTCTGCCAGTGATAGAAAGATGGGGTTATCTATGCCAGTCATAGAGAGATGTGGTTATCAATGCTAGTTATAACGAGATGGGGTTATTTATGCCAGTGACAGAGAGATGGGGTTATCTATGGCAGTTATAAAGATATGGGGTTATCTCTGCCAGTGATATAGATATGGGGTTATCTATGCCAGTTATAAACAGATGGGGTTATCTATGCAGTGGTAGAGAAATGGGTTTGTTTATGCCAGTGATAGAAAGATGGGGTAATCAATGCCAGTTATAAAGATATGCGGTTATCTATGCTAGTTATGAAGAGATGGGGTTATTTATGCCAGTGACAGAGAGATGGGGTTATCTATGCCAGTCATAAAGAGATGGGGTTATCTATGCCAGTTATAAAGAGATAGAAAGATGGGGTTATCTATGCCAGTGATAGAAAGATGAGGTTATCTATGCCAGTTATAAAGATATGGGGTTATCTCTGCCAGTGATAGAAAGATGGGGTTATCTATGCCAGTTATAAAGAGATGGGGGTATCTATGCCAGTGATAGAGAGATGGGGTTATCTATACCAGTGGTAGAGAGATGGGGTTATCAATGCCATTTTTTAAAGATATGGGGTTATCTCTGCCAGTGATAGAGATATGGGGTTATCTATGCCAGTCATAAAGAGATGGGGTTATCTATGCCAGTTATAAAGAGATAGAAAGATGGGGTTATCTATGCCAGTGATAGAGATATGGGGTTATCTATGCCAGTTATAAACAGATGGGGTTATCTATGCCAGTCATAGAGAGATGTGGTTATCAATGCTAGTTATAACGAGATGGGGTTATTTATGCCAGTGACAGAGAGATGGGGTTATCTATGGCAGTTATAAAGATATGGGGTTATCTCTGCCAGTGATAGAAAGATGGGGTTATCTATGCCAGTTATAAAGAGATGGGGGTATCTATGCCAGTGACAGAGAGATGGGGTTATCTATGCCAGTCATAAAGAGATGGGGTTATCTATGCCAGTTATAAAGAGATAGAAAGATGGGGTTATCTATGCCAGTGATAGAGATATGGGGTTATCTATGCCAGTTATAAACAGATGGGGTTATCTATGCCAGTCATAGAGAGATGTGGTTATCAATGCTAGTTATAACGAGATGGGGTTATTTATGCCAGTGACAGAGAGATGGGGTTATCTATGGCAGTTATAAAGATATGGGGTTATCTCTGCCAGTGATAGAAAGATGGGGTTATCTATGCCAGTTATAAAGAGATGGGGGTATCTATGCCAGTGCCAGAGAGATGGGGTTATCTATGCCAGTGACAGAGAGATATAGTTATCTATTCCAGTGATATGAAGATGGTGTTATTTATGCCAGTGACAGAGAGATGGGGTTATCTATGCCAGTCATAAAGAGATGGGGTTATCTATGCCAGTTATGAAGAGATAGAAAGATGGGGTTATCTATGCCAGTGATAGAAAGATGAGGTTATCTATGCCAGGTATAAAGATATGGGGTTATCTCTGCCAGTGATAGAAAGATGGGGTTATCTATGCCAGTTATAAAGAGATGGGGGTATCTATGCCAGTGATAGAGAGATGGGGTTATCTATACCAGTGGTAGAGAGATGGGGTTATCAATGCCATTTTTAAAGATATGGGGTTATCTCTGCCAGTGATAGAGATATGGGGTTATCTATGCCAGTCATAAAGAGATGGGGTTATCTATGCCAGTTATAAAGAGATAGAAAGATGGGGTTATCTATGCCAGTGATAGAGATATGGGGTTATCTATGCCAGTTATAAACAGATGGGGTTATCTATGCCAGTCATAGAGAGATGTGGTTATCAATGCTAGTTATAACGAGATGGGGTTATTTATGCCAGTGACAGAGAGATGGGGTTATCTATGGCAGTTATAAAGATATGGGGTTATCTCTGCCAGTGATAGAAAGATGGGGTTATCTATGCCAGTTATAAAGAGATGGGGGTATCTATGCCAGTGACAGAGAGATGGGGTTATCTATGCCAGTGACAGAGAGATATAGTTATCTATTCCAGTGATATGAAGATGGGGTTATCTATGCCAGTGGTAGAGAGATGGGATTATCAATGCCATTTATAAAGATATGGGGTTATCTATGCCAGTGACAGAGAGATGGGGTTATCTATGCCAGTGACAGAGAGATAGGGTTATCTATACCAGTGATATGAAGATTGGGTTATCTATGCCAGTTAGAAAAAGATGGGGTTATCTATGCCAGTAATAGAAAGATGGGGTTATCTATGCCAGTTATAAAGATATGGGGTTATCTATGCCAGTTATAAAGATATGGGGTTATCTATGCAGTGGTAGAGAAATGGGTTTATTCATGCAAGTGATAGGGAGATGGGGTTATCAATGCCAGTTGGATTGTGTATGTATGCCATTCAGAGGGTAAATGGGCAAGTAAGGATTTAAGTGCCAGGTGCACCGGTCTGAGTGTGTCAAGAACTTCAACGCTGCTGGGTTTTTTCATGCTCAACAGTTTCCCGTGTGTATTAAGAATGGTCCATCACCCAAAGGACATCTAACCAACTTGACACAACTGTGGGAAGCATTGGAGTCAACATGGGCCAGCATCCCGGTGGAATGCTTCGACATCTTGTAGAGTCCATGCCCACAAATTGAGGCTGTACTGAGGGCAAAAGGGGGTACTCCTAATGCTTTCTACACTCAGTGTACTGTATATACAATTTGGAATTCAGTCGTGGTCTCAACTCACTTTTAAGAGTTAGAATAGTAGAATACACAAGGTGCAATTTCTAAACTTGGTTGTGCATCAGCAGTTATCCTCTTGTTATACGTCACTCACTGACAATCACTCAATTGCTTTCTCGGAAACAAGCACAGATCCCTGTGATTTGCGTAAAGTGGTGGAGAAAAAGGAGCCAGAGGGCAGGCTGCCTTCTGAGAATTCGTAGGCATTCGAATAAACCCCCAATTCCCTCCATTCTGCTGGCAAACGTGCAATCTTTGATGAATAAAATAGATGACCTACACACAAGATTAAACTGCCAATGAGACATTCAAAACTGTAATATCTTATGCTTCACGGAGTCGTGGCTGAATGACGACACTAGCAACATAGAGCTGGCTGGTTATACGCTGTACCAGTAGGATAGAACTAACCGGTGCCCCCGCACATTGACTCTGTTCTGGTACACCCCTGTATATAGTCTCGCTATTTTTATTTTATTGCTGCTCTTTAATTACTTGTTACTCATTTTTTTTAAAAACTGCATTGTTGGTTAGTGGCTCGTAAGTAAGCGTTTCACTGTAAGGTTGTATTCGGCGCATGTGACGAATACAATTTGATTTGATTTGATATACATTTTGGAATTCAGTCGGGGTCTCAACATACTGTTAAGAGATAGAATAGTAAAATACACAAGGTGCAATTTCTAAACTTGGTTGTGCATCAGCAGTTTCCTCTTGTTATATGTTACTCATTAACAATCACTCAATTAGCCCATGTTAGTAAAAACATTTAAAATCAAAATCAAATCAAATTTTATTTGTCACATGCGCCGAATTCAACAGGTGTAGACCTTACAGTGAAATGCTTACTTTCAAGCCCTTAACCAACAATGCAGTTTTAAGAAAAATACCTAAAAAAAATAAGAAATTAAAGTAACAAATAATTAAAGAGCAGCAGTAAAATAACAATAGCGAGACTATATACAGGGGTACCATTTAGATTGGTAAATTAGTCAATTTAGTCTAGTCAGCTATCTAAACTTATAATAACCACGGTCGATTTACCAACCGGGCACGCAGGGTACGTGCCCAGGGGCTCTGACCTCCAGGGGGCCCCCATTGATTTTGTTAGTCACTCTCACTCAGATGTCCTATTTACATGGCATAAGTCATAAGTCATGGCAAAATGTGTAGAATAGCAGGAAATTGGCTGTAAAACTGCAACAAAAAGTTATGTACAGCAAACATATTTGTTCACCTGTTAATAAAATACTTTTTCTGCTAACACATTCCTCTGTACATATTAAATTATAGTTTTTAATCTCGGTGCTGAGTCAATGTGACTTAATGTGTAGCAGCTAATTGTATAGCTAATAGGCTATGTGTATGTAGATCACCTGAGGTGAGTGAAGCTACAGCAACCAATGTGAAAATGGCTGGGGTAATTTTTGCTTGTTTTTGCTGTTCTCCAAATTGCATTATATTTTTTGTTGTTGTTGTGAAGACCCCCCTCCCCACCCCACCCCACCCCACCCCCCTGGCTACAGCATGGTATTATTAACTGTATCTATGCAACCAATCCATGGAGAATTAGATAGCTCATGAAAGGTTGCAGTTTCATTATGTGAAGACAATGAGCATTGTTTTTGTTAATCTCATTATGTCCTCACTATGTGCTCATTTTAGTCCTGGCTGCTCTTGCGGCTGGAGAGAGGAGATGAGTGTTGGACAGTGATGAGCGGGAGTGTTATGAATGCTGGGAGAATGATTACCACAACAAAGAACCTGATGGAGAGAGAGCCAGTGGAGAGCTCCTCTAGACCTCACTTCTGCTGACACACAAACACACACACACACAAACCGTCCACGCTCGCTAGGGCATTTTTAACAGCAGGATCATCAGTGGTCCCTAACCGTAGATCTGTTCTCATAAGGGTTTGGGCAGCCAGACAAATATTGCAGATCATTGTGATCTGTTTTTAATATGACAGATATACTTTAGCTTGTGTTGTTTGCTTGCATCTGTTTGTCTGTCCCTGGATAACAGGGGGAGTAAGGAGAAAATGAATAACGCTACCCAGTTATGACTATTTCTGTCTGATGGTATATGCAGGACAGGTGCATTTTCACTTTCTCATTTGACACTTTGTATATCTCTCCACTCTCTAATCTAAAAACAATCATCTTTCTCACCCCAGCTTTGAAAAATCTCAGCTGTTATAAAGTAATGTAGGAAGGATTTTCACACACTAAAACAGATAAATGGAGACTGTCAGTCTCCTCCTCTCTTCCTCTTCTCCACCTTCGCTCTCTAATTCTGACTACTGCATCACCCTCCCTCCCCCCCATCGCTACTTTCCTCCCTCCCTCCCTGCCTCCCTCCCTCCCTCCTCCAGTCCCTGTCAGGCCTTTTGTTGCTTTTATTTTCTCCTGTCCCTCCCATCCTGTCAGCCACTTTGCTCGCCAGTGTTAAGAATAATCTCTGAGCAGCCTTAACACAGCGCAGGCAGGCAGCTGAGACTGCTGATCTGGGCTGCTGGGCTCTGAGTCTCCTAATGCATCTGGGTATCATGCACAGCCAGGGGGCTCCACATCTGTGACTGCACTGTCCCCCTCCAGCTGTCGTTATTTCATACGGCCCATAAATCAGTATTAAGAAATATGAGTACTTACTTGTAATGCAATTAGGCTGCTAGTTCTGCACAAGTCTCAGCTCTCTGCTTACTGTCTCTGAGGTGAGGCAGAATAAAAAGTCTCCCCAGTCTGAGCACTCTCTCTCTCTCTATAAGCTAAAATGATATCTTGTATTATTCTCTTCTTTGTTGTCATTTTACTATTTACTGCTGCAAAGTGATTCTATTTGTTAAGGTTAGTTTTGCATGCACCCGTGTCATGGGGAGCAGTGAAAAAGAGGAGATTTGGAGGAGGTGGGGATAGCGAATCAATTACTGCACCAGTAAATCTGTGTGAGGGATATGGTCTGGCTTGATATACACGTTCTACCATAACACGTTAATTATGCCTGTACTGATAACTAACTACATACAGACAGAAAAGGCAGAAATGGCAGCACTGTCTGAGTTCATCTGTCAAATCAGTGCATTGGATAAACAATATCCTTCTCCTTTCATTATCCATTATCTTTCACATGAACATCCCTTCAGTCTATACAGATGTAGGATCTTAAATTTAGGGGAGCGGCAGCCGAGGTGTCGGTTTTGGAGAGTCTGGCGTGCCCAAAGTAAAATACCTGCCACTCAGGCCCAGAAACTAGGATATGCACATAATTAGTACTATTGGATAGGAAATGCTCTGAAGTTTCTAAAACCGTTAAAATAATGTCTGTAAGTATAACATAACTGATATAGCAGGCGAAAACCCGAGGAAAATCCATCCGGTCTTGCGCACTCTGTGTTTTTTTCCTTTCCTATCGTTCAGGCTATAATCCGGTTGAAATATTATAGTAAATATACATAAAAGGATACCTAACGATACATAAAAAATAATGTTTGATTTGTTTGGACAAAGTTTATAGGTATAATTTGAACGCGTTCTCTTCACGGTTCAATGGGCGACTCGACGGTGGATTTTCTGAACATAACGCGCCAACCAAACAGAGATTTATGGATATAATAAATGACTTTTTCTAACAAAAGAACCATTGGATGTCTTCCTTGGACACTTGGGATGCCCTCAGCAGAAGTTCTTCGAAAGGTAAGTGATTTATTTGAGCTGTTATATGGGTTTTGTGTGACCCGCGCGCTGGATAGGAATTTATGCTAATGCATAAATATTAGAGGTGCTATCCTCAAACAATCAAATGTTGTGCTTTCGCCGTAAAGCCTTTTTGAAATCTGACAACACTGTGATATTGCCAAGAATCAGAGCTTTTGATGACTATGCAACACTTGTATATTGATGAGTGTTTAATAATTAAACTTTTGGATTTTGAATTTGGCGCCTTACATTTCACCGGGTAGTGTCGGGAGTGGCCCGCTAGTGCCGTTTATCCCTAAGAGGTTAATTTGAGCCAGTTTGTTACAGCAGGAAAATAATCCTGCAGCAACAGGAAATGTGAGTTATTATGTGGATTATAATTAATGGAACTTTTTGTAGGGGTTGATACGTTTTTCGTAAGGGAAAATCAAGTCTGACTTTTCAAAGTGGAAATTACAAACTTAAGAAGCCTTTTTAAACCTTAAAATACACCTTTAACAAGTTTTACATTTCCTGCATTGCAGCAAAGTTTTCCTGCAACAGGGTGATCAAATGAAGATCTTTTTTAAGGTTTGTTGTGTTACTTCTAGTCGGTCGCACTGCAGGTAACAATAACTTATTACCATACTCTTACTGTGTTATCTGAGCTGTTAATATTAAGTGCTACCCTCTAGCCTCCACACTCTCTCCATGATTTCTTGTCTGCTTCAAGCAAACTGCTACCTCACTAATCTCCCTCCTCCTCCTTCCTGTCTCTCCTCCTGTCTTATCTTATCTACCATCTCTTGATTCTGATTTGCAACTTAGGGGAGGATATGAGAGGATTAGCTTTAGATTCTCCTCAGCAGCATAAGGCCATGTGGTCCTGACTGGCAGGCTGAATGGATTTCCTATGTAGTCTGGGTATCACATTTCTGTCACTCTCAACCAACCACCACCAGCTCCCTGCTCCTACCTTTTGAATTTGTTGCGTGTGTCATATAGAAATATAACGTTTATGTGTTAAACTCGTCATCTTTGCTCCAATATTCAGAAATCATTAAATATTTTGGGGTTGTGGCCTTCAGTATATAACCTGTCTGTTTTCTGTCATTCAAGAAATTCTTTTTATCATGAGAAGGTTGGCGTGCGCAGGGAGGATGGTAATGGTGACATTGGGCTAGTCCAAATTCAGAAGTGTGTCCGTGGATCGTAAAGTGGATTTATGGTGAGGTTGCCCGTATGCCAGTTGAACCCGCTCTCCTTCTTCATGGGTACACCTTCTTGAGAGTGTTGCGTAACACATGTTATTTGACTGAGCAATTCATCTGATCTGTGCATTATGCCATGGCTCCGGCTTATATGGAATTAAATTGAGAATTTGTACATCAACTAACGTTTTGTTCTGTGGAAGGGATTTTGTAAAAAGCTTCCATGAAACATGTACCTGGAGCTGAAGACGAGAATATTGTTATTGATTGCTATACCTCTGCCTATTATCCCCATGCTCCACTCCTTGATGTTAAAGAACCTGTGCACAGTGGCCTCATGCACCCCAAAAATCTGAGGGGGCACAAAGTACCCAAAAAAGAATGCTGGGGTGTGGAACAGCGACTTCAAAATAATTGATTCCTTGCATGTCGACTCCCATTTCTGAGTGTCAAGATTTGATTCCACCAGAAATCGACTCCTAAGATTCAGTATTTTTGGAACAGAGGAGACGGATTAGTTGTCCTACTTCCGAGAACACAAACACTTGCATCTTTCATTGCAAGCTAGCAAGGGATGGTGAGATAGGGGCACAGTATAGGCAGGTCAGCCACCAGGCAGTCGGAAGAATGAACACACACTCCCATCATTAGTGACGAGAAAGAACAGGCGAGGCAGAGAGAGGAGGGGGCAGGCAGAGAGAGTCATGCGCATATGTCTTGGTAATATGTTCCAGGTGACTATCTCATGAAGCTGGTTGAGAGAATGCCAAGAATGTGCAAAGTTGTCATCAAGGCAAAGGGTGGCTATTTGAAGAATCTCAAATATAAAATATACTTTGATTTGGTTACTACATGATTCCATATGTGTTATTTCATAGTTTTGATGTATTCACTATCCACAACGTAGAAAATAGTAAAAATAAAGAAAAACCCTTGAATGAGTAGGTGTTCTAAAACTTTTGACTGGTAGTATATATATATATATATATATATATATACGCTACCATTCAAAAGTTTGTGGTTACTTAGAAATGCCCTTGTTTTTGAAAGAAAAGCCAAGAAAAGCCATTTGTCCATAAAAGTAACATCAAATTGATCATAAATACAGTATAGACATTGTTAATGTTGTAAATTACTATTTTAGCTGGATTTTCTATGGAATATCTACATAGGCGTACAGAAGCCCATTATCAGCAACCATCACTTCTGTGTTCCAATGGCACGTTGTGTTAGCTAATCCAAGTTGATCATTTTAAAAGGCTAATCGATCATTAGAAAACCCTTCTGCAATTTTGTTAGCACAGCTGAAAACTGTTGTTCTGACTAAAGAAGCAATAAAACTGGCCTTTAAACTAGTTGAGTATCTGGAGCATCAGCATTTGTTTGTTTGATTACAGGCTCAAAAGGGCCAGAAACAAAGAATATTCTTTTGAAACTCGTCAGTCTATTCTTGTTCTAAGAAATGAAGGCTATTCCATGTGAGAAATTGCCAAGAAACTGAAGATCTCGTACAACGCTGTGCACTACTCCCTTCACAGAACAGCGCAAACTGGCTCTAACCAGAATAGAAAGAGGAGTGGGAGGCCCCGGTGCACAACTGAGCAAGACGACAAGTACATTAGAGTGTCTAGTTTGAGAAACAGACGCCTCACAAGTCCTCAACTGGCAGCTTCATTAAATAGTAACCGCAAAACACCAGTTTCAATGTTAAAAGTGAAGAGGCGACTCCGGGATGCTGGCCTTCTTGGCAGAGTTGCAAAGAAAAAGCCATATCTCAGACTGGCCAATAAAAATAAAAGATTAAGATGGGCAAAAGAGCACAGACACAGGGGAGAGGAAGATTGGAAAAAAGTGTTATGGACAGACAAATCTAAGTTTGAGGTGTTTGGATCACAAAGAACATCATTCGTGAGACGCAGAAAAAAATGAAAAGATGCTGGAGGAGTGCTTGACGCCATCTGTCAAATATGGCGGAGGCAATGTGATGGTCTGGGGGTGTTTTGGTGGGGCTAAAGTGGAAGATTTGTACAGTGTAAAAGGGATCTTGAAGAAGGAAGGCTATCACTCCATTTTGCAACGCCATGCCATACCCTGTGGACGGCGCCAAATTGGAGCCAATTTCCTCCTACAACAGGACAAAAACGCAAAGCACAGCTCCAAACTACGCAATAACTATTTAGGGAAGAATCAGTCAGCTGGTATTCTGTCTATAATGGAGTCGCCAGCACAGTCACCGGATCTCAACCCTATTGAGCTGTTGTGGGAGCAGCTTGACCGTATGGTACGTAAGAAGTGCCCATCAAGCCAATCCTACTTGTGGTAGGTGCTTCAGAAAGCATGGGGTGAAATCTCTTCAGATCACCTTAACAAATTGACAACTAGGATGCCAAAGGTCTGCAAGGCTGTAATTGCTTCAAACGGAGGATTCTTTGACGAAAGCAACGTTCGAAGGACACGATTATTATTTCAATAAAAACGTCTTATTTGTAACCTTGTCAACGTCTTGACTATATTTCCTATTGATTTTGCAACTCATTTCATGTATGTTTTTATGGAAAACAAGGACGTTTCTAAGTTACCCCAAACTTTTGAACGGTAGTGTATATATATATATATATATTTGAAGCTCTGTGTATATATAGATATATAGACACAGTGCATTCGGAAAGTATTCAGACCCCTTGACTATTTCCACATTTTGTTACGTTACAGCATTATTCTAAAGTGTATTAAATCGTTTTCCCCCTCATCAAGCCACACAATACCCCATAATGACAAGGCAATACAACACAACTAAAAAAAGAATACAATTAAAAAAAGAATATATTTTTTTAACGGAAATATCTGATTTACATAAGTATTCAGACCCTTATCTCAGTACAGCCATTACAGCCTCGAGTCTTCTTGTACATGACGCTACAAGTTTGGCACACCTGTATTTGGGGAGTTCCTCCCATTCTTCTCTGCAGATACTCTCAAGCTCTGTCAGGTTGGATGGGGAGCGTTGCTGAACAGCTGTTTCAGGTAGACAATCAGAGACCTGCCCCAAAACATCCCCACTGCATGATGCTACCACTACCATGCTTCACCGTGGGGATGGTGCCAGGTTTCCTCAAGATGTGACGCTTGGTATTCAGACCAAAGAGTTCAATCTTGGTTTCATCAGACGAGAGAATCTTGTTTCTCATGGTCTGAGAGTCTTTAGCTGCCTTTTGGCAAAGTCCAAGCGGGCTGTCATGTGCCTTTTAAATCAAATCAAATTGTATTTGTTACATGCACTGAATACATCAGGTGTAGACCTTACAGTGAAATGCTAACTTACAAGCACTTAACCAACCATGCAGTTTTAAGACAAATAAGTGTTAAGAAAGTATCTACTAAAATAAACTGAAGTAAACAATAAATAAAAAGAAGAAAATAGAAAAATAACTAATTATAAAAGAGCAACAATAAAATAACAGTAACGAGGCTATATACAGGGAGTACCGGTACAGAGTCGATGTGCGGGGGCACAGGTTAGTTGAGGTAATTGAGGTAATATGTACATGTAGGTAGAGGTAAAGTGACTATGCATGGATAATAAACAGAGAGTAGCAACAGCGTAAAAATGGGGGTCAATTCAAATAGTCTGGGTAGCCATTTGATTAGGTGTTCAGGAGTCTTATGGCTTGGGGGTAGAAGCTGTTAAGAAGCCTCTTGGACTTAGACTTGGCCTTCCGGTTCAGCTTGCCGTGCGGTAGCAGAGAGAACAGTCTATGACTAGGGTTGCTGGAATATTTTTAGGGCCTTCCTCTGACACCGCCTGGTATAGAGATCCTGGATGGCAGGAAGCTTGGCCCCAGTGATGTACTGGGCCACACGCACAGGCGTGATGCAACCAGTCAGGATTGCCTCGATGGTGCAGCTCTATAGAACCTTTTGAGGATCTGAGGACCCATGCCAAGTCCTTTCAGTCTCCTGAGGGAATAGGCGTTGTCGTGCCCTCTTCATGACTGTCTTGGTGTGTTTGGACCATGATAGCCACATGGTCCTTGAAGCTCTCAACCTGCTCCATCACAGCCCCGTCGATGAGAATGGGGGCGTGCTCGGCCCTCCTTTTCCTGTAGTCCACGATCATCTCTTTTGTCTTGATCACTATCCTGGCACCACACTGCCAGGTCTCCGACTTTCTCCCTATAGGGTGTCTCATCGTTGTCAGTGATCGGGCCTACCACTGTTGTGTCCTCTGCATATTTAATGATGCTGTTGGACTCATGCTTGACCATGCAGTCATGGGTGAACACCTAGTACAGGAGGGGACTGAGCACGCACCCCTGAGGTGTCCCCGTGTTGAGGATCAGCGTGGCAGACGTTACCACCTGGGGGCAGCCCGTCAGGAAGTGCAGGATGCAGTTGCAGAGGGAGGTGTTTAGTCCCAGGGTCCTTAGCTTAGTGATGAGCCTTGAGGGCACTATGGTCAACGGTCACTGTAGTCAATGAGCAGCATTCTCATGTAGGTGTTCCTCTTGTCCATGTGTGAAAGGGCAGTGTGAAGAGTGGCTCAGTCTGGCCACTCTACCATAAAGGCCTGATTGGTGGAGTGCTGCAGAGGTGGTTGTCCTTCTGGAAGGTTCAACCCATCTCCACAGAGGGACTCTAGAGCTCTGTCAGAGTGACCATGGGGTTCTTGGTCACCTCCCTGACCAAGGGCCTTTTTGCTCTGACATGCACTGTCAACTGTGGGAGCTTACATAGACAGGTGTGTGCCTTTCCAAATCATGTCCAATCAATTTAATTTACATCAGGTGGACTCCAATGAAGTGTGCGCCTGTGCGTGTAGCAACATCAAGGATGATCAATGGAAACAGGATGCATCTGAGTCTCATAGTAAAGGGTCTGAATAAAATGTGGAATAAGGTATTTCAGATTTTTATTTTGAATACATTTTCAAAAAAACTATTTTCTCTGTCATTATGGGGTATTGTGTGTTGCTTCCTGGGGGAAATGTTTTATTTAATCCATCTTAGAATAATGCTGTAAAGTAACAAAATGTGCACGTGCCCCTGTGCCCCCTATGTGCATGAAGCCTCTGTGTGTATGTTTCAGTTTAGTATCGAGCACCTCACCATAAAAAAGGTGGCGTAGTATTGGATGCAGGATATTGATATTTATGGTAAAATCCCCCACGTTACATATTAGCTTATACTGGTTGGGTGTGAAACTTATAGTTGAAGTCGGAAATTTACATACGCTTAGGTTGGAATCATTAAAACTTGTTTTTAAACCACTCCACAAATTTCTTGTTAACAAACAATAGTTTTGGCAAGTCGGTCTACTTTGTGCATGACACAAGTAATTTTTCCAACAATTGTTTACAGACAGATTATTTCACTTATAATTCAGTGTATTAAAATTCCAGTGGGTCAGAAGTTTACATACACTAAGTTGACTGTGCCTTTAAACAGATTGGAAAATGTCAGAAAATGATGGCTTTAGAAGCTTCTGATAGGCTAATTTACATAATTTTAGTCAATTGGAGGTGTACCTGTGGATGTTTTTCAAGGCATACCTTCAAACTCAGTGCCTCTTTGCTTGACATCATGGGAAAATCAAAAGAAATCAGCGAAGACCAGCCAAAAATTGTAGACCTCCATAAGTCTGGTTCATCCTTGGGAGCAATTTCCAAACGCCTGAAGGTACCACGTTCATCTGTACAAACAATAGTACGCAAGTATAAACACCATTCTACTACCTGATCCCCCTGATGAAGTGGAGAGACACTGATGGGCTGATGTTGCTTTCCACAACAATATAATTCCCTGATGCCCTGAGCTAATTTCACAGCCATTTGGAAAAGAAGATAATTTTGTTCAATGTTTCCCCCTTTTACACAGAACTACGCTACCGGTCAAAAGTTTTAGAACACCTACTCATTCAAGGGCTTTTCTTTATTTTTACAATGTTCTCTATAAAGAAAAACCCTTGAATTAATAGGTGTTCTAAAACTTTTGACCGGTAGTGTCAATATAAATAAAATAATATACAGTATGTACACAAACAATATCAATAACGATAGTGATAGACAAGGTAGTTGTATGCATACAATCAGGGGTAAAGTGGCTGAGCAGCAGGATGAAAAATAAATAGTAGCAGCAATGTACGGCGTGTGTTAGGAGTGAGTCATTTGAATAGATGCACTGCAGATAGTACTGATGACTGGTCCGTCCGAACCACGCATGGACAAGGGAATGTTTGGAGAGCCTGTTTCTGTCCTGCCCTTGACTTTGGTGCAGGGCATGTGATGTCCATTTCCTCTTCGTCGCAAAACTCGCTGATCTTCTCAAAAAGATACGTTTGTCTAGCTGTATCCAGTCCAGGTGGTGCTTGTACAGGCAGACCATCTATGGGAGGAAGGATGTCAGCGTTGCGAAACCTGGTCCCAACTGAGTCCGAACGCTCCTTGGCGACAACAACACCAGGCTCCAGAGCATTGAAGCTGTAAAACAGGAAATAACACAAAACTAATTGAAGACATTAAACCTTGCACAACATCAATTGACCTCCCAAGTTTAGATAAGAATAATAACCTCATACAATGCAATACAAATTATATTCACCTGAAGTGTTGTTACTGACTGATCTGTGGCAGCGACCTGAAGTTTGGAATCAGGTGTTGTTGCCAGCCATAAGTTTCGACCAGCACCGTACCTTCCTCCAGTCCAACCACCTGTTTGATTTTGACCCCTGTCACAGTGCTGTCCTTCACAACACCAGCAATCTCAGACAAAGTGTTCACTTTCTACCAAAGTGTTTGTGTCCTGGGTGGCGTCCTGGTAATACTATTGCATTATCCTCTGCGTAGTTGTTGATGAAGTTCACCACTCGCTGCAAGTCCTCATGCTTCAGGTGTAACCTGTGCTTGCTTGGGCCAGCTTTCTTTTTGGTGGGGGGCATTATACATTATACTTTAGCTAGCTAACAGCAAGATTTCACTTGGGGTCTTTGTTTAGACATGTAGCGTTAACGTTAGCTAGCTAGCTAAAAAATGAACTAAAATCCCAATCCATAGAGTAACGTTAGCAAGCCAGCCATCGAACTCCAGCTGGCTAGCTAACAGCAAGCTTTAACTAGCAATACCAACCGATTGTCATAGCTAGCTAAAATTAACCAAAATAGGTTTAATGCTAGATTCTTCCCCGTATACATGGATGAAAGCTTCACGGCAGACTGCAACCCATTTGACTAAATAAGACGTCTTGTGTCTTTTCCGTTTAGTTTGAACAGCTTGTTTGGCCCGTTGTGTCAAGTCACTCTTGTTCACACTGACCGTGTGCAATGCCATAATAATAATTCAATCTTTCTCCCTCTCTGTCACCGATGCCATGGTTTCCCTTAGTTTGAAGATGTATTCCCGACACTTGTGTTTTATACAACAGCCTTCTGTGTTCTCTTCTCGACACCTTATGCATTTGGAATCAAATGGCAGAATTCCATTAATCTCCCTCTCTGTCACCGATGCCATGGTTTCCCTTAGTTTGAAGATGTAATCCCGACACTTGTGTTTTATACAACAGCCTTCTGTGTTCTCTTCTCGACACTTTATGCATTTGGAATCAAATGGCAGAATTCCATTAATCTCCTTATCATACTCTGATTCTACCAGACATTCCACTGATTTTAAAACTCGGTCAACTTCTTCCATGACAACAACACTGTTGATTGTCGCCGTTTCTTCTTCTTCACTATCATCAGAAGACTCTACAACGTCTTCCTCAATGAAAATGTTTTGACCTAAATCGGGGATTTCCTCATCGCCTGATTCATTTTCAGAGTCAGAGAGAGTCAGCATGGCACGATCGTCTTCCAGAAAGTAGTCCAATACAACTTTTTCCCACTGACCTTTGTCGATACTGCCTGATAAATTCAGGGCAGCAATGTTATTGAGAGCAGTAGCAACATATTTGCAGTTCTCCATGGCTAACGTTATATATTTTGAAAAAGAACTGCAGTAGAAAGGATTATCTACACGTTACAAGCAGCTCATTTTATAGACACAAGATGCTACACCGCAGACCAATCCAAACTCATCTCTCAGCATTTCCAGCCCACTCATTATCTCAGCCAATCATGGCTAGCGGGAAGGTTGCTGGCTTTTTCTGTGGCTAAACCAACTAGGCTCGTAATTTAACAATTTTATTCGTATTTACAGATGGCATACAAGTTTGATATTAAGGCACATGAAAGTTCACAAGTTTGAGAAGGCATTTCTGCCCAAAAACGCATTTTGCTAAAAAAAAGAATTAAGTTCAAATGCCTCTCCTGTGAAATTGTGACTTGCGACATATGCCTAGTTTCCAGAATCGGGTCACATGTATATATATATATGTATATTATACAGTTGAAGTCGGAAGTTTACATAGATCTCAGCCAAATACATTTAAACTCCTCAATTCCTGACATTTAATCCTAGTAAAAATACCCTATCTTAGGTCAGTTAGGATGACCACTTCATTTTAAGATTGTGAAATATCAGAATAATAGGAGAGAATGATTTATTTCAGATTTTCTTTCCTTCATCACATTCCCAGTGGGTCAGAAGTTTACATACACTCAATTAGTATTTGGTAGCATTGCCTTCAAATTGTTTAACTTGGGTCAAATGTTTCGGGGTAGCCTTCCACAAGCTTCCCACAATAAGTTGGGTGAATTTTGGCCCATTCCTCCTGACAGAGTTGGTGTAACTGAATCAGGTTCGTAGGCCTCCTTGCTCGCACACACTTTTTCAGTTCTGCCCACAACTTTTCTATAGGAATGAGGTCAGGGCTTTGTGATGGCCACTCCAATACCTTGACTTTGTTGTCCTTAAGCCATTTTGCCACAACTTTGGAAGTATGCTTTGGGTCATTATCGATTTGGAAGACCCATTTGCAACCAAGCTTTGACTTCCTGACTGATGTCTTGAGATGTTGCTTAAATATATCCACATAATTCTCTTTCCTCATGATGCCATCTATTTTGTGAAATGCACCAGTCCCTCCTGCAGCAAAGCACCCCCACAACATGATGCTGCTACCCCCGTGCTTCATGGTTGGGATGGTGTTCTTCGGCTTGCAAGCCTCCCCCTTTTTCCTCCAAACATAATGATGGTCATTATGGCCAAACAGTTCTACTTTCGTTTCATCAGACCAGAGAACATTTCTCCAAAAAGTATGATCTTTGTCCCCATGTGTAGTTGCAAACCGTAGTCTGGCTTTTTTATGGCGGTTTTGGAGCAGTGGCTTCTTCCTTTCTGAGCGGCCTTTCAGGTTATGTCGATATAGGACTCGTTTTACTGTGGATATTGATAATTTTGTACTTGTTTCCTACAGCATCTTCACAAGGTCCTTTGCTGCTGTACTGGGATTGATTTGCACTTTTCGCACCAAAGTACGTTCATCTCTAGGAGACAGAACATGTCTCCTTCCTGAGCGGTATGACAGCTGCGTGGCCCCATTGTATTTATACTTGCGTACTATTGTTTGTACAGATGAACGTGGTACCTTTAGGCGTTTGAAAATTGCTCCCAAGGATGAACCAGACCAGGTCTTTGCTGATTTCTTTTGATTTTCAAGCAAAGAGGCACTGAGTTTGAAGGTAGGCCTTGAAATACATCCACAGGCACACTTCCAATTGACTCAAATGATGTCAATTAGCCTATCAGAAGCTTCTAAAGCCATGACATCATTTTCGGGAATTTTCCAAGCTGTTTAAAGGCACAGTCAACTTAGTGTATGCAAACTTCTTGCCCACTGGAATTGTGATACAGTGAATTATAAGTGAAATAATCTGTCTGTAAACAATTGTTGGAAAAATTACTTGTGTCATGCACAAAGTAGATGTCCTAACCGACTTGCCAAAACGATAGTTTGTTAACAAGAAATGTGTGGAGTGGTTGGAAAACTAGTTTTAATGACTCTAACCTAAGTGTATGTAAACTTCCGACTTCAACTGTATATATACAGTGGGGCAAAAAAGTATTTAGTCAGCCACCAATTGTGCAAGTTCTCTCACTTAAAAAGATGAGAGAGGCCTGTAATTTTCATCATAGGTACACTTCAACTTTGACAGACAAAATGAGGAAAGAAAATCCAGAAAATCACATTGTAGGATTTTTTATGAATTTATTTGCAAATTATGGTGGAAAATAAGTATTTGGTCACATACAAACAAGCAAGATTTCTGGCTCTCACAGACCTGTAACTTCTTCTTTAAGAGGCTCCTCTGTCCTCCACTCGTTACCTGTATTAATGGCACCTGTTTGAACTTGTTATCAGTATAAAAGACACCTGTCCACAACCTCAAACAGTCACACTCCAAACTGGCCAAGACCAAAGAGCTGTCAAAGGACACCAGAAACAAAATTGTAGACCTGCACCAGGTTGGGAAGACTGAATCTGCAATAGGTAAGCAGCTTGGTTTGAAGAAATCAACTGTGGGAGCAATTATTAGGAAATGGAAGACATACAAGACCACTGATAATCTTCCTCGATCTGGGGCTCCACGGGGTCCCGTGGGGTCAAAATGATCACAAGAACGGTGAGCAAAAATCCCAGAACCACACGGGGGGACCTAGTGAATGACCTGCAGAGAGCTGGGACCAAAGTAACAAAGCCTACCATCAGCAAGGGCATTGAAGATGAAACGTGGCTGGGTCTTTCAGCATGACAATGATCCCAAACACACCGCCCGGGCAACGAAGGAGTGGCTTCGTAAGAAGCATTTCAAGGTCCTGGAGTGGCCTAGCCAGTCTCCAGATCTCAACCCCATAGAAAATCTTTGGAGGGAGTTGAAAGTCCGTGTTGCCCAGCGACAGCCCCAAAACATCACTGCTCTAGAGGAGATCTGCATGGAGGAATGGGCCAAAATACCAGCAACAGAGTGTGAAAACCTTGTGAAGACTTACAGAAAACGTTTGACCTCTGTCATTGCCAACAAAAGGTTTATAACAAAGTATTGAGATAAACTTTTGTTATTGACCAAATACTTATTTTCCACCATAATTTGCAAGTAAATAAATTAAAAATCCTACAATGTGATTTTCTGGATTTCTTTTTCTCATTTCGTCTGTCATAGTTGAAGTGTACCTATGATGAAAATTACAGGCCTCTCTCATCTTTTTAAGTTGGAGAACTTGCACAATTGGTGGCTGACTAAATACTTTTTTTCCCCACTGTATATATATATACAGTACCAGTAAAAAGTTTGGACACACCTACTTATTCAAGGGTTTTTCTTTATTTTTAGTATTTTCTACATTGTAGATGTAATGAACACAATGGGAGACAGAGAGCTGGTTTCAAGCGTGGCGAGCAGCAGATGTTTATTGTGAAGGAACACAGGAGGCAGGTAGCTGGGTCCAGGGGCAGGCAGAAGGTCATACACGGTTGGTCCAAAAAGGCAGCAGTACAGGCAGGGAAAAGGCTAGTAACATCGTACGGGAGATCAGGCAATAGGTTGATTTCTGGAAATCTGATAGGCTAAATTACAGGCGGGGAATAGGCAAAAGGCATTGTTAGTGAGGCAGGCAAAAGGCATTGTTAGTGAGGCAGGCAAAAACTATCATACACGGGAGGCGTAACTTACGGGAAACCCAGCACTCCGACAAGAAGTGTGTCACAAAACAATCAGTACCTCACAATGATGGGGAGCAAAGTACTGAACTAAATAGTGTGTGATAATGACATACAGGTGTGTGAACAGGTGATCAGAATTCAGGTGATTGGGATCTGGAGAGTGAGCTGCGTTCAGGGGCTCTATGTGTTTGAGAGTGTGAGCTGGAAAGTGGGCTGGAAAGTGAGCTGCGTTCAGAGGATCTACTTGTTTGGAAGCAGATGTTACAGCCTGCGCAAAAAAGTATGAGTTGGATGCACAACAAAAAAGTGTTCAAATTCTTCAAAGTAGACACCCTTTGCCTTGATGACAGCTTTGCACACTCTTGGCATTCTCTCATCCAGCTTTATGAGGAATGCTTTTCCAACAGTTTTGAAGGAGTTCCCACATATACTGAGCACTTGTTGGCTGCTTTTCCTTCACTCTGCAGTCCAACTCATCCCAAACCATCTCAATTGGGTTGAGATTGAGTGATTGTGGAGGCCAGGTCATCTGATGCAGCACTCCATCACTCTCCTTCTTGGTCAAATAGCCCTTACACAGCCTGGTGATGTGTTTTGGGTCATTGTCCTGTTGAAAAACAAATTATAGTCCCATTAAGCGCAAACCAGATGGGATGGCGTATCGCTGCAGACTGCTGTGGTAGCCATGCTGGTTAAGTGTGCCTTGAATTCTAAATAAACCACAGACAGCACCCCACACCATCACACCTCCTCCTCCATGCTTCACGGTGGGAACAACACATGCGGAGATCATCCATTCACCTACTCTACATCACAAAGACACAGCGGTTGGAACCAAAGTTCTCATATTTTGGACCATTGATAGAAGCTACAATCTATCTGCAATTTTGAAGATTATGTATCCCTAATTAATAAAAAAAATAAAAAATAATAAAAGGTTACGGGTATATATGGTAAACACTTGACTGTGTCTCTCATTGTGGGTTGGACTGTATGGGGCCATAAGTAAACAATGATTTTAATGCAGGAAAACTGCGCTGCGAAAAAACTCTAGATCACCTTTACTCCACACACAGAGATGCATTCATTCCGGGATTCATCCAATGGCATTGAGGAGTTGGCCACATCAGACACCGGCTTCATTCATAAGTGCATCGGCGACGTCATCCCCACGGTGACAGTATGTACATATCCCATACAAAAGCCATGGATTACAGGCAACATCCGCACTGAGCTAAAGGCGAGAGCTGCCGCTTTCAAGGAGCAGGACACTAATCCGGACACCTATAAGAAATCCCACTGCGCCCTCCAATGAACCATCAAACAGGCAAAACGTCAATACAGGACCAAGATCAAATCCTACACTGAACGATGCATGAGAATACCAGTTGTTCCGGACTACTTTGTGATCACACTCTCCGTAGCCGATGTGAGTAAGTAATTTTTTTATTGTAGTTTTTTTATCATAATTTGTTTTGTACATGTTACCCCTTTTTCTCCCCAATTGGTAGTTACAGTCTTGTCCCATCGCTGATACTCCCGTATGGACTCAGGCGAGGCGAAGTTCAAGAGCCATGCATCCTCCGAAACACAAGCTGCACTTATCTTGACACACTGCTCGCTTAACCTGGAAGCCAGCGGCACCAATGTGTTCGAGGAAACACCGTACAACTGGCGACTGAAGTCAGTGTGCATGCGACCGGCCCGCCACAAGGATGGGACAAGAAAATCCTGGCCGGCCAAACGCTCCCCTAACCCGGACGACGCTAGGCCAATTGTGTGCCGCCTCATGGGTCTCCGGTCGCGGCCAGCTGCGACACAGTGATGCTTCTAGCACTGCGATGCAGTGCCTTAGACCGGAATAAAAGTAATACTTTTAAACAGGTTAACATTCAGAAGGCTGCAGGGCGAGACGGATTACCAGGATGTGTAACCGGTGTGAAATGGCTAGTTAGTTAGCGGGGTGCGCGCTAACAGCGTTTAAATCGGTGACGTCACTCGCTCTGAGACCTTGAAGTAGTTGTTCCCCTTGCTCTGCAAGGGCTGTGGCTTTTGTGGACAATAGGAACACCTATGTGAGAATGCTGTTCATTGACTACAGCTCAGCGTTCAACACCATAGTGCCCTCCAAGCTCAACACTAAGCTAAGGACCCTGGGACTGAACCTCTCCCTCTGTGTTTATGGGATATACAGTGATTCGGTAGGTTACGGGTATTTATGGTAGACGCTTGACCGTGTGCGTACATCTCTCATTGTGGACTATTGGAGAGAGATACAGGTAGAAAAATAGAGATTGATTGAGGTAGGGGAGGCAAAAGGGAGGAAAGAAATTGAACACAAAGAGGTATTGATATTGACAGGTACGGAGCCAGCCTGAAGTTAGTCTCATTACACAGCATGTGAGCTGATTGAAAGACTTCCAAGTGAATCATCATCCTGAATATTAGTGAAGAATCTGTCTCCTTTCATCCAGTCATTGCTTCAGTGCAGTTTTAAAAATGTCTTAATTCGTACATTTATTTTGTAATGTACTATCTGCTGGGAATTCTTTTTATTTTCAAGTCACAGATTTTGATGAACATTAATCAAATAGCAAATATTCATCATTTAGCAATATTCTTCCCTGTCATTTTCCCCATCCATATTCTTTCCCCCCATTCTTTCCCACCGGAGGTCTTCTCTGTTTCTTCAACCTTTACCACTTTATTTCTCCATCCCTCCATCTCTTTTCCCAGCCCCCTCTTTAATTACATTGCTGATTTGCTGTCTAAATCTCCTCCCCAGCATAGACTGCTACTCCATCCCTGTACTCTGTGCTTGATCGTGACTGATGAAGGTTGGGCAGCCATTGGCCAATTATAGCCGAGATGTGAATTCCCTGTAATGGATTCCATTACGTTAGCGGACATATTATCTGAAATGACTGAACTCCCTTTGGAGCATCCGTGTTATCTGTTGTCTGCCGTGTTTGAAGGCACCTTAATCTACAGCACAATCAAACATACCATCCCCCAAACATACAGTTAGTAATCTGTGTGCTTGGACCATCTTGGTTCATTATAATGGTCTTGAGTCACTAATAAAGGGCTGTTATAACTGGACTCCACGGGTCGAGGGGCAGGTGCATAAGGGAAAAACAGCTGAAAAATCTAAACGAAACTATAAATAATAAATAATATGGACTCTAAAAATTTCCATGGACACTGTTAAATCTGTAAATCATGTTATGTAATTGTGAACTAAAATGTATTGGTATGAAAGTTGAATTGTAGATATGTGAACAATTTATGATTGTAAAATATGAAAAACGTAAATAAATATTATTTTTAACCAAAATATAAACAGCAGAGCGGAGAAGAATCTATATGGTTGCCCTGTGGAGTCGAGCTTTCTGCAGCTTGTGTATGAGAGAGAATAAAGTTGAAGGTGCCTGTCAAAATTAATTGACAGGAGATTCATAGGTTATGATGTGTCCTTTTGGTTGTCCTCTTGTTGACATCTCAATGACATCCTCTCAGGATGTTCTCCGGATGTTCTCAGGATGATTAGTGTATTATTAGAGATTTGTTAGGGATCTGCTGTGTAGTGAACTTGTTGAACTTTTAAATTAGGTTGGAAGTAAATTGGGTTTGAAGTAAAAAGTTGTTTCCAGGGAGTCTTGAGTTTGAACTTTTGAACATTTCAAACAGTTGAGAAGTTTAGTAGTGAACTTGTGTTTGAAGATAAAATGTGTTGACCTTGTAGAATGAGCTTGTTGCCTTATGTAGAATGAACATGAAAAAGTCATTTCCAGGTAGGCTAGAAACTGCCTGACTATAAGTAAACCAATGGTTTTTCAGTTAGAGAATGCATTGTACAATGCCTTCGGAAAGTATTCAGACCCCTTGACTATTTCCACATTTTATTAGGTTACAGCCTTATTCTATAATTGATCAAATTGTTTTTTTCCTCATCAATCCACACACAATATCCCAAAATGACAAAGCAAAAACAGTTTTTTAGAAATATTTGCTAATTTATTTCAAATAAAAAACTGAAATAACACATAAGTATTCAGACCCTTTACTCAGTACTTTGTTGAAGCACCTTTGGCAGCCTCGAGTCTTCTTGTATATGACGCTACAAGCTTGGCACACCTGTATTTGGGGATTTTCTTTCATTCTTCTCTGCAGATCCTCTCAAGCTCTGTCAGGTTGGATGGGGAGCGTTGCTGCACAGCTATTTTCAGGTCTCTCCAGAGATGTTTGATCGGGTTCAAGTGCGGGCTCTGGCAGGTCCACTCAAGGACATTCCGAGACTTGTCCCGAAACCACTCCTGCGTTGTCTTGGTTGTATGGTTAGATTCGTTGTCCTGTTGGAAGGTGAACCGTTCACCCCAGTCTGAGGTTCTGAGTGTTCTGTAGCAGGTTTTCTGGATCTCTCTGTACTTTGCTCCGTTCATCTTTTCCTTGATCCTGACAATTCTCCCAGTCCCTGCCGCTGAAAAACATCCCCACTGCATGATGTTGCCACCACAATGCTTCACTGTAGGGATGGTTCCAGGTTTCCTCAAGACGTGACGCTTGGCATTCAGGTCAAAGAGTTCAATCTTGGTTTCATCAGACCAGAGAATCTTGTTTCTCATGGTCTGAGAGTGTTTATGTGCCTTTTGGAAAGCTCCAAGCAGGCTGTCATGTGCCTTTAACAAAAGAGCGGCTTCCGTCTGGCCACTCTACCATAAAGGCCTGATTGGTGGAGTGCTGCAGAGATGGTTATCCTTCTGGATGTTCCTCCCATCTCCACAGAGGAACTCTAGAGCTCTGTCAGAGTTAGGGCTGTTGCAGTGACCGTATTACCGCCACACCGTTGGTCATGAGTCCTGAAGGCAGTCAAATTCCACGTGACCATTTAGTCACAGTAATTAGGCTTCTCCAGGCTCTGATGCTGCTTATGGTCATCAGTGGCCTACCAAACTTGCTAACTGCCTGGTACTCAGCACTCTATTGTCCCTCTATTCACTCTAACATGAATGCAAATGTGTTCAAAAATTGAATCAAACACTTCATGAGAGCCCATGAGCTCATGATGCGCAACATTTCTATAGGCTATGCAATTGCACAAGAAAACAGTGATGGCCTCTACTAAAAAGAGGAGGATCCCATCAGCTTTCTATAGGCTAGGCCTACTATATTTATTTCTTAACTTTCCTAATATTAAGCACATTGTTTATCTTTACAACAGGAGTATCGCCAGCCTGGCTGGCATGGAAATGAACCATGGGAAAAGTGCATAGATGACATGTATTTTTTCCCACTGCCTCTGTTTCGAGACATGCATGATAATGGTCCAATCTAAATCAAAACAAATTTCACACGTATATTATTTAGTATATGTAAAGACAAGATTAAATCAAGAATAGCATGATGGGTGACAATATTAGCCTATCACTTGTGAATTATATATTATCACTTGTGAATGATGCCCAGCATAAGAAACTTCCTTTTTTTTGCAACTTTTTGACATCATAGTCACACACCTCATGTAGCCTATATGTTTTGATAAGGTTTGTATCACAACTAAAGTGGCCAAATAACTTTATAAGGGGTTTAGAGCCTAACTGGAATATATAAGCAGCGTGTCAGTTTCAAGTTTAGGGAAGATAATTTTCACCATGAAAATGCACCTTTATAATAAAATCATTACATCACATTTGCGGTCACTTTTGATAATTGTGTTTTGCTGCAAATGGAACATTCATGCTTATAGCCTACTGCCATGTGCGTATAGTTGAGCTTATAATGTGAAAAAAATAGTTTATCAACATTTTAATCTAAATGTTCTGATCTGTTGCGTCAGCCACATTGCGTAAAAACGTTTTTTTGATGCTAGTGGATATACTGATTTGGGATCTATTGCTTCCCACAACTGTCCCAGACCGTTTGAAAAATTAATTAATGTACTATGGGGGATAGTAGAATGACATAGGCTAGTGCTATGCTGTTCGTTAGGCCTACTCATCTTGGCTGACAAAAAGTATACCCGATCACATGATGGAGAGCCATGTGAGTGAGAGGTGCTTAGGAACGCGGGAAAAGGGTACATCGCAGAACTCCGGGCCAAGGGCACAACAGCCACTGGCTGCAAAAGTCATGGATTTTTTAGGGTGCATTATGGCCACAAAGGGGATGCCACCGTGAAATTGCTTGTCAAATTGGAAACGTAACTTCCGGCGCCGACAGAGATGGCCGCCTCGCTTCACGTTCTCAGGAAACTATGCAGTATTTTGTTTTTTTATGTATTACTTCTTACATTGTTACCCGGGAAATATTACGTTTTATTACATACAACCGGGAGGAACAATTGGATATAAGAGCAACGTCAACTTACCAATATTACGACCAGGAACACGACCTTCCTGAAGCGGATCCTCTGTTTGGTCCACCAACCAGGACAATAGGCTGGATCCCAGCCGGCGACTCAAAACAGCGCCGGAGAAGGGGGAAACGCGGCGGCCTTTTGGTTAGGCTACGTAGACGGGCACATCGTACACCTCTCCCGAGTATTTTACTTGCCAATGTCCAGTCTCTGGACAACAAGGTGGATGAAATACGAGCAAGAGTTGCCTTCCAGAGAGACATCGGCGACTGCAACGTTCTTTGCTTCACGGAAACATGGCTCACTCAGGACACGTTATCTGAGTCGGTACAGCCACATGGTTTCTCCACGCATCCCGCCGACAGAAACAAACTTCTATCTGGTAAGAAGAAGGGCGGGGGTGTGTGTCTTATGATTAACGAGATGTGGTGTGATCATAACAACATACAGGAACTCAAGTCCTTTTGTTCACCTGACATAGAATTCCTTACAATCAAATGCCGACCGCAATATCTACCAAGAGAATTCTCCTCGATTATAATCACAGCCGTGTATATCCCCCCTCAAGCTGACACATCGACGGCACTGAAAGAAATCCAGTGGACTCTATGTAAACTGGAAACCACATATCCTGAGGCTGCATTTATTGTGGCTGGGGATTTTAATAAGGCTCATTTGAAAACAAGGCTCCCTAAATTTTATCAGCATATCAAATGTGCCACCCGGGCTGGTAAAATCCTGGATCATTGTTATTCTAACTTCCGTGATGCATACAAGGCTATTCTCCGCCCTCCTTTCGGCAAGTCTGACCATGACTCCATTTTGTTGCTCCCAGCCTACAGACAGAAACTAAAACAGGAAACGCCCGTTCTCAGGTCTGTTCAACGCTGGTCCGACCAATCTGATTCCACGCTGCAAGATTGCTTCGAGCACGTGGACTGGGATATGTTCCGGATAGCATCTGACAACAACATTGATGTATACTCTGATTCGGTGAGTTTATTAGCAAGTGCATTGGTGATGTTGTACCCATAGCAACTATTAAAACCATCCCCAACCAGAAACCGTGGATTGATGTCAGCATTCGCTCAAAACTGAAAGCGCGAACCACTGCTTTTAACCAGGGTAAGGTGACCGGAAACATGACTGAATACAAACAGTGCAGCTATTCCCTCCGCAAGGCAATCAAACAAGCTAAGCGTCAATACAGAGACAAAGTAGAGTCACAATTCAATGGCTCAGACACGAGAGGAATGTGGCAGGGTCTACAGTCAGTCACGGACTACAAAAAGAAAACCAGCCACGTCGCAGACCACGGCATCCTGCTCCCAGACAAACTAAACAACTTCTTTGCTCGCTTTGAGGACAATACAGTGCCACCGACACGGCCAGCTACCAAAACCTGCGGGCTCACCTTCACCGCAGCCAACGTGAGGAAAACATTTAAATGTGTTAACCCTCGCAAGGCTGCTGGCCCAGATGGCATCCCTGGCCGTGTCCTCAGAGCATGCGCAGACCAGCTGGCTGGTGTGTTTACGGACATACTCAATCAGTCCCTATCCCAGTCTGCTGTTCCCACATGCTTCAAGAGGGCCACCATTGTTCCTGTTCCCAAGAAAGCTAAGGTAACTGAGCTAAATGACTCTCGCACCGTAGCACTCACTTCCGTCATCATGAAGTGCTTTGAGAGACTAGTCAAGGATCATATCACCTCCCTCCTACCAGACACCCTAGACCCACTCCAATTTTCTTACCGTCCCAATAGGTCCACAGACGACGCAATCGCAATCACACTGCATACTGCCCTAACCCATCTGGACAAGAGGAATACCTATGTAAGAATGCTGTTCATCGACTACAGCTCAGCATTTAACACCATAGTACCCTCCAAGCTCGTCATTAAGCTCGAGAACCTAGGTCTCGACCCAGCCCTGTGCAACTGGGTCCTGGACTTCCTGACGGGCCGGCCCCAGGTGGTGAGGGTAGGAAACAACATCTCCACCCCGCTGATCCTCAACACTGGGGCCCCACAAGGGTGCGTTCTCAGCCCTCTCCTGTACTCCCTGTTTACCCATGACTGCAAGGCCAAGCACGCATCTAACTCAATCATCAAGTTTGCTGACAACACTACAGTGGTAGGCTTGATTACCAACAACAACGAGACGGCCTACAGGGAGGAGGTGAGGGCCCTCAGAGTGTGGTGTCAGGAAAATAACCTCTCACTCAACGTGAACAAAACAAAGGAGATGATCGTGGACTTCAGGAAACAGGAGAGGGAGCACCCCCCTATCCACATCGACGGGACAGTAGTGGAGAAGGTGGAAAGTTTTAAGTTCCTCGGCGTACACATCACGGACAAACTGAAATGGTCCACCCACACAGACAGCGTGGTGAAGAAGGCGCAACAGCGCCTCTTCAACCTCAGGAGGCTGAAGAAATTCGGCTTGTCACCAAAAACACTCACAAACTTCTACAGATGCACAATTCTGTCGGGCTGTATCACCACCTGGTACGGCAACTGTTCCGCCCACAACCGTAAGGCTCTCCAGAGGGTAGTGAGGACTGCACAATGCATCACCGGGGGTAAACTACCTGCCCTCCAGGACACCTACACCACCTGATGTCACAGGAAGGCCAAAAAGATCATCAAGGACAACAACCACCCAAGCCACTGCCTGTTCACCCCCCGCTATCATCCAGAAGGCGAGGTCAGTACAGGTGCATCAAAGCTGGGACCGAGAGACTGAAAAACAGCTTCTATCTCAAGGCCATCAGACTGTTAAACAGCCATCACTAACATTGAGTGGCTGCTGCCAACATACTGACTTAAATCTCTAGCCACTTTAAGTAATAGGAATTGGATGTAACAAATGTATCACTAGCCACTTTAAACGATGCCATTTATATAATGTTTACATATCCTACACTACTCATCTCATATGTATATACTGTACTCCATACCATCTACTGCATCTTGACAATGCCAGTCAGCCATCGCTCATCCATATATTTATATGTACATACTCGTAGTCATTCTTTAACTCTTGTGTGTATAAGGTAGTTGTTGTGAATTTGTTAGATTACTTGTTAGATACTACTGCATGGTTGGAACTAGAAGTACAAGCATTTCGCTACACTCGCATTAACATCTGCTAACCATGTGTATGTGACAAATAAAATGTGATTTGATTTGAATGAGAGACTAAGTGTGTACAGCCTGTTTAATTTAATGAACACGATGGGAGACAGAGAGCTGGTTTCAAGTGCAGGGCGCAGCAGGTGTTTATTTGTAAAAGACCACAGGAGGAGGCAGGTAAGCTGGGTCCAGGGGCAGGCAGAAGGTCATACACAGGAGGTCCAAAAAGGCAACAGAACAGGCAGGGAAAAGGCTAATAACGTCGTCCGGGAGATCAGGCAATAGGTTGATAACAGGAAAACCAATGGGCTAAAGTACAGGCAGGGAATAGGCAAAAGGCGTTGCTAGTGAGGCAGGCAAAAACTTATACACGGGAGGATTAAACTACGGGAAAAAAACAGCGCTCCGAATAGAAGTGTGTCACAAAACAGACAATATCTCACAATGATGGGGTGCAAAGAACTGCACTAAATAGTGTGTGATAATGACATACAGGTGTGAACAGGTGATCAGAATTCAGGTGATCGGATCTGGAGAGTGAGCTGCGTTCAGGGGATCTATGTGTTTGAGAATGTGAGCTGGAAAGTGGGCTGGAAAGTGACATGCGTTCAGAGGATCTACTTGTTTGGAAGCAGACGTTACAGCCTGCGCAAAAAACAATGCAGAGCTCATGCCTTTCAATCAAATCAGAGTCGCATCATGCAGCCTTACAATTTATTAAAAATAAAATCATATAGCCCAACGTTTGTAGAACAACTAAAGTTACATTAACTCTAAATTAAGCATATAGGAGTACCTATTTCTTTGTTAACCGCTCAACGTATAATAGGCGCATGTGCGCACTCCCTCAAATCGTTGAGAAAATATTTAATTCAGCTTTGTTCAATTGTATTCTTCATACTATAAAATAATGTCACAGAATTTTAAGCAAATCTTGTCTGATGAATGAATTAGTGTAGCCCACAGCCATATCAGGACCTAACATAATGACAACTCAGTTCTTGTTGTTCTTCTCAAATAGACTACATTTTCCTTCATATGCTTCTTTAGACCGTCTAAAATAAATGTGTAGGTTATAATACATGAATTTATTAGATGTACCAAAAGATCTGCATCCATGTATTGTAGGCTGTGTGGAAGCCAGGAGATGCCAAATGTGTATATTGTAATGGTCAATTACCATGAGCCTGACAGTTATTTGCTTTACAATCACCGGCTGATGAAGTTTCGTGACCGCCACAACCCTAGTCAGAGTAACCATCAGGTTCTTGATCACCTCACCAAGGCCCTTCTACCCCGATTGCTCAGGTTGGCCAGCTCTAGGAAGAGTTAGTGGTTCCAAACTTGATGGAGACCACTGAGCTCAATTACGAGTCTCATTGCAAAGGGTCTGAATATTTATTGTAACAGACGCTGGGAGTTGAGAAGCAGGTGGTAAATTTAATATAACAGAACGATACAACGTAGGAGTAGCGTCTAGACATGAGCAGAAACAATAATGCCTGGGGAAGGAACTTACAGGAGTGCCAGATAAAGGGGAAGTAATGGAGTCCAGGTGTGCTTAAAGATGAAGCGCAGGTATGCGTAATGATGGTTCCCAGGACCAGTGATTAGTAAACGTTGACCACCAGAGGGGAGGAGCGGGAGTAGACGTGACAGTACCCCCCCCGACACACGGCTCCATCCGCAGGACGATGCCGGACAGAGGGACGCCCCATGGACGAGTATCGGGTTGGTCCGGGCGGCGAAGATGGAAATCACGGATGTTGGGATCCAGAATGTCCTCCACCGGAACCAAACACCGCTCCTCTGGGCAGTATCCCTCCCAGTCCACCAGGTACTGGAGCCGACCCCCACAACGTCAGGTGTCCAGTAGGGATCTGACGGCATAGGTGGGAGCTCCCTTGGGGGGAAGGGGATCAGGAACCACCGGCCTAAGAAGGGAGACATGAAAAGAAGGAGAGATATGGTGTCGTGGGGGTCAGCATCAGCCATGGGATCAGGAACCACCGCCCTGAGAAGGGAGACATGAAAAGAAGATGAGATACGGTAGTGACTGGGAAGCTGTCACCTCGTTGACCCTCCGGAGACCCTTGAATGGCCCCACAAACTGAGGACTCAGCTTCTTGCAGGGCAGGCGGAGTGGGATGTTCCTGGTAGAGAGCCAGACGCCATTCCCAGGATGGAACACGTGAGTCTCACTGCGGTGGCGGTCTGCCTGCTCCACGTCTGAACCACTCATCAACCGCGGGAGCATCGATCTGGCCCGGGGTCCACGGAGCCAGAGCCGGTTGAAATAGTGACGTAATGAATTTTGGGCGTACTCTGCCCATGGAAGGAATCGAGCCCACTCTCCCTGCTGGTCCTGGCAGGGACTCTTCAGTAACCTCCCCAGCTCCTGGTTCATCCTCTCCACCTGCCCGTTGGACTGAGGCCTATACCCGGAAGTGAGGTTGAACGTGACCCCGAGCTTCTCCATAAAGGCTCTCCATACCCGCAATGTGAATTGAACCCACGGTCAGAGACGATGTCCTCCGGTAGGCCATAATGCCTGAAGACCTGCTGGAATAGTGCTTCAGCAACCTGGAGAGCAGTAGGGAGACCAGATGGAGGAAACAAATGACAGGATTTAGAAAATCTATCCACAACCACCAAAATGGTGGTGAAACCGTCAGAGCAGGGGGGGGGGTTTGAGCACCCTCCCCCCCACACACACACCTTGCCACATCACAACTGGTTGGCTCAAACGCAATTAAGACTGAAAGAAATTCCACAAATGAACTTTTAAGAAGGCGCACCTGTTAACATTGAAATGCATTCCAGGTGACTACCTCATGAATCTGGTTGAGAGAATGCCAAGCGTGTGCAAAGCTGTCATCGAGGCAAAGGGGGGCTATTTGAAGAATCTCAAATATAAAATATATTTTGATTTCTTTAACACTTTTTTGGTTACTACATGATTCCATATGTGTTATTTCATAGTTTTGATGTCTTCACTATTATTCTACAATGTAGAAAATAGTAGAAATAAAGAAAAACCGTTGAATGAGCATGTGTTCTACATTTTTGACTGGTAGTCTATGTAAATAAGCTATTTCTGTTTTAAATTTTTTATAAATTTTCAACCTGTTAATAACCTGTTTTCACTTTGTCATTATTGGGTATTGTGTGTAGATTGCTGAATGTTTTATTTACTTAATCCATTTTAACAAAATGTCGAAAAACTCAAGGGGTCTGAATACTTTCTGAAGGCATTGTACATCAGATCACTACCAAGATAACTAATGATACACTAATTATCCTGAGAACATCTATAGAAAATCCAGAGAGGATGTCATTAAGAGGTCAACAAGAAGACAACCACAAGGACACATCATAACATATTAATCACCTGTCAATTAATTTTGACAGGCACTGTCTACTTTATCATCTCGTTTGTGTGTGTGTGTGTTTCAGTGGAGGCTCGTCAGAGGAGGAAGGGGAGGACAATCCTCCTCAGCAATTTTCCGTCTAATTTTATTAGTCACTGAGCAAATTTCAGGTCTCCTGAGCGCCAACTTTAAAGTTGTGATAATTCTGTGTAACTTCCAGCACACATTTATTGTGAACACTGAGGTTGTACCCGCTTTAAGTTACAATTTCAAAAGTGGCCAAGTAGCCTACTGTGGCAACTTGATCATAAAGTAGGCCTACCAGAGTGGACTACCTTCAAAAACAATGGAGAAAATGCATCCTATAACATTTTAACATGGAAATAGCTGTTCTATCATTCAGCCTACAGTAGCAGCCTGTCACGATCTTCAGTAAGGACAGACCAAGGCGCAGCAAGGCATCCAGTATACATGTTTATTTAACAACAAAACACACGTAACTGGGCACAATAATAAAATAAAATGAACGAAACGACGATCATAACATAGACAGCCATCACGAACAAAGCTATGTCTAAACAATAACCCACAAACCCCAAGTGAAAACTACACACATATATATGGTTCCCAATTAGAGACAACGACACTCAGCTGCCTCTAATTGGGAACCATTACCCCAACATAGAAATATATAACCTAGAACAGAAAAACCCTACACCAAAAACGAAACCTAAACACTCCAGCCTGTCTTCTCAGGCCTGGACGTGACACAGCCAATCAAATAAAATTGTATTTGCCACATGCGCCAAATACAACAGGTGTAGACCTTACAGTGAGGTACTTACTTACAAGCCCCTAAAAAACAATGCAGTAAAAAAAAAAAAGTGTTCAAAAAGTATTTACTAAAAAAAACTGAAGTAAAAAAAAAAAGGATCAACAATAATATAACAGTTGTGAGGCTATATACAGGAGGTACCGGTACAGAGTCAATGTGCAGGGTCACCGGTTGGTCGATGTAAGTGATGTAATATGTAAATGTAGGTACAGTAGAGGTAAAGTCACTATGCATTGATAATCAACAGAGAGTAGCAGCAGGGTAAAAATGAGGGTTGGGGGGACAATGCAAATAGTCCGGGTAGCCATTTTATTAGCTGTTCAAGAGTCTTATGGCTTGGGATGGAAGCTGTTTAGAAGCCTCTTGGACCTAGACTTGGCGCTCTGGTACAACTTGCCGTGCGGTAGCAGAGAGGACAGTTTATGACTAGGGTGGCTGGAGTCTTTAGCAAATTTTTGGGCCTCCGTCTGAAACCACCTGGTATTGAGGTCCTGGATGGCAGGAACACTCTGTAGTGCCTTGCGGTCGGAGGCCGAGCAGTTGCCATACCAGGCAGTGATGCAACCCGTCAGGGTGATCTTGATGGTGCATCTTCATTCTCCTGAGGAGGAATAGGTTTTGTCAGGCCCTCTTCACGACTGTCTTGGTGTGCTTGGACCATGTTAGTTTGTTGGTGATGTGGACGCCAAGGAACTTGAAGCTCTCAACCTGCTCCATTACAGCCCCGTTGATAAGAATGGGGGCGTGCTCGGTCCTCCTTTTCCTGAAGTCCACAATCATCTCCTTTGTCTTGATCACGATGAGGGAGAGGTTGTTGTCCTTGCACCACACGGTCAGGTCTCTGACCTCCTCCCTATAGGCTGTCTCATCGTTGTCGGTAATCAGGCCTTCCACTGTTGTGTCATCAGCATTATGATGGTGTTGGAGTTGTACCTGGCCGTGCAGTCATGAGTGAACAGGGAGTACAGGAGGGGACTGAGCACGCACCCCTGAGGGGCCCCAGTGTTGAGGATTAGCATGGCGGATGTGTTGTTACCTACCCTTACCACCTGGGGGCAGCCCGTCAGGAAGTCCAGGATCCAGTTGCAGAGGACAGTGTTTAGTCGCAGGGACCTTAGCTTAGCGATGAGCTTTGAAGGCACTATGGTGTTGAACGCTGAACTGTAGTCATTGAACAGCATTCTCACATAGGTGTACCTTTTGTCCAGGTGTGAAAGGGCAGTGTGGAGTGCAATAGAGATTGCAACACCTGTGGATCTGTTGGTGCAGTATGCAAATTGGAGTGGGTCTAGGGTTTCTGGGATAATGGTGTTGATGTGAGCCATGACCAGCCTTTCAAAGCATTTCATGGCTACAGACGTGAGTGCTACGGGTCGGTAGTCATTTTGGCAGGTTACCTTAGTGTTCTTGGGAACAGGGACTATGGTGGTCTGCTTGAAACATGTTGGTATTACAGACTCAGACAGGGAGAGGTTGAAAATGTCAGGGAAGACACTTGCCAGTTGGTCAGCGCATGTTCAGTGTACACATCCTGGTAATCCGTCTGGCCCTGCGGCCTTGTGAATGTTGACTTGTTTAAAGGTCTTACCCACATTGGCTGCGGAGAGCGTGATCACACAGTCATCCGGAACAGCTGATGCTCTCATGCATGTTTCAGAGTTACTTGCCTTGAAGCGAGCATAGAAGTTATTTAGCTCGTCTGGTAGGCTCGTGTCCCTTGGCAGCTCTCGGCTGTGCTTCCCTTTGTAGTCTGTAATAGTTTGCAAGCCCTGCCACATCCGACGAGCGTTGGAGCCGGTGTAGTACGATTCGATCTTAGTCCTATATTGATGCTTTGCTTGTTTAATGGTTCGTTGGAGGGCTTAGTGGGATTTCTTATAAGCTTCCGGGTTAGAGTTCTGCTCCTTGAAAGCAGCAGGTCTACCCATTAGCTCAGTGCGAATGTTGCCTGTAATCCATTGCTTCTGGTTAGGGTATGTACGTACGGTCACTGTGGGGACGACGTCATTGATGCACTTATTGATAAAGCCAGTGATTGATGTGGTGTACTCCTCAATGATATCGGAAGAATTCCCCCAACATATTCCAGTCTGTGCTAGCAAAACAGTCCTGTAGTTTAGCATCTGTAGGTGCTTCCTGCTTTAATTTTTTCTTGTAAGCAGGAATCAGGAGGATAGAATTATGGTCAGATTTGCAAAATGGAGGTTGAGGGAAAGCTTTGTACGCATCTTTGTGTGTGGAGTAAAGGTGGTCCAGAAGTTTTTTCCCTCTGGTTGCACATTTAACATGCTGATAGAAATTAGGTAAACCTGATTTAAGTTTCCCTGCATTAAAGTCCCCGGCCACTAGGAGCACGGGCTCTGGATGACCGTTTTCCTGCTTGCTTATGGCGGTAGACAACTCATTGAGTGCAGTTTTAGTGCCAGCATCAGTCTGTGGTGGTATGTAGAAAGCTACGAAAAATACAGATGAAAAATCTCTAGCTAGATATTGTGGTCTACAGCTTATCATGAGATACTCTATCTCAGGTGAGCAAAACCTCGAGACTTCCTTAGATATCGTGCACCAGCTGTTTACATACAGTATATACATAGGCCCCCGCTCCGTGTCTTACCAGAGGCTGCTTTTCTATCCTGCCGATAGTGTATAACCCGCCAGCTCTATGTTCTTAATGTCGTCGTTCAGCCACGACTTCTTGAAACATAAGATATTGCAGTTTTTGATGTCCTGTTGGTAGGATATATGTGCTTTCAGTTCGTCTAATTTATTTTCCAGCGATTGAACGTTAGCTAGCAGGACGGAAGGCAAAGGCAGATTAGACACTTGTCGCCTGATCATTACAAGGCACCCTGATCTTTTTCAGCAAAATTCAGTTTTCTTCTCCTGCGAATGACAGGGATCTGGGCCTGGTTGGGTGTCTGTAGTATATCCATCCCGTGCGACTCATTGAAGAAGAACACTTTGTCTAATCTGAGGTGAGTAATCGCAGTTCGGATGTCCTCAATCTCTTTTTGGTCAAAAGAGACGGTAGCAGCAACATTATATACAAAACAAGTTACGAACAACGTGAAAAAAAACTAACAAAATAGCATGGTTAGTTAAGAGCCAATAAGACGGCAGCCATCCCCTCCGGCGCTATCACAACAGTCAACAGTCAATAAGTGCATCAACGACGTCATCCCCACAGTGACTGTACGTACATATCCAAAAAAGTCATGCTCACTTCGAGTAACAACACATCGTGGTAAGGGTAGGTAACAACACAAACACCTAGCTCAAACAGAAAGGGATGTTGTGTTAGCTAGCTAACAAGACAAGGTAAGCTTCTAAATGGCACAGCAGTCTAAGGCACTGCATCTCAGTGCTAGAGGCATCACTACATACACCCTGGTTTGAATCCAGGCTGTATCACAACCGGCCGTGATTGGGAGTTCCATAGGGTGATGCACAATTGGCCCAGTGTTGGCCGGTGTAGGCCGTCATTGTAAATAAGAATTTGTTCTTAACTGACTTGCCTAGTTAAATCAAATAAAAAAAAAATATATACTGTATATATTTTTTAAATAAATGTATTGCTACTGGGGCCCACCGGTGTAACTGCTAAACTGCTTGCTGACTGTACAATGTACTGGATGATTGTAGTGGGTTTACTAACGCGTTAGTTCGAGTAGCTATGTTGACTATGACGTTAGCTAATGTGGTGAGTGACAACAATGTAGGTTATATGTGGCGGTTAGGGGTTATGAAATTAAGGTTTGGCTTGGAAAGTTTTGTGGTGTGCACTGAAGTTGTCACGATCTTCTGAAGGGACAGACCAAGGCGCAGCGAGGTATCCAGTATACATTCTTATTTATTAAACGCGTAACTGGCCAAAACAATAAACAAAATGAACGAAGATCGTAACGTAGAAACATAACATAAAACACAATGAAGCTATGCTCAAACAATAACCCACAAACCCCAAGTGAAAACTACAGACATATATATGGTTCCCAATTAGAGACAACGACACTCAGCTGCCTCTAATTGGGAACCATTACCCCAACATAGAAATCTATAACAGAAAAACCCTACACCAAAAACAAAACTAAACACTCCAGCCTGTCTTCTCAGGCCTGGACGTGACAGTACCCCCAAAGGCGCGGACTCCGACCGCGCCAAAAGTCCATTGGGGGTCTTCGGTGGTCCTTCCTGTCCCAGGTGGCGGCTCCGGTGCCGGCCGTGCTGGCTCGATGTCCCGCACCGGAGGCCCTGGGCTATTGACCGTACTGGGGACCCTCTCTGGTGGTCCTGGGCTGGGGACCCTCTCTGGCGGTCCCGGGCTGGGGACCCGCACAGGCACTCTGGTGCGGGGAGCAGGAACCGGCCGTACTGGGCTCAAAAAGCGCACTGACACTCTGGTGCGGGGAGCAGGAACCAGCCGTGCTGGGCTCAGGACGCACACTGGTACTCTGGTGCGGGGAGCAGGAACCGGCCGTACTGGGCTCATTACGCGCACTGGCACTCTGGTGCGGGGAGCAGGAACCGGCCGTACTGGGCTCACTAAGCGCACTGGCACTCTGGTGCGGGGAGCAGGAACCGGCCGTACAGGGCTCACTAAGCGCACTGGCACTCTGGTGCGTGGAGCAGGAACCAGCCGTGCTGGGCTCAGGACGCACACTGGTACTCTGGTGCGGGGAGCAGGAACCGGCCGTACTGGGCTCATTACGCGCACTGGCACTCTGGTGCGGGAGCAGGAACCGGCCGTACTGGGCTCACTAAGCGCACTGGCACTCTGGTGCGGGGAGCAGGAACCGGCCGTACAGGGCTCACTAAGCGCACTGGCACTCTGGTGCGGGGAGCCGGAACAGGACGTGCTGGGTCCACGACGGGCACAGAGATCCTGGAGCGTGGAATTAATAAATAATTTATTAAAACACACTGAAGGAATACGGTAGGCTCAACAGCACTCTGTGGGGTGGCACCATGGTGTAGCCGGAGGACAGCTAGTTACCATCCTCCAGTGGGTACATTATTTTCAATAGAAAACCTGAGAGGCTCATGGTTCTCACCCCCTTCCATAGACTTACACAGTAATTATGACAACTTCTAGATGATGTCCTCCAACCTATCAGAGCTCTTTCAGCATGAACTGACATGTCCACCCAATCAAAGGATCAGAGAATAGTACTGAAAGCAGAAGCTACAGCTAGCTAGCGCTGCAGTGCATATAATGTGGTGAGTAGTTGACTCAAAGAGAGAGAAAGATAATAGTTGAACAGTTTTGAATCAATTAATTTCTTTATAAATGAAGGCGAAGCAAGAGAGAAAGAGAGAGCTAGCTATATTTCGTTGTATTTTTTTCACTTTCACTTATCTAGCGAATGTAGCTAGCTAGTTTAGCCTACTCAAACACCTAGCTCAAACAGAAAGGGATGTTGTGTTAGCTAGCTAACAAGACAAGGTAAGCTTCTAAATGGCACAGCAGTCTAAGGCACTGCATCTCAGTGCTAGAGGCATCACTACATACACCCTGGTTTGAATCCAGGCTGTATCACAACCGGCCGTGATTGGGAGTTCCATAGGGTGATGCACAATTGGCCCAGTGTTGGCCGGTGTAGGCCGTCATTGTAAATAAGAATTTGTTCTTAACTGACTTGCCTAGTTAAATCAAATAAAAAAAAAATATATACTGTATATATTTTTTAAATAAATGTATTGCTACTGGGGCCCACCGGTGTAACTGCTAAACTGCTTGCTGACTGTACAATGTACTGGATGATTGTAGTGGGTTTACTAACGCGTTAGTTCGAGTAGCTATGTTGACTATGACGTTAGCTAATGTGGTGAGTGACAACAATGTAGGTTATATGTGGCGGTTAGGGGTTATGAAATTAAGGTTTGGCTTGGAAAGTTTTGTGGTGTGCACTGAAGTTGTCACGATCTTCTGAAGGGACAGACCAAGGCGCAGCGAGGTATCCAGTATACATTCTTATTTATTAAACGTAACTGGCCAAAACAATAAACAAAATGAACGAAGATCGTAACGTAGAAACATAACATAAAACACAATGAAGCTATGCTCAAACAATAACCCACAAACCCCAAGTGAAAACTACAGACATATATATGGTTCCCAATTAGAGACAACGACACTCAGCTGCCTCTAATTGGGAACCATTACCCCAACATAGAAATCTATAACTGAAAAACCCTGACAGAAATTGGGGACCCGCACAGGCACTCTGGTGCGGGGAGCAGGAACCGGCCGTACTGGGCTCACTAAGCGCACTGGCACTCTGGTGCGGGGAGCAGGAACCGTCCGTACAGGGCTCACTAAGCGCACTGGCACTCTGGTGCGTGGAGCAGGAACCAGCCGTGCTGGGCTCAGGACGCACACTGGCACTCTGGTGCGGGGAGCAGGAACCGGCCGTACTGGGCTCACTAAGCGCACTGGCACTCTGGTGCGGGGAGCCGGAACAGGACGTGCTGGGTCCACGACGGGCACAGAGATCCTGGAGCGTGGAGCAGGGACAGGACGTGCTGAGTCCACGACGGGCACAGGGATTCTGGAGCGTGGAACAGGGACAGGACGTGCTGGGTCCACGACGGGCACAGGGATCCTGGAGCGTGGAACAGGGACAGGACGTGCTGGGCCCCCAACACGCACAGGGATCCTGGAGCGTAGAACAGGAATCCTGGAACGTGGAACAGGGACAGAACGTGCTGGGTCCTCTAGGCGCACAGGGGGCCTGGTGCGCGGAGCCGGAACAGGACGTGCTGGACTCTCTAGCGCCCATGGGGCCTGGTGCGCAGAGCCGAACAGGGCGTGCTGGACTCTCTAAGTGCACAGGGGCCTGGTGCGCGGAGCCGAACAGGACATGAAGATCGTGAACGTAGAAACATAACATAAAACACAATGAAGCCGCACAGGGCTCACTAAAGCGCACTGGCACTCTGGTGCGTGGAGCAGGAACCAGCCGTGCTGGGCTCAGGACGCACACTGGTACTCTGGTGCGGGGAGCAGGAACCGGCCGTACTGGGCTCATTACGCGCACTGGCACTCTGGTGCGGGGAGCAGGAACCGGCCGTACTGGGCTCACTAAGCGCACTGGCACTCTGGTGCGGGGAGCAGGAACCGGCCGTACAGGGCTCACTAAGCGCACTGGCACTCTGGTGCGGGGGCGGAACAGGGCGTGCTGGGTCCACGACGGGCACAGAGATCCTGGAGCGTGGAGCAGGGACAGGACGTGCTGAGTCCACGACGGGCACAGGGATCCTGGAGCGTGGAGCAGGGACAGGACGTGCTGAGTCCACGACAGGCACAGGGATCCTGGAGCATGGAGCAGGGACAGGACGTGCTGAGTCCACGACGGGCACAGGGATTCTGGAGCGTGGAACAGGGACAGGACGTGCTGGGTCCACGACGGGCACAGGGATCCTGGAGCGTGGAACAGGGACAGGACGTGCTGGGCCCCCAACACGCACAGGGATCCTGGAGCGTAGAACAGGAATCCTGGAACGTGGAACAGGGACAGAACGTGCTGGGTCCTCTAAGCGCACAGGGGGCCTGGTGCGCGGAGCCGGAACAGGACGTGCTGGACTCTCTAAGCGCCCATGGGGCCTGGTGCGCAGAGCCGGAACAGGACGTGCTGGACTCTCTAAGTGCACAGGGGGCCTGGTGCGCGGAGCCGGAACAGGACATGAAGATCGTAACGTAGAAACATAACATAAAACACAATGAAGCCGTACAGGGCTCACTAAGCGCACTGGCACTCTGGTGCGTGGAGCAGGAACCAGCCGTGCTGGGCTCAGGACGCACACTGGTACTCTGGTGCGGGGAGCAGGAACCGGCCGTACTGGGCTCATTACGCGCACTGGCACTCTGGTGCGGGGAGCAGGAACCGGCCGTACTGGGCTCACTAAGCGCACTGGCACTCTGGTGCGGGGAGCAGGAACCGGCCGTACAGGGCTCACTAAGCGCACTGGCACTCTGGTGCGGGGAGCCGGAACAGGACGTGCTGGGTCCACGACGGGCACAGAGATCCTGGAGCGTGGAGCAGGGACAGGACGTGCTGAGTCCACGACGGGCACAGGGATCCTGGAGCGTGGAGCAGGGACAGGACGTGCTGAGTCCACGACAGGCACAGGGATCCTGGAGCATGGAGCAGGGACAGGACGTGCTGAGTCCACGACAGGCACAGGGATCCTGGAGCATGGAGCAGGGACAGGACGTGCTGAGTCCATGACGGGCACAGGGATCCTGGAGCGTGGAGCAGGGACGTGCTGGGTCCACGACGGGCACAGGGATTCTGGAGCGTGGAACAGGGACAGGACGTGCTGGGTCCACGACGGGCACAGGGATCCTGGAGCGTGGAACAGGGACAGGACGTGCTGGGCCCCCAACACGCACAGGGATCCTGGAGCGTAGAACAGGAATCCTGGAACGTGGAACAGGGACAGAACGTGCTGGGTCCTCTAAGCGCACAGGGGGCCTGGTGCGCGGAGCCGGAACAGGACGTGCTGGACTCTCTAAGCGCCCAGGGGGCCTGGTGCGCAGAGCCGGAACAGGACGTGCTGGTGCGCGGAGCCGGAACAGGACATGAAGATCGTAACGTAGAAACATAACATAAAACACAATGAAGCTATGTTCAAACAATAACCCACAAACCCCAAGTGAAAACTACAAACATATATATGGTTCCCAATTAGAGACAACGACACTCAGCTGCCTCTAATTGGGAACCATTACCCCAACATAGAAATATATAACCTTGAACAGAGGTGGTATTGAATGTGTCACTCTATGTCACCTTGATTACTCAAATTTTTCTCATGACCTGTGCGCCTTCATTATAAACTTTCATTCATAAGCTAGGTTGTGGCAACCTCATGTAGCCTAAACCTATCAATTTTACATTGAGCTGGGTGAATGGGATTGAATGACAGTCATCCAGTATTCTGTAATAGAAATAAGGCCATGCTCATCGTAAACGTCACAGTCCGCCACTGGGGTGTATATGTGTGTGTGTGCGTATGTGAGTAATTCACATTTACATCAGAACATTGGTATGCATGTATCTTGCCACTTGTGGAACTCTACAAAGATGATTGAATGTCATGGTGTTTCATACACTTTAGAAATGAGTTGAGATAGATACACTCTTAGAAAAAAAGGCGCTATCTAGAACCTTAAAGGGTTCTTTGGCTGTCCCGATAGTAGAACCCTTTGAATAACCTTTTTGGGTTCTACATGGAACCAAAAAGTGTTCTCCAATGGGGACAGCCGCGGGAACCCTTTTGGAACCCTTTTTTCTAAGAGTGTAGCCTATGTCAGGGAATCAAGAATAAGCATAGTTTAAGTTGGCTTTCAGTTCTACAGTAGATGTTTGACGTAAATTTCATCTATATGATATGATCTGCAACTGAAATGACTCCTCATAAATTAAGACTACTTTATTTGTGAATTATACACAAGGTCTGAATTAAACTCCGAAAGAAACACATATTGGAGAGGGGGGCTGCCACACTGGGCGCCCGTGGAGCAGTTCTTTTCGGGGGTTAAGGGCCTTGCTCAAGGGCACAACAGCAGGCAATGGCATCTAGGATTTGATATCAGCAACCCTCCGGCTGCCAGCTCACTTCCCAACAGATTTTTCACACCTACCCACCTTTCTCCACAATTTATGCATGAACTTAGATCTGCCACTATAACCATCTCTATCTTCTGTAATACCTTTGTCTCAAACCTTCAGACTGAATGTTTCTGTTTTTATTACAGTTTAAACCTTTGATTCAAAGGTTTTCCGCTGCCTCTGCTGCCTCTGCTTTTCCTTGTCTTCACCCAGACAGCTCGTCCTGCTTCACTGTGTGACTGATACACCGGAGAGAAGGGAGGGTGAGAAGGAGAGAAGGAGAGGGTGATATGGCTGTGGGTGGACTGGCTGCAGGTTTATGCATATTTTATCTGCCCAATTTTCTGAAGATCATATTCATTCACATTGTATTGTCCTTACTTTCATAGACTAAAAATCAAGACGAGACTAAAAATCTATTTGAAAATATTTCTACCCATTCACATGACATGTTTCGTTCTAATACAGTGAAACCATGCATTGTTTAATCAACTAGTAATACTGAATATTCCCCCTTTGACCATCTTACACAAAGTTTAAATGACCACATCTCTCTCTCTCTGTGTCTCTCAATCTCTGTCTCTGTCTCTCTCTCTCTCTCTCTCTCTCTCTCTCTCTCTCTGTGTAAAATAACTCCTGAACCCTGACTCCATTGAGGAGACATAAGATAGTGAGACTGTGTGAGTCAAAGAGAGGCCAGCAGTATTTGCATTTTGATGATTCCTCTGATTAGGAGCGATTGGTCCTACAGCCACCATTCTATCGTCAATTAATTTTGAATTAATTGCATCTCACATGATGCTTGTAGTTATTTTCACACCCTGATCTGTTTCACTTGTCTTTGTGATTGTCTCCACCCCCCTCCAAGTGTCGCCCATCTTCCATTTATACCTGTGTTCTCTGTTTGTCTGTTGCCAGTTCGTTTTGTTCATCAAGCCTACCCGAATTTTTTCCCTTGCGCCTGTCTTTGCTATAGTTCCTGTTTTCTTGTTTCCCGGTTTCGACCATTCCTGCCTGCCCTGACCCTGAACCTTTGCCCCACCTATCTGGATTACTGACCTCTGCCTGCCCTTGACTTGTCCTTCTGCCTGCCCCTGTTCGAATAATAAACTTTTGTTATTTCGACACTGTCTGCACCTGGGTCTTACCTTAAACGTGATAGTGCAAACTGGCCATGACTGACCCAGTAGACTCGGACGAGCTTCGCAACGCCATCTCCACCCAAGGATGTCAGGACCCGGTAACGAACTCGGGTCTCCGGTGTGAGAACCAGTCACCGAGCTGACAAGGTAAAATCTGTCGTTCTGCCCCTGAACAAGGCAGTTAACCCACTGTTCCCCGGGCGCTGAAGACGTGGATGTCGATTAAGGCAGCCCTCCGCACCTCTCTGATTCAGAGGGGTTGGGTTAAATGCGGAAGACACATTTCAGTTGAAGGCATTTGGTTGTACAACTGACTAATAATGGTGACTTTGAAGTGAAAAAATAAACATTCCGGCGCGCACAAACTACCCATCGTCGGATTACTTTTGATTTCTAGAAAGTGTTTTAATCAATTATTTCGATCAATGGTGAGCTCACCTGTGATGTGATTAATTATAAATAGTAATTGCTATTAGCTAATTCATATTGTAGTTTCTGTCAGCCGAGAGTTATAAAAATATGACCGCTTGTGTTACTTCAGTCTTTCCTCAGCTAGGACAAATGTAGCCTACATTTTCCGGTTTGGATGATTGTGTTATGCTGTAGCTACTTCTGTGAACATTGCATCCAAAAATAAACTGGTCACAATCTGGACATAACTTTGTAAGGACTGTTTATGCAAAACGTTTCTGTGAAAAAAAGTGTGGCCAGCTCAAAAGCGTTCTAATCAAGTGTTCTAATCACACCGGTTTGATCATAAGCAACAGGGACCACTATAGAACGATCACACTCGTTTGTTGGTACGTGTGAAAAGGTTAAGTCTCCTCAGATTCCTGTGGTATTGGGATTCTCCTGGATCCAGCGACACAATCCCCTCATTAACTGGTCTACTGGTGCCCCCATGGGCTGGTGCCCGTTCTGCCATGCCCATTGCCTTAAGTCAGCATAACCTGCCCCGGGACGTCTTCCTGGGGGCTCGCAAGTCGCCCTGGACCTCAAGGAGGTGTTCAACAAGGCCTGGGCCACTTCGCTTCCGCTGCACCGACTTTATGACTGCGGGATTGACCTTCTCCCTAGCAGCACTCCGCCCAGGGGGCAACTGTACTCTCTGTCAGGACCAGAGACCAAGGCGATGGAGACCTATATTGGGGACTCCCTAGCTGACCTCCTTTTTCTCCCACCGGCGCAGGGTTCTTCTTTGTGGAGAAGAAGGACAAGACCCTGCGCCCGTGCATCAACTACCGGGGTCTCAATGACATAACGGTGAAGACCTGCTACCCCTCATCTCCTCGGCCTTCGAGCCGCTCCAGGGGGCCACCATGTTTTCCAAGCTGGATCTACGGAACGCCTACTACCTGGTGCGGATACGGGAAGGGGACGAGTGGAAGATCGCCTTCAACATGGCCAGCGGTCACTATGAGTACCTGGTCATGCAATTTGGCCTTACCAAAAGCCCCTGCTGTATTCCAGGCTCTGGTCAATGATGTTCTCTGCGACATGTTGAACCGGTTCATCTTTGTCTACCTCGATGACATCCTCATCTTCTCCCGCTCCACCCAAGAACATGTGCTCCACGTCCGACAGGTTCTCCAACGCCTCCTGGAGAACCAGCTGTTTGTAAAAGCAGAGAAATGCGAGTTCCATCGCTCCACTGTCCCTTTTCTGGGTTACATCATCGCTGCAGGGAGTGTACAGATGGATCCCGGGAAGGTGAGAATGGTGGTGGATTGGCCCCAGCCTACGTCCAGGGTGCAGCTGCAACGTTTCCTGGGGTTCGCCAACTTCTATCGCTGCTTTATCCGGGGTTACAGCACCCTGGCTTCCCCTCTGTCAGCACTCACCTCGCCCAAGGTTCTGTTCACGTGGTCTCCAGCTGCTGACCGGGCTCCCGTCTCGTTCATCCTTACCCATCCAGGGCAACAGGGTGAATAATAGCCTATATTACCTGGGCTCTCCATGTATCACCTCTTTGGAAATGTTACAGGGGGATTTGAGGAATTATAGCCAAGTGTATTTGTTCCTTGGATTAAGGGTGATTCTCTCAGAACCGATTAATCTGCAAGGGTTTCATCTGCGAAAGTTCTAGCCTGAATAAGACAGGGATCTTTGTTCTGTGGTAGACAGACACATATCTGCCCAGACGAGAACTACAGTGCATGGAAAATAACAAGTGGAAATAGACTGTTGGATGAGATGAATCCAACCCCCATGGCCCTCAACCTCAATAGCCGAGTTGCAATCTGATCTGAACTAACACACGCACACGAACACACACGCACATGAACACACACACAATCACACCACTATAGCCTTGAAGGTCTGGCAGGCCATTCCTCTAGTCTGGAAAATATCATTAGGCCTATACAATGGGTTGGTAGTGTAAGTGTAATGTCTCTTTTGAAAGCATGTTTTAAATATCCCCCAGCCCTCCTCATCCACAATCAGCGTAGAGCTCACACTGCACACCAAGTGGGACATGCCCCCAGCTCCATCAAGTGGAAAATTACTTTGTGATTGGAATATTATCGTTCTTTTGCAAAGATGGACTCACACCTCTGCTTGTGTGTTTTGGTTAAGAGTGTGTGACTGTGTGTAAGTGTGTGCAGGTGTCTGTGTGTGCAAAAGCAAGTGTTTGTGTGCATGTGTGCGCGTGTGTGTGTTATGAGGGCGTACCTGCAGTACAATTAGTCCCGCTGCTCACAGAATGGACCTCATCACAGGTTTTACACAGCAGGAAAGGTCAGCCTCATTCACCCCTCCTAATCAAACAACCATTAGTATGCAATATGTAAATAAGACACCTAGCACTCGACATCCACTGATCCACTGATGCACACGGGCCACAGTCTTCCTGTCACTACAGGTGAAGGATCTTAATTTGATCACTGCTTTGTTGCTGAGAATTGTCCTGCACTGCAGGAAATGCATAGAATCTTTGTGATTTACATCAACTCACTGAAAACCTGAGCTAAAACATGGTTATGTTAACAGTATTGCACTTTTCATGTAGCAATACTTTTCAAGTTTGGCTAGCTAATAGCCTAACCACCAATCAAGTAACATTATGGACTACACATTCAAATCCTGTTGCTGCAGGATTATTTTGCTGCGACAATACTGGTCAAACTAAGATCTTACATCTGTACCCCCAAATTTTGAAAGATTTGAGATACATGCTTTTACGAAGCAAATTGGAGTGTAAATTGTGAGAGACAAAACACCACAGAAGGTAATTGTCCACTCACCAACCACTGAATATGAAGTGAGAACAAAGACAGAGAGGAGGGAGGTATCAGGTGTTTTTATCAGGTGTTTTTATCATCAACAGGGAAGCCGAAGATAAGATCTTTGGTAAATACTGGTTCTTACTCATCAAGTAATCCAAGCGTGTGTTCTCATCATCTGAGTCAGATGCTTGACCGGATTTGCAATAGAGCAGCCAGGTGTGCTATCGTAGGAGTGCATAATTGGTTCCAGCAAATTATATGCATTCAAATATCTGTTGTTCTGAGTCCACCGTGACTCTCTTCTCTCTATACAGTCAGGTGTAATGACAGGCTATAATGACTGTGTCATTTGTGGAGATAGACAAGCACAGTGAGTGAGTGTGGGTGCTGTTACTATCCAAAGCCCCGGCCATCCTCCTCAGTGAATTTCATTAAAGTATATATTTTAAAAAATTTAATATGTTAGCTTTTTTAGATAAAACTATACTAAATATAATCACAAGTCACCAAATAATTTATTAAAACACACTATTTTGCAAAGAAGATCTACAGTAGCCTCAACAGCACTCTGTAGGGTAGCACCATGGTGTAGCCGGAGAACAGCTAGCTTCCGTCCTTCTCTTGGTACATTGACATCAATACAAAACCTAGGAGGCTCTTGGTTCTCACCACCATCCATAGACTTACATAGTAATTATGACAACTTCCGGAGGACTTCTTCCAACCTATCAGAGCTCTTCCAGCATGAACTGACATGTTGTACACCCAATCAAAGGATCAGAGAATGAATCTAGTACTGAAAGCATAAGCTATAGCTAGCTAGCACTGCTGTCCATAAAATGGGGTGAATAGTTGACTCAAAGAGAGAGAAAGTCAATAGTTTAACAGTTTTGAACAAATCAATTTCTTCCAAAATGAAGGAGAAGCAAGAGAGAAATATATATAGAGAGATTTTGTATATTTTCTTCAGTGCAGGTTTTATCTCCCGTCTTTGGGATGTGTTTTTTTCACAGACATTCAGGCCTGTGTTCAAATTGTAGGCCTACTTGAAGTTCAGCAGCAGTTGTTTTGATGTACCTTTTAATAAATTATTGTAACTTTGTGGCAGGATTGTTTTAGGTGTCTAGAGTATATTTGGAGAGAGAGAGAGAGAGCACTACAATATTTTGTTTTTGTTGTCATATTGATGTGTCTTTCTCACGGCTACCCATGTATATCCATGGAAATATGAAGTTTATTTGGAAAATAATAAATATATATATTTTTTAAAGCATTCATGATTTGTGTAAATTTAATATACAAAATATTACTCTTGTTAAAAATATGAAATGGTATTAAATTTGGTGAACAGCACATTATGACATATCCATAACAATATGCAACCACCACTATGTTTGAGAACGGAGAGTGGAATCCGCCAAATCCAGATTCATCCGTCGGACTGTCAGATGGTGAAGCATGATTCTTCACTCCAGAGAACGTGTTTCCACTGCTCCAGAGTCCAATGGCGGTGATCTTTACACCACTCCAGCCGACGCTTGGCATTGCGCATGGTAATCTTAGGCTTGTGTGCTGTTGCTCGGCCATGGAAACCCATTTCATGAAGCTCTCGACAAATTGTAGTGGCATTGGTTATTGTGGTTATTGTAGTGGCATTGCTTCCAGAGGCAGTTTGGAACTCGGTAGTGTGTGTTGCAACTGAGGACAGATTATTTTACGCGCCATGCGCTTGAGCACTCGCCGGTACCGTTCTGTGAGCTTGTTTGGCCTACCACTTTGCGGCTAAGCCGCTGTTGCTCCTATACATTTCCACTTCACAATAACAGCACTTACAGTTGACCGGGCAGCTCTAGCAGGGCAAAAATTGGACAATCTGACTTGTTAGAAAGGTGGCATCCTACGATGGTGCCACGTTGAAAGTCACTGAGCTCTTCAGTAAGGCCATTCTACTGTAAGGCCATTCTACTGCCAATGTTTGTCTATGGAGATTGCATGGCTGTGTATATGAACCTTTGTGCTTTTTGTGTCATGTTCACATCAAACAAGTTCACATAAGGTGCCTATTCAAATCAAGATAATCATGTTGATCCAAGAAAGATATGTGTGTGAGCATGTGCAGAAGCATGTATCAGCGGAGTACCAAAAGTGTCGAAGTCAATTGCCATTCAAGTAGTTCACTCAGAAAGAGTCACATTCTCATTTCTCAAGGAAATGTAATTGTTCAGATTAGACTCTGGACATCATTGTTGAAGAGCTGTCTCAGGAAACCAGTTTTATCTGCATTATCCTCATGCTCTGACGAGTGCAATAATAACTTCTATTACATTGGAGGAGATATCCAATATAGCCCAGCACCCTCTCAGATATGGAGAGGCTATCACTATCTCAGACAGTTATACCTTTCACACACACACACACACACACACACACACACACACACACACACACACACACACACACACACACACACACACACACACACACACACACACACACACACACACACACACACACACACACCTTTCCATCCCTGGTTTCCTGGGATGGAAGCTATAATGTGAGCTATAATGTGTTTCTAGACAGAATCAGTGATACAGAATACAGAGGAACAGACACAGAGTCCCCTGAGGCGTAAAGGAGAGCACATACAAACAGACTCTCTCTCCCTTCCATCAAGCTGACCTGATCTGGATGTGATGCCTGTTAGATGTCCTGGTGGCACAATTAGACCTGTGTTTACTTTCGCATTAGCTCAAGTGTCAACAGTCAGGGCCGTCATCATCAGAACACAGGAAAACACAGAGAACACTCTCTCTCTGCTGCTCTGACTTCACCCAATACTTTGTTTTGAGTGGGAGGTGAGTAAGACAGATAGAAGTATGTGTCTGGGGAAGGGATATACCATTACCAGGGGCATGAACTAGATAAGAATGTTACACACTGTTGCACCAGATCTTTAAAGAGGTAAACGGCTGATGTGTCAAATATTTGTCTTTAAAATTGTTAATTTAGGATTGGGGGTGATAGAGAGTGTTACCATAACATAAAGTCTTTCTGATGCATAATAAAGTTATAAAGAATAAACCTAATCTAGAACATCACATTCCACCAATTAGTAAACATGACATAAACTAACATGGATAACATGAAGTGATAATCTGCAGTTTAATGTCACGGTTTTCCGATGGAGCGGACCAAGACGCAGTTTCCAGTATACATACGTGCAAACTGGCAAAAAACAACCAACCAACTTAAATAGGATTCCCAATTAGAGACAACGACTAACAGCTGCCTCTAATTGGGAACCCAAACCAACCAACATAGAAATATAACCATAGAACCAAAAACACCCCTGATCACGTCCTGACCAACACCAATGAGCAGCCAAAAGGGCTATCTATGGCCAGGACGTGACAGTACCCCCCCCCAAAGGCACAGACTCCGACCGCGCCCAAAAGTCACTGGGAGGGTCTATCGGGTGGGTCTTCGCCTTTGGCGGCGGCTTTGTGGAGCAGGAACAGTACGTGCCAGGTTGGGGCGACACCCAAGAGGCCTGGTGCGTGAAGCGAGAGCAGTACGTACCAGGCTGGGACGACATCCTAGAGGCCTGGTGCGTGGAACAGGAACAGTCCGTGCCAGGCTGGGACGACACCCTAGAGGCCTGGTGCGTGAAGCAGGAACATTACGTGCCAGGCTGGGACGACACCCTAGAGGACTGGTGCGTGGAACAGGAACAGTCCGTGCCGGTCTCTCGATGCGCACAGGGGGCCTGATACGTGGAGCAGAGACAGGACGTGCCGGGCTCTCGATGCGCACAGGGGACCTGGTGCGTGGAGCAGGGACAGGACGTGCCGGGCTCTCGATGCGCTGGGGACCTGATGCGTGGAGCAGGGACAGGACGTGCCGGGCTCTCGATGCGCTGGGGACCTGATGCGTGGAGCAGGGACAGGACGTGCCGGGCTCTCGATGCGCTGGGGACCTGATGCGTGGAGCAGGGCGTGCCGGGCTCTCGATGCGCTGGGGACCTGATGCGTGGAGCAGGGACAGGACGTGCCGGGCCCTCGATGCGCTGGGGACCTGATGCGTGGAGCAGTGACAGGACATGCCGGCCTCTCGATGCGCTGGGGACCTGATGCGTGGAGCAGGGACAGGGCGTGCCGGGCCTCGATGCGCTGGGGACCTGATGCCTGGAGCAGGGACAGGACGTGCGGGCTCTCGATGCGCTGGGGACCTGATGCGTGGAGCAGGGACAGGACGTGCCGGGCTCTCGATGCGCACCTGATGCGTGGAGCAGGGACAGGACGTGCCGGGCTCTCGATGCGCTGGGGACCTGATGCGTGGAGCAGGGACAGGACGTGCCGGGCTCGATGCGCACAGGGGACCTGATGCGTGGAGCAGGGACAGGACGTGCCGGGCTCGATGCGCACAGGGGACCTGATGCGTGGAGCAGGGACAGGCCGTGCCGGGCTCTGAAAGCGCACAGGGGACCTGATGCGTGGAGAGGGAACAGGCCGTGCCGGGCTCTGAAGATGCACAGGGAGCCTGGTACGTGGAGCAGGAACAGGCCGTGCCGGGCTCTGAAGACGCACAGGGGACCTGGTGCATGGAGCAGGGACAGGCTGTGCCGGGCTCTGAAGACGCACAGGGAGCCTGGTATGTGGAGCAGGAAAAGGTCGTGCCGGGCTCTGAAGACGCACAGGGAGCCTGGTGCGTGGAGCAGGAACAGGCCGTGCTGGGCTCGCGATGCGCACTGGGAGCCTAGTGCGGGGAGCAGGAACAGGCCGTGCTGGGCTCGCGATGCGCACTGGGATTCTAGTGCGTGGAGCAGGAACAGGCCGTGCTGGGCTCGCGATGCGCACTGGGAACCTGGTGCGGGGAGCAGGAACAGGCCATGCTGGGCTCGCGATGCGCACAGGGGGCCTGATGCGTGGAGCAGGGACAGTCCGTACCGGTCTCTGAACGAGCACTGGAGACACCGTGCGCTTCACTACATGACCCGGTGCCTGACCAGTGCCACGCTCACTCCGGTAAGCACGGGGAGTTGGCTCAGGTCTCCAACCTGAACCAGCCAACCTCCCCATGTGCCCCCCCCAAAAAATATTTTGGGGCTGCCTCTCGGGCTTCCTCGCCAGCCATGTTCCCGCATACTTCTCCTCATAGAAGCACCGCTCTGCCGTCGCTGCTTCCATCTCCTCCCTGGGACGGCGATACTCCCCAGCCTTCCTCCAGGGTCCTTCTCCAGACAGGATTTCCTCCCATGTCCAGCACTCCCGGTTATCTCGCTGCTTGGTCCTTGTTTGGTGGGTTATTCTGTCACGGTTTTCCGATGGAGCGGACCAAGACGCAGTGAGGTTTCCAGTATACATACTTTAATTAACGTGCAAACTGGCAAAAAACAATAAACAAAGAACAAACAGTCACGCAGGTGTGGCACACACAGGTACACACACAAATGCAAACAATAACCCACAAGGCAAGGGGGGCAGGGAACCAACTTAAATAGGATTCCCAATTAGAGACAACGACTAACAGCTGCCTCTAATTGGGAACCCAAACCAACCAACATAGAAATATAACCATAGAACCAAAAACACCCCTGATCACATCCTGACCAAAAACACCAATGAGCAGCCAAATGGGCTATCTATGGCCAGGACGTGACACTTAAACCTATAATTTAAGAAAACCATGAAGTTAATATCAATCATTCAAATTGTATGCACTGTATTTGTGCAAAATGTGTTTATAACAAAATGGTTAACGTGGTATATAATACCACATTGTATATCATCTCTTATAACACACTGCAGACAAATATACTGTTTGCCGACTGGAGGTGTCCTGATGTGTTCTACAGCCCTAGGATCAGACATATACAGTGCATTCGGAAAGTATTCTTTCCTGGCTGGGCCACTCAAGGACATTCAAAGACTTGTCCCAAAGCCACTCCTGCATTGTCTTGGCTGTGTGCTGAGGGTCATTGTCCTGTTGGAAGGTGAATCTTTGCCCCAGTCTGAGGTCCTGAGCACTCTGGAGCAGGTTTTCATCAAGGATCTCTCTGTACTTTGCTCTGTTCATCTTTCCCTCGATCCTGACTAGTCTCCCAGTCCCTGCCGCTGAAAAACATCCCTATAGCATAATGCTGCCACCACCGTGCTTCACCATTGGGATGGTGCCAGGTTTCCTCCAGACGTGACGCTTGGCATTCAGACCAAAGAGTTCAGTCTTGGTTTCATCAGACCAGAGAATCTTGTTTCTCATGGTCTGAGAGTCCTTTAGGTGCCTTTTGGCAAACTCCAAGCGGGCTGTCATGTGCCTTTTACTGAGGAGTGGCTCAGTCTGGCCACTACCATAAAAGACTGATTGTTGGAGTCCTTCTAGTAGGTTCTCCCATCTCCACAGAGGAGCTCTGTCAGAGTGACCATCGGGTTCTTGGTCACCTCCCTGACCAAGGCCCTTAGCCCGATTGCTCAGTTTGGCCGGGCGGCCAGCTCTAGGGGGAGTCTTGGTGGTTCCAAACATCTTCCATTTAAGAATGATGGAGGCCACTGTGTTCTTGGGGACCCTCAATGCTGCAGAATGTTTTTGGTATTTTTCCCCAGATTTGTGCCTAAACAAAATCCTGTTTCGGAGCTCTACGAACAATTCCTTCGACCTCACGGCTTGAATTTTGCTCTGTCATGCACTGTCAACTGTGGGACCGTATATAGACAGGTATGTGCCTTTCCAAGTCATGTCCAATCAATTGAATTTACCACATGTGGATTCCAATCAAGTTGTAGAAACATGGCTCCTTAATCTATTTGATTTTGAATTTTAGGACCCCTGTACAGTACCAGTAAAAAGTTTAGAATAATAGTGAATACTTCACAACTATGAAATAACACATATGGAATCATGTATTAACCTAAAAAGTGTTAAACAAGTCAAAACATATTTTATATTTGAGATTCTTCAAAGTAGCCACCCTTTGCCTTGATGACAGCTTTGCACACTCTTGGCATTAACTCAACCAGCTTCATGAGGTAGTCACATGGAATGCATTTAAATTAACAGGTGCGCCATGTTAATAGTTAATTTGTGGAATTATTTTCCTTCTTAATGCATTTGAGCTAATCAGTTGTGTTGTGACACGTATACTCCCTCTCCGGCCTCTAGGTCATCAGGCTGCTGATTATCCCACACACCTGTCACCATTGTCTCGCGCACCTGCGCCTCATCACACTCACCTGGACTCCATCACCTCCTTGGTTATCTTCCCTATATCTGTCGCTCCCCGTGGTTCTTTCCTCAGGTGTTATTGACTCTGTTTTCATGTCGGTGCATTGTTTGTGTTACGTGTTAATTGCTTCATTTATTTATTATAACACTCACTCCCTGAACTTGCTTCCCGACTCTCAGCGCACTCGTTACAGATTACTTGTTAGATATTACTGCATGGTCGGAACTAGAAGTACAAGCATTTCGCTACACTCGCATTAACATCTGCTAACCATGTGTATGTGACCAATAAAATTTGATTTGATTAGATTTGATGTAGGGGGGGTATACAGAAGAGAGCCCTATTTGGTAAAAGACCAAGTCCATATTATGGCAAGAACAGCTCAAATAAGCAAAGAGAAATGACAGTCCATCATTACTTTAAGACATGAAGGTCAGTCAATCAGGAACATTTCAAGATCTTTGAAAGTTTCTACAAGTGCAGTCGCAAAAACCATCAAGCGCTATGATGAAACTGGCTCTCATGAGGACCACCAGGAAAGGAAGACCCAGAGTTCCATCTGCTGCAGAGGATAAGTTCATTAGAGTTACCAGCCTCAGAAATTACAGTCCAAATAAAGGCTTCACAGAGTTCAAGTAACAGACACATCTCAACATCAACTGTTCAGAGAAGATTTCGTGAATCAGGCCTTCATGGTCGATTGCTGCAAAGAAACCACTACTAAAGGACACCAATAATAATAAGAGACTAGCTTGGGCCAAAAAACACGAGCAATGGACATTAGCCGGTGGAAATCTGTCCTTTGGTCTGATGAGTCCAAATTTGAGATTTTTGGTTCCAAACGCTGTATTTTTGTGAGACACAGAGCAGGTGAACAGACGATCTCTGCATGTTTAGTTCCCACCGTAAATCATGGAGGAGGAATTGTGATGGTGTGAGGGTGCTTTGCTGGTGACACTGTCAGTGATTTATTTAGAACTCAAGCCTTACTAAACCAACATATCTACCACAGCATTAGGCAGCGAAACGCCATCCCATCTGGTTTGTGCTTAATGGGACTATCATTTGTTTTTCAGGCTGTGTAAGGGCTATTTGACCAAGAAGGAGAGTGATGGAGTGCTGCATCAGATGACCTTGCCTCCACAATCACCCAACCTCAACCCAATTGAGATGGTTTGGGATGAGTTGGACCACAGAGTGAAGGAAAAGCAGCCAACAAGTGCTCAGCATATGTGGGAACTCCTTCAAGACGGTTGGAAAAGAGAGAATGCCAAGAGTGTGCAAAGCTGTCATCAAGGCAAAGGGTGGCTACTTTGAAGAATCTCAAATATAAAGTATATTTTGATTTGTTTAACACTTTCTTGGTTACTACATGATTCCATATGTGTTATTTTATCGTTTTGGTAGAAATTTGTAAAAAATAAAATAAAGAAAAATGTGTAGGTGTGTCCAAACTTTTGACTGGTACTGTATATCTGTATTGAATTTGGCCTTAACTACTGTAGCCCATAGAAACGCACTAAATCACACAAATCATAAGGAATAAGGTTTTGAAGTGACTGTCCTATTTTTAGGAGATATAAGAAAACGTAGGAAATATATATTTTCCTGGTCTGACAAGTATAGCTGTAACTTTGCCACTTTCCACCGCAGATGCAGAAGGCCAACATAAGCAGATGTGGCGAATTGAGATCAGGGGCAAACTGGCTGATTTTGATGGGGATTTTTTTATTATGTTAATCAGATTGATGCACGGGTGCATCAATAGACTCTTAAGGATTGTATTGGCCTGTCTGAATGGCAGTAGCTTGGACACCTACTCAGAGGTTCAGCCACAGAGACGCAATAGGGGACTTGGGGCTGCAATTCATCTTCATTTTAATTGGGAACATTTTGAGTTTAGTTTGAAGCGCTGTTCCTCCACATTAATAAACCAGGGCCCACAGCCTTTTCTCTCTATTTAATTAATGCAGTTCCAACCGATGTTGCAGAGGAGAGGGGGTGAATAAATGTACCAAAACAAAATCACCTGATAGGCTCCTGAGTGGCGCAGTAGTCTTAGGCACAGCAGCTCAGTGCTAGAGGTGTCACTACAGACACCCTGGTTCAAGTCCAGGCTGTATCACAACCAGCTGTGATTGGGAGTCCCATAGGGCGGCGCACAATTGGCCCATGTTTGGCCGGTGTAGGCCGTCATTGTGAATAAAAAGTTGTTCTTAACTGACTTGCCTAGTTAAATAAATAGGCTTGGCTCCATATATGGAGAATAGAAGAAACAAAGAAGGGGTATTAGTAGATGGACAAGGTCTAGTACGACCTTTTGGAAACAATTAGAAGAGAAGATGTTCTTTCTAAAGATGGTGCTTCAGTGGGGTTTTGTTCCTGCTCAGAGGAGGAACAATGGAGGAACAGCTGTGCCAGTAATTGGTTATTGACATACAGCCTGTCTTTTGCGTGTCTTGGACTCCTAGTCAACCAAAGACTGAGCTGCTTCTGGTTGATTATCGGTGCAGGGTATTCAGATGGGTGTTCCTCCCACTCCCCCTTGCTCTCCGTTGCTCTGCAGGCCAGCTCTTGTCTCGGTGAGGGGTAAGCCCCGGTAGAAAAGCCCAAGCCAGCTGGTGCATCCAAGGCTAGAGCCCAGCGCTGATTCCATGCTGCCAAATTGATTCATTTTGGGTGTTGATAACAATTTTAAAATTTTCTTCCAATTACTGAAAATGATTGAAAAAAGACCTGTGGAAGGAAGGCTTATTTGCTTCACTCTGTGGAAATGATCTGAAATGCTATTTTGTGGGGGCGAACTGAGAATATTTACAAGATCTATAAATTACAATTTTTCAGTCTCAGAATTATATTTCTATCAATTAGCAAGAATAATATTTGAAAGGATATATTATTTTCTTGAAGATTATTGTTTATCAAGCTGATTGATGCTCTGTGTATCTGCTTTGAGAGACATGAAGATGGGAGGCTTTGACTGTTTCTTATCAGCTTGTCCAGTCCACAGCAGCATACCCACAGAAATACACAGACAACCACAAGGCAGCAAACAGCCAGGCCTCAAACAGCCAGAGCTATTGCCTCGTCTCTCTACAACACATCACAAAGATACCTGTGTTCTAGAAGGGTGTTCTGTGTGGCTGGGGATGAAAAAGAAGAGGGGAATCCTCACACAGGCCTTTCATCACTACACAGGGGAGATAGGAAAAATTGTCATGTGTGTGTGCTTAGTTTTGGCTCCAAGAGGGATCAATCAATAGCAATGGTATTTCAGGAGAAGATGAATGTGCGTATGTGTGTGTGTCAGTGTAATGTTCACAAAAACAGATCCATCTTTATGAGTTAGCTGTGTACATCCCACCTGCTATCAAATCCCCATATTTATAAATCCCACTCTAGCTTGCACTCATGCACCTCAAAAATCTGATGGGGCACAAAGTATGTGAGGATGGGGGTAGATTGCTTTTTCCTGCAATCTAGAGCCATAATCATTATACTTAATTCTATGTAAAGCAAATATGTAAATTTTTCTGCATATCTAAGCATACCTCCTGACTGGTGTATATTTTTTTAAAGAAAATAAATATGCTTCTCTGCATCTTTGCTCAAATCTGGGTAAACGATTGAAAGGAATGTGAGTCTGATTCAGTACATTTAGTAATCGCTTACATTTCTGAAGTCTACCAATCTTGCCAGCAGGCATGCCACTTTAGACAGTTTGACAAGCTATAGCTACTCAAACTTGATTGATAGCCTGAAATGGCTTCTTGGTAGCTAGTTATGAGGTTGGGAGATTGGGCTAGCTAAAGCCAACTTAGTAATATTGCTAGGTGGCTAATAGTATTACAGAGAAACAACAACAACAACAAAAATACTTGCACACATGCACACAAGTGAAGTGGAGGTTGGTGGGAGGAGCTATAGGAGGATGGGCCCATTGCAATGGCTGCAGTGGCATACATGGAACGGAGTCAAACATGGTTTCCATGTATTTGATACGTTCCATTAATTCCATTCCAGCCATTAAAATTATCCAGTCCTCCTATAGCTCCACCCACCAGCCTCCTCTGACGCACAAACACACACACACACACACACACACACACACATTCACGTAATACCTTAATTTCTTCCGTCTTTTCCTTATATCTGAAAGGTATTGCTGGTATCAAAGCCCAACAAATTATTTCCACCTAATAACCTAGTAATAATTTCGGTAAACTTTTGACTACGGCTTAGTATGAAATGGCGGCAGCGGCACGCACTACGCTCTTAAACTATTGATGGTTGCTAGGCAGCGGCAGTTAACCATCCTCCTGGCAGTTCTAAACGTTGCGAGGCATGTCACTTCCCAATTCTTTTCGCTTAGCCCACCACTACGAATTACTGTGGGAATAAATATCACTGAATCACGAAAATATTGGAATAAATTAGGCTTGTACAATTGAAGGCATACATTAAATTGTTGCTTACTAAGACTCCCTAAGTCATCCAATCGTTGAAGCAGCCTACCCGCATGTGGTCAGCTAGGTGATAATTTCAGCATAGTTTTGATTGGGTCAGGGCCATCGCGTTGCTTTGAGCTAAGTGTGGGGTCTCGTCTTGATAAATCAATCAATCTCAGATTTTTGTTTTCACTGAATCTCCGTATGGATATTGGTTAGGCTACAATTAGCCTGGGGAAATGTTAGCTAAGTTGAGTAAAGTGCTGCTCATTATCATCTTGTCTAGTTAGCTCATTTATAAGAACATTTTGCCAGCATGTTATGTAGTTTAACAAGTTGATTATTTTGCTCTTCACTCGCAGTCGCTTAGAGCCTAGGCCTACTCCTGACCAAAAACCTGTGACTTCCCTTACAAAAAAAGATTGCAGTTTTGAAATGGAAGTAAAAGTGCAATAATGGCAGTCGACTGTGGTATTTTGGACGCATGTAATTGATGAATAACTCCAGTGTACTGCCGTCGAACTGCAGTTATACTGCACTCTAAATCAAGATGGCGTAGCAGTCAGATGTCTTTGTCCTTGTCTTGTTGCGTCCCGTGTATCCCATTGTGTCCCGTTTTATATATTTTTCTTTGCATATCTTTTAAATATTTTTATAAACCTCAACTTCAAAATACTCTCCTGCAACCCGCCTCACCCAATGTGGTATGGATCTGCTATTTTCTAAAGTATTTCTCTTTACTTTCGAACCGGAACCCCCAACAGAAGCTAGCCAGCTAACTAGCTACTAGCTAGTAGTCAGCTAACCACTGCTAGCGGTCATCAGCTAACCTTTAGCTCGGAAAACTCTCGCCAGTTTGCACAACGCGATTCAAACCAGAGCATACCGGACTTATTTTTTCTCCATATCCCTGGATTCCTACCGCAAGCTCCAAACCTTTTCACCTGGATCATTGCAGCTAGCTAGCTGCAATCCGAGTGGCTACTCCTGGCTAACATCTCTGTCCCGAAGCAAGCACCAATTAGGCCTAGCGTGGGCTAGCTCCAGGCTATCTCCCGGCTAGCTGAAGAGGTCCATCAGCCACTCCTTGGGCTACAATACCTATTTTGCCAATTGGCCTGGACCCCTTTTACTGCCTGTATGGAGCCCCACCGATCCTTCACGTCTGGACTACCAACGAAAACTGCCCGAGGGGGTTCTTCAACTGGCTCCTACGTTGCAACATCCCCTGAATGCCCATCTGCTAGCCTGCTAAACGCGGCCCGCTAGCTGTCTAGATCATATTGGACTGTTAGCTGAAGAGATCCATCTGCCAATTTCTTGGGCCACTATACATATTTTGCCAATTGGACTGGACCCCCTTTCCTACACGGAACCCTACTGATCCATCACGACTGGTCTGCCGACGTAACCAAACGAGGAGGCTCTGCACGAGGAGGCTACAACAGACTGCTTCCGTCGCGACGTCTCTCTAAGGCCCTTCTGCTAGCTTGCTAGCCCCAGTCCGCTAGCTGTCTGAATCGTCGTGTCTCCAGCCAGTTTAACTACTCACTTGACCCCTATGATCATTCGGCCATGCATGCCTCTCCCTAATGTCAATATGCCTTATCCATTGCTGTTCTGGTTAGTAATTATTGTCTTATTTCACTGTAGAGCCTCTAGCCCTGCTCAATATGCTTTAGAAAACCCTTTAGTTCCACCTCCCATACATGCAGTGACATCACCTGGTTTAAATGATGTTTCTAGAGACAATATCTCCCTCATCGTCACTCTATGCCTAGGTTTACCTCCACTGTATTCACATCCTACCATACCTTTGTCTGTACATTATGCCTTGAATCTATTATATCGCGCCCAGAAACCTGCTCCTTTTACTCTTTGTTCCGATCAAACTAGACAACCAGTTCTTATAGCCTTTAGCCGTACCCTTACCCTACTCCTCATCTGTTCCTCTGGTGATGTAGAGGTTAATCCAGGCCCTGCAGTGCCTAGCTCCACTCCTATTCCCCAGGTGCTCTCATTTGTTGACTTCTGTAACCGTGAAAGCCTTGGTTTCATGCATGTTAACATTAGAAACCTCCTCCCTAAGTTTGTTTTATTCACTGCTTTAGCACACTCTGCCAACCGGGATGTCCTAGCCGTGTCTGAATCCTGGCTTAGGAAGACCACCAAAAACACTGAAATGTCCATCCCAAACTATAACATTTTCCAACAAGATAGAACTTCCAAAGGGGGTGAAGATAGCCTGCAGAGTTCTCTCTTACTATCCAGGTCTGTACCCAAACAATTTGAGCTTCTACTTTTAAAATTGTAGAACCAGGAACAGATATAGCCCTTGGTTCATTCCAGACCTGACTGCCCTTGACCAGCACAAAAACATCCGGTGGCATACTGCATTAGCATCGAATAGCCCCCGTGATATGCAACTTTTCAGGGAAGTTAGGAACCAATATACACAGGCAGTTAGGAAAGCTAAGGACAGCTTTTTCAAACAGAAATTTGCATCCTGTAGCACAAACTCCAAAATGTTCTGGGACACTGTAAAGTCCATGGAGAATAAGAGCACCTCCTCCCAGCTGCCATCTGCACTGAGGCTAGGAAACACTGTCACCACCGATAAATCCACGATAATTGAGAATTTCAATAAGCATTCTTCTACGGCTGGCCATGCTTTCCACCTGGCTACCCCTACCCCGGTCAACAGCCCTGCAACCCTCACAGCAACTCGCCCAAGCCTCCCCCATTTCTCCTTCACCCAAATCCAGATAGCTGATGTTCTGAAAGAGCTGCAAAATCTGGACCCCTACAAATCAGCTGGGCTAGACAATCTGGACCCTCTTTTTCTAAAATGATCTGCTGAAATTGTTGCAACCCCTATTACTAGCCTGTTCAACCTCTCTTTCGTATCGTCTGAGATCCTCAAAGATTGGAAAGCTGCCGTGGTCATCCCCCTCTTCAAAGGGGGAGACACTCTAGACCCAAACTGTTACAGACCTATATCTATCCTACCCTGCCTTTCTAAGATCTTCGAAAGCCAAGTTAACAAAAAGATCACCAACCATTTCGAATCCCACCGTACCTTCTCCGCTATGCAATCTGGTTTCCGAGATGGTCATGGGTGCACCTCAGCCACGCTCAAGGTCCTAAACGATATCATAACCACCATCGATAGAAGACAATACTGTGCAGCCGTATTCATCGACCTGGCCAAGGCTTTCAACTCTGTCAATCACCACATTCTTATCGGCAGACTCAACAGCCTTGGCATCTCAAATGACTGCCTCGCCTGAATCAACAACTACCTCTCTGATAGAGTTCAGTGTGTCAAATCAGAGGGCCTGTTGTCCGGACCTCTGGCAGACTCTATGGGGATGCCACAGGGTTCAATTCTCGGGCCGACTCTTCTCTGTATACATCAATGATGTCGCTCTTGCTGCTGGTGATTCTCTGATCCACCTTAACTCAGACGACACCATTCTGTATACTTCTGGCCCTTCTTTGGACACTGTGTTAACTAACCTCCAGGTGAGCTTCAATGCCATACAACACTCCTTCCCTGGCCTCCAACTGCTCTTAAATGCAAGTAAAACTAAATGCATGCTCTTCAACCGATCGCTGACCAAACCTGCCTGCCTGTCCAGCATCACTACTCTGGACAGTTCTGACTTAGAATATGTGGACAACTACAAATACCTAGGTGTCTGGTTAGACTGTAAACTCTCCTTCTAGACTCACATTAAGCATCTCCAATTCAAAATTAAATCTAGAATCGGGCTTCCTATTCTGCAACAAAGCATCCTTTACTCATTCTGCCAAACATACCCCCGTAAAACTGACTATCCTACCAATCCTCGCCTTCGCAATGTCATTTAGAAAATAGCCTCCAACGCTCTACTCAACAAATTGGATGTAGTCTATCACAGTGCCATCCGTTTTGTCACCAAAGCCCCATATACTACCCATCACTTCGACCTGTATGCTCTCGTTGGCTGGCCCTCGCTTCATACTCGTCGCCAAACCCACTGGCTCCAGGTCATCTATACGTCTTTGCTAGGTAAAGCCCCGCCTTATCTCAGCTCACTGGTCACCACAGCAGCACCCACCCGCAGCACACGCTCCAGCAAGTACATTTCAATGGTCACCCCCAAAGCCAATTCCTCCTTTGGCCGCCTTTCCTTCCAGTTCTCTGCTGCCAATGACTGGAACAAACTGCAAAAATCACTGAAGCTGGAGACTCATATCTCCCTCACTAACTTTAAGCACCAGCTGTCAGAGCAGCTCACAGATCACTGCACCTGTACATAGCCCATCTGTAAATAGCCCATCCAACTACCTCATCCCCATACTGTATTTATTAATTTATTTTGCTCCTTTGCACCCCAGTATCTCTACTTGCACATTCATCTTCTGCAGATCTATCACTCCAGTGTTAAGTTGCTAAATTGTAATTACCTCGCCAATATGGCATATTTATTGCCTTACCTCCCTTATCTTACCTCATTTGCACACACTGTATATATACTTTTTTTATTGACTGTATGTTTGTTTATTCCATGTGTAACTCTGTGTTGTTGTACGTGTCAAACTGCTTTGCTTTATCTTGGCCAGGTCGCAATTGTAAATGAGAACTTGTTCTCAACTAGCCTACCTGGTTAAATAAAGGTTAAATTAAAAAAATTAAAATAAACTTTAATAAACTTTAATTTTTACGCTGCAAAATTACTGCATTAAATAAAACTGTTATTTTGGACACAGTATTTGCAGCATATTGCACTTATACTGCAGTTATACTGCACTCTGACTGCAATCTTTTTCGTCAGGGTTCACTGATGTGTCTCAATTGGTTAATTTGTTATTTGGTTAATTTGTTTCTGGCTGGGTAAATAAGTGGAGGTGGTATAGCTCATCTACTAGTTTGCTCATCTATCACTAATCAGAAACATCTCAATGTAAGACCCAAGACCCAAGTGGAGTGAGGGTAGGAAAGATGAAATGTGGATCAAAAAAGCATGGGCTTGGGCTCTGTTTCAAAATATCACTTCTTTATATGACAGCGGTTCCACACCTTCACGTGACACAAGTTGTGTGTGGAAAATATAATTAGTTTTCTCCTGTTATATTCAATTATATTCTTACTACAAAATACACTGAGTGTACAAAACATTAGGAACACCTTCCTAATAATGAGTTGCACCCCCTTTGCCATCAGAACAGCCTCAATTGGTCAGGGCATGGACTCTACAAGGTGTCCAAAGCGTTCCACAGGGACATTGTACGCTATGTTAAAAGCATTGTGTGTGTGTGTGTGTGTGTGTGTGTGTTTGTGTGTGTGTATAAGTAAACGTAGCAAAAAAGAAACATCCCTTTTTCAGGACCCTGTCTTTCAAATAACTTCACAGATCTTCATTGTGAAGGGTTTAAACACTGTTTCCCAAGCTTGTTCAATGAAATATTAATGAACATGCACCTGTGGAACGGTCGTTAAGACACTAACAGCTTACAGATGGTAGCCAATTAAGGTCACAGTTATGACAACTTAGGACACTAAAGAGGCCTTTCTACTGACTCTGAAAAACACCAAAGGAAGGATGCCCAGGGTCCCTGCTCATCTGCGTGAACGTGCCTTAGGCATGTTGCAAGGAGGCATGAGGACTGCAGATGTGGCCAGGGCAATAAATTGCAATGTCAGTACTGTGAGACGCCTAAGACAGCGCTACAGGGAGACAGGACGGACAACTGATCATCCTCGCAGTTGCAGACCACGTGTAACAACACCTGCACAGGATCGGTACATCCGAACATCACACCTGCGGGACAGGTACAGGAAGGCAACAACAACTGCCCGAGTTACACCAGGAACGCACAATCCCTCCATCAGTGTTCAGACTGTCCGCAAAAGGCTGAGAGAGGCTGGACTCAGGGCTTGTAGGCCTGTTGTAAGACAGGTCCTCACCAGACATCACCGGCAACAATGTCGCCTATGGGCACAAACCACCGTCGCTGGACCAGTCAGGACTGGCAAAAAGTGCTCTTCACTGATTCGCGTTCATCGTCAACGGAATAAGCGTTACACCGAGGCCTGTACTCTGGAGCGGGATCGATTTGGAGGTGGAGGGTCCGTCATGGTCTGGGGCAATGTGTCACAGCATCATTGGACTGAGCTTGTTGTCGTTGCAGGTAATCTCAACGCTGTGCGTTACAGGGAAGACATCCTCCTCCCTCATGTGGTACCATTCCTGCAGGCTCATCCTGACATGACCCTCCAGCATGACAATGCCACCAGACATACTGCTCGTTCTGTGCGTGATTTCCTGCAAGACAGGAATGTCAGTGTTCTGCCATGGCCAGCGAAGAGCCCGGATCTCAATCCCGTTGAGCACTTCTGGGACCTGTTGGATTGGAGGGTGAGGGCTAGGGCCATTCCCCCCAGAAATGTCTGGGAACTTGCAGGTGCCTTGGTGGAAGAGTGGGGTAACATCTCACAGCAAGAACTGGCAAATCTGGTGCAGTCCATGAGGAGGAGATGCACTGCAGTACTTAATGCAGCAGGTGGCCACACCAGATACTGACTGTTACTTTTGACAGTCAGTGTTACCTTTGTTCAGGGACACATTATTCCATTTCTGTTAGAACTCGATCAGTTTATGTCTCAGCTGTTGAATCTTGTTATGTTCATACAAATATTTACACATGTTAAGTTTGCTGAAAATAAACTCAGTTGACAGTGAGAGGACGTTTAGTTCCACAGCCTTTATTAGGTAAGATGCCCAATTAATTATTTCTAGTTGAATGGATATATGAGAAAATTTGAGCAAACATCTTTTTAAGTTGGCTGAATTTTTGTCTATGTTTTCTGAAGTTGGAGCTTAGTTTGGGCCAACAATTTTGTTTTTGTTCAGGTAACACTTGGACCGAAAAGTTGAGTAAACAAAAAAAAGGGTGCGGAACCAGTTACTTAATAATAATTAGTTCCACACACACACACTGTTGCTCTCTGGGAGAATGACACACACACTAGCCACCCAGCCGTGGGAAAGACTGTTAACTTGTCTGAGCGAGAATGGTGGTCACCAGGACCATTGTATCACACTCCCACATTCCCTTAGTTTAACACAGTAACAGCACCATCAGCATGTGTTTTATGTAAATTTACTCTGACATTACAAACGCAATTCAGAAGAAAGGGAGAGAGATTTTTAAACAGAGAAGAATGTATTAAGAATGGTCCAACTCTCAGAAGTTCAAGGACATTGTAGGATTTTTTATGAATTTATTTGCAAATTATGGTGGAAAATAAGTATTTGGTCACATACAAACAAGCAAGATTTCTGGCTCTCACAGACCTGTAACTTCTTCTTTAAGAGGCTCCTCTGTCCTCCACTCGTTACCTGTATTAATGGCACCTGTTTGAACTTGTTATCAGTATAAAAGACACCTGTCCACAACCTCAAACAGTCACACTCCAAACTCCACTATGGCCAAGACCAAAGAGCTGTCAAAAGACACCAGAAACAAAATTGTAGACCTGCACCAGGTTGGAAAGACTGAATCTGCAATAGGTAAGCAGCTTGGTTTGAAGAAATCAACTGTGGGAGCAATTATTAGGAAATGGAAGACATACAAGACAACTGATAATCTTCCTCGATCTGGGGCTCCACGCAAGATCTCACCCGTGGGGTCAAAATGATCACAAGAACGGTGAGCAAAAATCCCAGAACCACACGGGGACCTAGTGAATGACCTGCAGAGAGCTGGGACCAAAGTAACAAAGCCTACCATCAGTAACACACTACGCCGCCAGGGACTCAAATCCTGCAGTGCCAGACGTGTCCCCCTGCTTAAGCCAGTACATGTTCAGGCCCGTCTGAAGTTTGCTAGAGAGCATTTGGATGATCCAGATGAGGATTGGGAGAATGTCATATGGTCAGATGAAACCAAAATAGAACTTTTTGGTAAAAACTCAACTCGTCGTGTTTGGAGGACAAAGAATGCTGAGTTGCATCCAAAGAACACCATACCTACTGTGAAGCATGGGGGTGGAAACATCATGCTTTGGGGCTGTTTTTCTGCAAAGGGACCAGGACGACTGATCCGTGTAAAGGAAAGAATGAATGGGGCCATGTATCGTGAGATTTTGAGTGAAAACCTCCTTCCATCAGCAAGGGCATTGAAGATGAAACGTGGCTGGGTCTTTCAGCATGACAATGATCCCAAACACACCGCCCGGGCAATGAAGGAGTGGCTTCGTAAGAAGCATTTCAAGGTCCTGGAGTGGCCTAGCCAGTCTCCAGATCTCAACCCCATAGAAAATCTTTGGAGGGAGTTGAAAGTCCGTGTTGCCCAGCGACAGCCCCAAAACATCACTGCTCTAGAGGAGATCTGCATGGAGGAATGGGCCAAAATACCAGCAACAGTGTGTGAAAACCTTGTGAAGACTTACAGAAAACGTTTGACCTCTGTCATTGCCAACAAAGGGTATATAACAAAGTATTGAGATAAACTTTTGTTATTGACCAAATACTTATTTTCCACCATAATTTGCAAATAAATAAATTAAAAATCCTACAATGTGATTTTCTTTTTCTCATTTCGTCTGTCATAGTTGAAGTGTACCTATGATGAAAATTACAGGCCTCTCTCATCTTTTTAAGTTGGAGAACTTGCACAATTGGTGGCTGACTAAATACTTTTTTGCCCCACTGTATCATACGAATTGTAATTCCTAGCATATCATACAAAATGGGTTCACAAATTCACAAATTAATACATACCATACCAAACGTAACATATCATACTAAATGGAGTATCTCAGATTTACATACAGATGAATATGAAATGCTCTGAAACCAGGCTGCATAACAAGATGCCCAGCGCTTCAAGCCAAGCCTCTTCCTCCACCCTCTCTCCCAACCCGCAAAATTTCAGTCGCATCTTGCGCCCTATACTTGTCTGTCCATCATGCATGTAAACCACTAGCTTGCCCGCTCCATAGCAAGCCGCTCCATCCGGCGAAGTATCGTAATGAGCTAAATGTAAAAACACTGTTGATTTCACAGTTAAAAAAGGAACAGAAAGGAACGATATAAACCGTTACTTTTTTTTGGTTCGAACCGGTTCAGAACTTTATTTTGCTGGTCGAAAGAGTCGTACGGAACAAAAAAAATGAAATGATTGGAAAATAATTTATACAGTATTTGGTTATGTAAATCCATGTGTGTAGAGAGATACTGTATCTCTGCCCCAGGCTTATTTACAACAGAACCATACAGTTGTTATGACATAATCAACTAGTGTTACAACAACAAATTGGAAACCTGATATGCGTTACATAAGTAGTTATAAGACTCTCCACCTATGGAGACTTTTTGTTTGAGTGGCAGACTTGCACTATTGGGGAGTAAGTAGGCAACCATCAAAAAGCAGGTTATAAAAAAGCAATTAAAGAGCAGAACTAATATAACAATAGCGAGACTATATACAGGGGGATCCCGAGAGAATACAGAGTCAATGAGCGGAGGCACTGGTTAGTCAAGGTAATTGAGGTAATTTGTCGGTAGAGTTATTAAAATGACTATGCATAGATGATAACTACAGAGAGTAGCAGCGGTGTAAAAAGGGGAGGGGGGTCGGGAGGCTAATGCAAATAGTCTAGGTAGCCATTTGATTAGCTGTTCAGGAGTCTTATGACTTGGGGGTAGAAGCTATTCAGGATCTTCTTGGACCTAGACTTTGCGCTCCGGTACTGCTTGCCTTGCAGTAGCAGAGAGAACAGTCTATGACTAGGGTGGCTGGAGTCTTTGACAATTTTTAGGGCCTTCCTCTGACACCGCCTGGTATAGAGGTCCTGGATGGCAGGAAGCTTGGCCCCAGTGATGTACTGGGCCATACGCACTACCCTCTGTATTGCCTTGCGGTTGGAGGCTGAGCAGTTGCCATACCAGGCAGTGATGCAACAAGTCAATACAGGATCTGAGGACCCATGCCAAACCTTTCCAGCCTCCTGAGGTGGAATAGGTTTTGTTGTGCCCTTTTCACGACTGTCTTGGTGTGCTTGGACCATGTTAGTCTGTTGGTGATGTGGACACCAAGGAACTTGAAGCTCTCAACCTGCTTCACTACAGCCCTGTCGATGAGAATGGTGGCGTGCTCAGTCCTCTCTTTCCTGCAGTCCACAATCATCTCCCTTGTCTTGATCATGTTGAGGGAGAGGTTGTTGTCCTGGCATCACACGGCCAGGTCTCTGACCTCCTCCCCATAGGCTCTCGTCGTTGTCGGTGATCAGGCCTACCACTGTTGTGTCATCGGCAAACTTAATGATGGTGTTTGAGTTGGGGAGGAGGGGACTGAGCACGCACCCCTGAGGGGCCCCCGTGTTGAGGATCAGCATGCCGGATGTGTTGTTACCTACCCTTACCACCTAGGGGTGGCCCGTCAGGAAGTCCAGGATCCAGGTGCAGAGGGAGGTGTTTAGTCACAGGGTCCTTAGCTTATTGATTAGCTTTGAGGGCACTTTGGTGTTGAACGTTGAGATGTAGTCAATGAATAGCATTCTCACATTGGTGTTCCTTTTGTCCAGGTGGGAAAGGGCAGTGTGGAGATTGCATCATCTGTGGTTCTGTTAGGGCGGCATGCAAATTGGAGTGGGTCTAGGGTTTATGGGACAATGGTGTTGATGTGAGCCATGACCAGCCTTTCAAAGCACTTCATGGCTACAGACATGAGTGCTACAGGTCGGTAGTCATTTTGGCAGGATACCTTAGTGTTCTTGGGTAAAAGGACTATGGTGGTCTGCTTAAAACATGTTGGTATTACAGACTCGGACAGGGAGAGGTTGAAAATGTCAGTGACTTGCCAGTTGGTCAGCGCATGCTCGCAGTACACGTCCTGGTAATCCGTCTGCCCGTGTAGCCTTGTGAATGTTGACCTGTTTAAAGGTCTTACTCACATCGGCTGCGGAGAGTGTGATCACATGTTCTTCCGGAACAGCTGGTGCCCTCAAGCATGTTTCAGTGTTATTTGCCTCGAAGCGAGCATAGAAGTAGTTTATCTCATCTGGTAGGCTCGTGTCACTGGGCAGCTCTCGGCTGTGCTTCCCTTTGTAGTCTGTAATGGTCTGCAAGCCCTGCCACATCCGACTAGTGTCAGAGCCGGTGTAGTACGATCCGATCTTAGTCCTGTATTGATGCTTTGGCTGTTTGATAGTTCGTCGGAGGGCATAGTGGGATTTCTTATAAGCTTCCGGGTTAGAGTCCATCTCCTTGAAAGCGGGAGCTCTAGCCTTTAGCTCAGTGCGAATGTTGCCTGTAATCCATGGCTTCTGGTTAGGGTATGTACGTACGGTCACTGTGGGGACGACGTCATCGATGCACTCATTAATGAAGCCAATGACTGATGTGGTGGACTCAATGCCATCAGAGGAATCCCAGGAACATATTCCAGTCTGTGCTAGCAAAACAATCCTGTAGCTTAGCGTCTGCATTATCTGACCACTTTTTTATTGATCGAGTCACTGGTGCTTCCTGCTTTAATTTTTGATTGTAAGCAGGAATCAGGAGGATAGAATTATGGTCAGATTTTCCATATGGAGGGCAAGGGAGAGCTTTTTATGCGTCTCTGTGTAAGACCGATTTAAGTTTCCCTGAATTAAAGTCCCCGGCCACTAGGAGCGCCGCCTCTGGGTGAGCGTTTTCCTGTTTGCTTAAGGCAGAACACAGCTCATTGAGTGCGGTCTTAGTGCCAGCCTCAGTCTGTGGTGGTAAGTAGACAGCTACGAAAAATACAGATGAATACTCTCTAGGTAGATAGTGTGGTCTATAGCTTATCATGAGATACTCTACCTCAGGCAAGAAAAACCTTGAGACTTCCTTAGATTTCGTGCACCAGCTGTTATTTACAAAAATACATAGTCCGCCGCCCCTTGTCTTACCAGACACCGCTGTTCTATCCTGCCGATACAGCGTATAACCAGCCAGCTGTATGTTGATAATATTGTCTATCAGCCACGACTCCGTGAAGCATAAGATATTACAGCTTTGAATATCCCGTTGGTATTTTAATCTTCCGCATAGGTCATTGATTTTATTACACGTTTGCTATCAGAATGGAAGGCAGTGGGCGTTTATTCGATCGCCTACGAATTCTCAGAAGGCAGCCCGCCCTCCGGCCCCTTTTTCTCTGCCTTCTCTTCACGCAAATGATGGAGATCTGGGCCTGTTCCCGTGAAAGCAGTATGTCATTCATGTCGGGCTCGTCGGACTTGTTAAAGGAGAAAAAGGATTCTGCCAGATCGTGGTGAGTAATCGCAGTTCTGATGTCCCAAAGTTATTTTCGGTCATAAGAGACGGTAGCAGCATTATTATGTACAAAATAAGTTACAAACAACGCGAAGAAACGACAGCCCTTCTCTTGTGACGTCTTATACATACACACATATTGATTTGGATATTACACTCATATGTATAGAGACCATATTGCACCAATATATACAATCCAAAGCCAGCTGTCTGTTTGTGGACCCACACACCTGTCCTTACAGGTTCTCTCTCAGGCCACACCTTAAGCACACAGGGGTTTATTGAAATGATAAATGGCAGGTTAAAGATCCTATATGACTATTTGAAAAAAAGGAGGTTAAGCTAAGCCCCTCCTCCTTGGAGTGATAAGTGACAGGAAGCTATATCAACAAGGCAAGCTATGCAGCAGTACACTATTTCCCATGAGTACCATAGCCTGAAGAAAAACATAAAAACAGAATCTTTGTCAAAACATCACTTTAATCTAATTAGAAAATATTTCCCCCAAATTCTTCCCAAATCTATACAAAATATTTGCACCAAATAAGAGTTCTCCCAATGTTTAAGTCTGTAAGATATACAACATCTCCAGTCACTGTAACTGTTAAGGTTGTCTAATATAAAAATATGTTCAGTTCTGCAGGGGAAGATACAGTATATAGCTATACAGTAGTTGCACATTCAGACCCAAATCCTTTACAAAAAAAACAATATGAGTCAAAAGTTAGAAAACACAGGTCAAATCCTTAAACTGTATACATTATTCACACTGTCCCAAAGCAATATTCTCAAATCTTGATAAAATAGATGCATACTACACTATATGATCTATGTCAATTTGTCATTACTGATTTCAATTAAATGGAAGAGGTTTTAATCTGACTTTGAAGTCCTTTTCCACACACACACACACACACACACACACACACACACACACACACGCAAACAAACACACACCTGCATTATCAGACAGATTCCACCCTGCTCCACTCACACATATTGAGATGGATATTACACTCATATGTATAGAGACCATATTGCTTAAATTGCACCAATATAAAATCCAATATAAAATCCTACCAACCTAGTAACAATTTGAGCACAGCCAGAGCCTACTGAGCTAAATATCGACTGAACATAAATATGGATATGGGGACCAGAGTAAAAAGGCTAGCCAACGATGAATAAAGAGATGTTCATAATCAATACAATGATTAAATCCTTGTTTTGCTGTGTAACCTTTGATGACACTCCGCAGCGCAGCCCGAAGAGATGATCAGGAAACTCCAACGCTCAAATCAAAGACCTACCGTGGGCTGTAGCCTATCACCATTCACATCACAACTACACTCTGTTTTTTTGCTGTTGATTTTTGGAGCTATCAGACAGTAGCAAGACTTGAACCGCCCAGGATACCAGGCTTTCATTTCTACTGGCCTCCCTCAACCACCTAATAGCATTAACAGCAGCATGCCTGCCAGCTAGTTTTAACCTACTTGGCTCCCGCTCTTAAAGTGATATTTCACCAAAATTACACATGAGTTTCCTTACCCTGTAAGCAGTCTATGTACAAGATACAGTATGATAGCAATCCATGCTTTGATTTAGTTTCCCTTGCACGTTTTCCAAATGACAACATTTTAGCATTTCTGGCACAAATCCGATTCAAGTCATGGGACCAATATTATAATTTATGTCCAAATCATTCTAAAGTACTGTGAAGCTCACTAAAGTCACTTATAGATTATTTGAACATGATGCGCAAAAATGGCTAATAATCGGTCCCATGACTTGAATGGGATTTGTGCCACCAATGCTAAAACATTTTAATTTGGAAACAGTGCCAGGGAAACTAAACCAAAGCATGGATTACTGTCATACATTGTACATAGACTGCTACAGGGTAAGGAAACCACCCAAATTACAAAATGACACATTGAATTATCCCTGTAAGGACTCTGATTTGTTGGGCAATGTATTGATTCACTGGTATTGTTGTTCCCATATGAACTCAATGTATAGCAGGTAGTGATTGGTTGAAAAGCAAGCACATTATGGGAAGAGACAAGAACATCTACAATGAACCAAAACAAGAATCCTAACAGTGTAGTACAGCATTGCATTGCATAACATACTGTGTCGACTCTCACATTTCCTGCCTTCATCACACCTCACACCTGAAACCCAGCGAGAAATATACGGCTATCAACCAATAAAACAAATGAAAAGAAAAACTAAACACAAAATATTACACAAGCCTTCTATGGTGGCACCTTCTCATACAGTGAGGGAAATAAGTACTTGACCCCCTCTCAATCAGAAAGATTTCTGGCTCCCAGGTGTCTTTTATACAGGTAACGAGCTGAGATTAGGAGCACACTCTTAAAGGGAGTGCTCCTAATCTCAGTTTGTTACCTGTATAAAAGACACATGTCCACAGAAGCAATCAATCAATCAGATTCCAAACTCTCCACCATGGCCAAGACCAAAGAGCTCTCCAAGGATGTCAGGGACAAGATTGTAGACCTACACAAGGCTGGAATGGGCTACAAGACCATCACCAAGCAGCTTGGTGAGAAGGTGACGACAGATGGTGTGATTATTCCCAAATGGAAGAAACACAAAAGAACTGTCAATCTCCCTCGGCCTGGGGCTCCATGCAAGATCTCACCTCGTGGAGTTGCAATGATCATGAGAACGGTGAGGAATCAGCCCAGAACTACATGGGAGGATCTTGTCAATGATCTAAAGGCAGCTGGGACCATAGTCACCAAGAAAACAATTGGTAACACACTATGCCGTGAAGGACTGAAATCCTGCAGCGCCTGCAAGGTCCCCCTGCTCAAGAAAGCACATATACATGCCCGTCTGAAGTTTTCCAATGAACATCTGAATGATTCAGAGGACAACTGGGTGAAAGTGTTGTGGTCAGATGAGACCAAAATGGAGCTCTTTGGCATCAACTCACCTCGCCGTGTTTGGAGGAGGAGGAATGCTGCCTATGACCCCAAGAACACCATCCCCACCGTCAAACATGGAGGTGGAAACATTATGCTTTGGGGGTGTTTTTCTGCCAAGGGGACAGGACAACTTCACTGCATCAAAGGGACGATGGACGGGGCCATGTACCGTCAAATCTTGGACGAGAACCTCCTTCCCTCAGCCAGGGCATTGAAAATGGGTCGTGGATGGGTATTCCAGCATGACAATGACCCAAAACACAAGGCCAAGGTAACAAAGAAGTGGCTCAAGAAGAAGCACATTAAGGTCCTGGAGTGGCCTAGCCAGTCTCCAGACCTTAATCCCATAGAAAATCTGTGGAGGGAGCTGAAGGTTCGAGTTCCCAAATGTCAGCCTCGAAACCTTAATGACTTGGAGAAGATCTGCAAAGAGGAGAGGGACAAAATCCTTCCTGAGATGTGTGCAAACCTGGTGGCCAACTACAAGAAACGTCTGACCTCTGTGATTGCCAACAAGGGTTTTGCCACCAAGTACTAAGTCATGTTTTGCAGAGGGGTCAAATACTTATTTCCCTCATTAAAATGCAAATCAATTTATAAAAATGTTCACATGCGTTTTTCTGGATTTATTTGTTGTTATTCTGTATCTCACTGTTCAAATAAACCTACCATTAAAATTATAGACTGATCATTTCTTTGTCAGTGGGCAAACGTACAAAATCAGCAGGGGGATCAAATACTTTTTTCCCTCACTGTAAGTGTACACTTATTAGTGTAAACAATGTGTTATGTTATGTAATGGCTACAACACGTGTACAGTAGCGTTCATTCAACACACAGATAGAGTGGAAGCGTGTGTGTGTGTGTGTGTGTGTGTGTGTGTGTGTGTGTGTACAGGAGTCCATTCTGTCTGAGATTCCTTCCTACAATAAGAAGGTTTGGCCAGAAAGCATCCCCACCGGCGCCGAGATGGAGAGAGAGGAGAAAAGTGAGCGAGGAAGGGATCAGGGGGAGAGTCTCTTCAGCCCTGAGTGTTGGTTGAGTATTGCTCCCCAGGCAAGAGGGCCCCCAGGCCCATCAGATCACCCCGTAGTCCCCGAGGGCCTTGAGGAGCACTGTGTCCTTGACGGCATTGAATACATTGCAGATGTTGTTGGTGTCGGTGGCGCAGGTGAAGTGGGGGTACAGCGTCTTGCTCTCCTCTTTGTCCTGGCTGCGAGTCTGCTGCTTATACATCTTCTGGATATACTTCATAGCATCCTGAGCGTCACGTCGCTTTCCTTCAGGTGTGGGGTGAGGAGGAGGACAGGAGGCAGGAAAGAGATGGAGACAACCACAGTGAGGGAGGAGAGAAAGAGAGGGGAGCGAAGAGGTCAGGGGGTGTGGGAGAGAGAAATTGGAGGCCAATAGAAACAAAAATGAAAAGAAAAGGATAAAATCCTAAGATAGTATGGAAGTAAAAATCATTAAATGTGTTCTAAGGCAACCATCACATAATGTTACCATCGCAACGTTATAGCACAAAAAGTTTAAATAGCAACTTTACATAAAACGGCCAATATGGATGAACCTAACCTCAGGGCGTCAGGTAGCCTAGCGGTTAGAGTGTTGGACCAATAACCGAAAGGTCGCTGGTTTCGAATACCCAAGCCGACAAGGTGAAAAAACTGTTGATGGCACCTAATTTGCTCCAGGGGCGTGGTACTACTATGGCTGACCCTGTAAAACAACACATTTCACTGCACCTATCCGGTGTATGTGACAATGAACAAAACTTCAATTCAGAGAGTTTATGAAGGAGTAACGTCTCCCCCCTGGAGTGATGGCTTGGCGATGCAAAGTGCAGGGTATTTATAGTTGCCATGGGCAACATGCCGGGGAGTGGAGGTGTGGTGGGGAAGCTCTAGAGAGGCTCGGCTACCTTCCTTCCACATCAGTGGAGGCACATCGTTAGTAAACCCACACCACACACATGAAATCAATCACACATTCAAGCCAGAAGCAACAGTTAGCTACAACTCCATCGCTCTGTGAAAGAAATACTAACACCAAAGGATGTGACTCGATGAGTTTACATCCATCATCACCCTGCTATTTACCTCGATGGAGGGGATGTGTGTGTGTTCGTGTGTGTGTGTGTGTATGCACGTGTGTGTGTGTAGACCTACCTGTGAACCCTGGGAAGTACTTCTGCAGGTCGGATGCCTGGATCTTATTAGCAAGGATGTCTGTCTTGTTGAGGAAGAGGATGATGGAGGTGTTGAGGAACCAAGGGGAATGGATGGTGGTGTAGAACAGAGCCAAGCTCTCCTCCATACGGTTCTATTGGGGGGAGAGGGAAGGGAGAGGTGGGAGAGGGGGGAGAGGAGAGAATATGGGGGCAGGGGCACAGTGGAGGTTAATGAATTTAGAGAGAGACTCAAAAGTGGCCAGGAAAGATAAGCGGCTTAGTGAGCCTCGGTCAGGAGGGAGGGAGGGTTGGAGAGATAGTGGTATGGCAGCAGGTTTTGATACGCAACAGTGAAACCTGTTGGCCATGGCCAGAAAAACCTATGGATAGAAAACGGAGGTTTCAATGTTTACTTGGTTGAGACCAAAATACAAACTATGCCATGAAATGAAGCCCAAGGACAACACAGAGGATAAAAAAATAGACAGACAGATAGACAGGCAGGCAGTCAGACAGACAGAGACAGGCAGCCAGCTAGCGTGTAAGACAGACAAGCAGGCCGAGACAATCAGACAGGCAGACAGACAGACAGGTACTCACATCGGTCTCGCTCTCCTCCAGGACCTGGTCGTACTCGCTGAGGGAAGCCAGGAAAATGAGGGATGTGACATCCTGAAAACAATGGATCCACTTCCGCCTCTCTGACTTCTGTCCACCCACATCCACAATCCTATCCAAAGAGAGAGAGAGAGAAAGTTAGAAACACCTATTAGAGCATCTTTCAACACACACACCATTGTGACCTTTATCAATAAGGTGTTTGTGATGCCACGCATGGCAGGGGCCTTGTCTCGACGAGGCAGCTGGTCAGAGTTGTTAATGAGCTAGAAGTGTCTGAGGTGTAGCTAACACTGTGAGAAAGGCTGAGAGGCATATCCTCCTGTGTATACCGAGACTTCTTTCTTCTCTCTCCTGCTGTCACACATCAAACCTGTTTTTCACAGTTTCCAAGTCCCCATGCAAATGAGCCTCATAGAGCATTTGGCTCTAAAAAAGGCCATAATTGATACCTCACCATTTCTATCCCACTGTATCCTGCTTGCCTGATTACAGAGACAAATTACAGTCCAACCTTTCACAACAGGGGTGGTGAAAAACACCACACCTGAACACAGCTGGACCGTTCATACCAATAACACAAAGGTTTCGTAAAAAACAATGAGATCGCCATGTTCAAAAGCACAAAAATAAATGTGTATGATTTCAGCAAGTTTTCTGTGTAATGCCAAATGTTATTATATGTGCTTGTAATTCCACTGTGTCCAAGGCAGCCAAGGGTAGACAATATCAAAGATAGCCTATAGTGTAGTCCACGATCTCATCAGCAGCTCTGGTGTTCTATTCGTTCCCTTGACGTCTGGGTGAGTCCAGGGTGAGCGATCTGAGTAATATGAATGAGGGTGTGGCCACCTGAGTGTGATTTTCTTCACAGTGAAGGAGTAGTCATGGATGCCGGTGGTGGGGAATCGAACTCGCAGTACGTCCTGAGCAGTGGGGATGTAGTCTGGGGCAGATATGCGGTCCAGATTTGTCATGTAGCTGAAAAGGACAGAAGCAGAGAAAGTGATAGAGAGGGCAAAAAAGAGAGAGAAACAGACAACGACAAAGGAAGACAGAGAACACAAAAATGTGATACAATTATCTTTCCCATGGTAATGACAATGGTAGTAGCAAGTTAATTCTGTACATGAGACATGTAATATCAACTGTATGTTACATACAACAATAATCAACACAAGGAATTGAGCTGGGAAATTAGACAAAGGGACATGGAGTCCTTACCACTGTGTTGGGATTATTGTTTTAATGGTTTATGTTGACACAACCTGTCATTAATTGGATGTTGACTGACTGTGTGCATGTTTCTTATCATGCTGCTATAATGACTCAGAGCTAGCTGAGTAAATACTGAGAGAGCAGGGAGAAGGAGAGAGAGGACAGGAGGGGAGACGGGCAGGGACAGATAGCAGTCCAACATTAGGCCTATTTCATTTTCTCGTAATGTGATGCATCATTTACTCTGACATCAACTTGTTGACTTTGTCTGTATCAATTTATTCAATTTCAACATAATTAGTAAATTAATTCTAAACAGAAAATAACTTTACTATCGGGTAGCTTTCAAGAATGGGTGTGAAAAAAAGTGAAAAAGTATACTTTTGAGAAACTATCTGTATTGTGACTGTGTCCACAGATGACACAGTCCCTATTACACTCCACATTGCCCTCAACCACCGGAACAAAAGTAATACCTATGTAAGAATGCTGTTCGTTGACTACAGCTCAGCATTCAACTCCGTAGTTCCCTCCAACCTCATCACCAAGCTCAGGTCCCAGTGACTGAACACTGAACACCTCCCTCTGCAACTGGATCCTGGACTTCCTGACGGTCTGCCCCAAGGTCGGTGAAGATAGACAACGACACATCCGCCACGCTGACCATCAACACGGGGGCCCCTCATGGGTTTGTGCTTAATCGCCTCCTGTACTCCCTGTTCACTCACGACTGTGTGGCTGCGTATGACTCCAAAACCATCTTCAAGTTTGCTGACGACACAACGTGGTAGAACTGATCACTGATGGTGATGAGGCAGCCTATAGGAAGGAGGTCAGAGACATGGCAGTGTAGTGCAAGGACAACAACCTCTCCCTCAACGTCAGCAAGACAAAGAAGCTGACCGTGGACTACAGGAACAGGAGGGACGAGCACGCCCACATCGACATCGTTGGGGCTGTAGTGAAGTGGGTCGAGAGATTCAAGTTCCTCAGTGTCCACATCCCTAAGGAATTAACATAGTCCACACACACCCACACAGTGGTGAAAAGGGCATGACAACGCCTCTTCTCCCTCAGGAGGCTGAAAGGATTTGGCATGGGCACTCAGATCCTCAAAAAGTTATACAGCTGCACCATTGAGAGCATCTTGACTGGCTGCATCACCGCTTGGAACGGACTGCAAGGCACCAGACCAAAAGGCGCTACAGAGGCTGGTGAGTACGGCTCAGTACATCACTGGGGCCCAGCTCCCTGCCATCCAGGACCTCTATACCAGTCGGTGTCAGAGAAAGGCCCGAAAAATTGTCAAAGACTCCAGCCACCCAAGGCATAGACTGTTCTCTCTACTTTTTGATTTTATTTATAAAATGAAATCAAATGTTGCCGGACAAGATGGCTGTTTGTGAATATGTGTTTTTAACATGGCTGAGATCTGGATGTGCATTTATGTGTGGAGAACTAGCCCCCTCCAATGGACATCATGGACTTTGCAGTTGATAAGGACCAAGGAAGCAAAAACCATCTACTTCATAGTTTTTCAGCCTCTACTGAAAAAAACAGGTGCAAACTTAGCAAATATTGCACCTGGGGAAAATGCTTAGTAAATCTGTCCCGTGGCGAGAGAGACAGAGAGAGATAAAGACAGAAAGCGAGACCAAGAGATTCTGGTGGTACTCACTACTCTGTGGAGTCCAACAGCTGGTACTCGCTGCGGCGGCTGTAGCAGACCTGGAGGCCTGGGTCGGTCCAGAGACGGCGGATGGCATCCACATTGCCTCTGTCCAGCTGGGTGACAGAGGCATCCACATCCTGCACCCACCTGTCATACATCTGAGGGCAGATAGATAGATGCTACAGAGGGTGCCTTTCACTCATGGTTAGGCCAGTTTGATTGAACAGTATGTAACCAGACCCTGACCTCATTCTCTGGGTAGGCATAGGGCAGTCTGAGGGTGTTCATGGCCCGGGTCATAGCCTTCACAGCTGTGAAGATGTTCTGGTAGATGAGCTTGGCGAAGTCCCGTCTTTCCTCCTCAGAGAAGCCTCTTCCATGGATGATCCTCATCTGTCTGATGAAGGTGGTTTTCCCACTCTCCCCCGTGCCTGAGGACACACAGCCCAGTGGACAGTCAGAGAAGAGAACAATATGACCACTTCTCAGGAGATGATTAAACAATACAATGTTACAATAAGTTGTTGATACACTGAAAAGAGTCAGAGTCATCATTACACCATTCGAATTTGCATTTGGAAATACCTCACACGTGCTTTCAAGCGATACCAGCCATCTGCCTAGTGATATAACCTGGACTCACGGGTAGACATAACATAATTTATGTTTACTATGTTATGTCTAGTCTATGAGACCAGGCTGAGTGACAAACCTGCTATGACAGGAAACAGCTCTCAGGTAAACGCCTAAGAGGAATGCATAGTTAACCATAAACTAAAGCTTTTGTGAAGTTGACAGGTTTTACAGATGTAAGCCACCGTCAAGTCAGGATGGTAGTTTATTGTAGCCTAATTAATTGGTTATGATACAGTTATTACACTTGATAACTTATTCCACATCTGACTTGTCCTGTCCAAAGTACCCTTTGGCTTCAGGTCAAATGCTGGGTTTATGTGCAGGCTACTAAGGTTCGAATAAATAAATCCTGTCCAAAGCGTCCTTTGCAAAGGCTTCAGGTCAAAACGCTGGGCTTATGTGCATCCCGACAGCATAATGCTGCCACCACCATGCTTCACCGTAGGGATGGTGTCAAGTTTCCTCCAGACGTGACAATCTTGGTTTCACAAGACCAGAGAATCTTGTTTCTCATTGTCTGAGAGTCCTTTACGTGCCTTTTGGCAAACTCCAAGTTGGCTGTTATGCCTTTTACTGAGGAATGGCTTCCATATTGCCACTCTACCATAAATACCTGATTGGTGGAGTGCTGCAGAGATGGTTGTCCTTCTGGAAAGGTTCTCCCATCTCCACAGAGGACCTCTGGAGCTCTGTCAGAGTGTCCATCAGGTTCTTGGTCACCCCTCTGACCAAGACCCTTCACCCCCGATTGCTCAGTTTGGCCAGGCTGACAGCTCTTGGAAGAGTCTTGGTGGTTCCAAACTTCTTCCATTTAAGAATGATAGAGGCCACTGTGTTTTTGGGGACCTTCAAAGCTGCAGAGATTTTTTGGTACCCTTCCCCAAATCTGTACTTCGACACAATTCTGCCTCGGAGCTCTACTGACAATTCCTTTGACCACATGGCTCGGTTTTTGCTCTGACATGCACTGTCAACTGTGGGACCGTATATAGACCGGTGTGTGCTTTTCCAAACCATTTCCAATCAATTTAATTTATCACAGGTGGACTCCAATCAAGTTGTAGAAACATCTCAAGGATGATCAATGGAAACAGGATGCACCTGAGCTCAATTTCGAGTCTCATAGCAGAGGGTCTGAATACTTATGTAAATACGGTATCTGTTTTACATTTTTAATACATTTGCTAAAATAAAAATTTGAATGTTTTTGCTTCATCATTATGGGGTATTGTGTGTAGATTGATGAGAAGAAACATGTATTTAATCCACTTTAGAATAAGGCTGTAACATAACAAAATTTGAAAAAAGTCAAGCGGTCTGAATACTTTCCGAATGGCAGTATGGTCAATCAGGAATTCTGTGCTTCCTTTTTAGCCTTAGACATAGAGTAACTAACCCAGGGAAATACTGGCAACTGGGTTATTCACCATCACTTCACCCATCCTCTTCATATGCTGCGTACTTCTGGGCCCATATTTACAAGGTATCTTGTAAATTAGTGCTAATCTAGGATCACTTTTGCTATTTAAATCATGAAAAATGAGACAGGGGGGACCATATCAACCGTTGCAATTTCAGTTTAATGCACCAGAAAATGGAAACAGGAGACAAAGGTCTGTGAGACAGAGGTTTTGTCCTAGACACATGAAAAGTGGGATGTATACGGAGGATGCGGGGAAACAGAAGACGAACAGCAGAGGGGCTAAGGATTTTAGAGATGGAGAAAGGGACGATAAAACGGGGGAAATGTTTACGGGACTCCACCCGGAGGGGCAGGTGCAGAGGGTATGCTGACTTCTTCCTCTTGCTCAGGGAAGAGCGGGGGCTGATATCCCAAGGAACACTTGAAGGGCGAGAGACCAGTGGCCAAGCAGGGAAGGGTGTCAAGGGCACATTCCACCCACACGAGTTGCTGGCTCCAGGTGGGGGGGTTTTCGGAGACGAGGCAACGAAGAGTCGTCTCCAGGTCCTGACTGGCTCGCCTCGACAGGCCATTAGATTGGGGGTGAAAACCAGAGGACAGGCTGGCCGACGACCCAATGAGGGTGCAGAACGCCTTCCAGAACCGGGACAAGAACTGAGGACCACGATCGGAGACCATGTCGACTGGAAGTCCATGGATCTGGAAGACGTGCTGCACCATGAGCTGAGCCATCTCCTAGGCTGAGGGTAACTTGAGAAGGGAGATAAAATGGGCAGATTTAAAATCATATCCACCACTGTCAAGATCGTGGTTTTGCCATCTGATGGAGGCAGACCAGTAACAAAGTCCAGGAATGTATGGGACCAGGGGCAGTGAGGAACAGGTAGTGTTTGAAGAAGGCCAGCCGGAGCTTGCCGTGGAGTCTTATTTTGTGCACACACAGTGCAGGCGGCGATGAATGCAGAGACATCAGGAACCATGGAAGGCCACCAAAAGCGTAGTCGGATGAAAGCCAGGGTCTGATGGGAGCCTGGATGGCAGGTCAGTCTTGAGGAATGTGCCCATTCCAGGACCGGGGGAACGAGTCCGGGACAAACATCCGGTTAGCTGGACACCCCCCTAGAGTTGAGGTGCTTGGCGGTGTGGAGATATTCCAGGGTCTTATGGTTAGTCCACACTAAGAATGGGTGTTCCGTCCCCACCAGCCAGTGCCTCCACTCCTCCAACGCCATCTTGACGGCAAGGAGTTCTCGATTTCTTACATCATAGTTCCTCTCAGCAGGGCTAAGATGATGGGAGAGAAAAGTACAAGGGTGCAACTTTTGGTCCTGGGCAGAACGCTGGGACAGGACGGCCCCCACTCCGACATCCGAGGCATCAACATCCACCACAAATTGACGGGACGGGTCCGGATGGATTAAGATGGGGGCTGTAGTGAATTGATGTTTGAGGTCCGAGAACGCCTGGTCAGCTGCTGGAGACCACGTGAATGGAACCTTGGAAAAGGTGAGTGCTAAGAGGGGGGAAACCAGGGCGCTATAATCCCGGATGAAGCAGCGGTAGAATTTAGCAAATCCCAGGAAACGTTGTAGCTGCACACTGGATGTGGGTTGAGGCCAATACACCACCGCTCTCACCTTGTCTGGATCCATCTGTAAATGTCCTGCAACGATGACATATCCTAGGAAAGAGATGGTGGAGCGATGGAATTCACACTTCTACGCTTTAACGAAAAGCTGGTTCTCCAGGAGACACTGAAGGACATGTCGGACGTGGAGGACGTACTCTTGAGCTGAACTGGAAAAGACAAGGATGTCGTTGAGGTAGACAAACACAAACCGGTTCAGTATGTCCCAGAGCACATCGTAGACCAGGGCCTGGAACACAGCGGGAGCTTTGGTCAGTCTGAATGGCATAACCAAGTACTCATTGTGCCCTCTAGCCATATTTAAAGGCTGTCGTTCAATCATCTCCTTCCCATATCCAAACCAGATGATAGGAGTTCGAAGGTCCAACTTTGAGGAGATGTTTTCTCCCTGAAGAGGTTCGAAAGCCGAGGAGATAAGTGGTAGAGGGTAAAGGTTTTTAACCGTGATGTCATTTAGGCCCCAGTAGTCGATACACGGGTGCAGGGTTCTGTCCTTCTTCTCCACAAAGAAGAACCCTGCGCCGGCAGGAGAGGCAGATGGACGAATATCCCCTGCAGCAAGATAATCCTCAATGTACTTCTCCATAGCCTTGGTCTCTGGACCCGACAGGGAGTAAAGCTTCCCCAGAGGTGGTGTAGTGCCCGGGAGAAGGTCGATGGCGCCATTGTAGGGTCAATGTGGAGGGAGAGACGTAGTGCGGGCCTTGTTGAAGGAGTTCCAGGTACTCCGTGGGAATGGCGGAGAGATCCGACGCTTCTCCCAAGCCTGCATGAAGATGTCCCGGGGCAGGCTTGGCCGAATTAAGACACTGCGCATGGCAGAATGGGCTCCAACCCACGATAGAACCAGTAGCCCAGTCGATCAGGGGATTGTGTATCTGGAGCCATGAATACCCCAAAACCATGGGTACATGGGGAGATTCTATGAGCAGGAACTGCATACACTCACTGTGATTTCCTGATACTCGTAGGTTGATAGGAACCGTATTGCGGGTGTCTCTGCAAATAGAGCACCCATCCAGCACTCTGACGGCATAGGAATGGAGAGGGGTTGAGTGGAGATTCCCAGCTCCGACACCAAGGTAGCGTCGATAAAGATCTCGTCGCCCCAGAGTCAATGAGCACCCGGAGAGATTTGGCCTGGTCACACCACAACTGGGTGGCATGGGGTACGAGTAATGGGAGATTGGAAAATTGCAGTTCGGCTCACCAGAGTACTTGTACCTACTGATGAGCCGGGATTTTTAAAGTACAGGTGGAATATAATGTCCCGTAGTCCCGCAATACAGACAGCTCCTGGTGCTCAACCTGCTTAAACGTTTATCCAGAGACAATTTAGCCCTTCCCAGTAGCTTGGGCTCTGGAGGAGGCGAGTTGGCCGCCCTCTGTGATTCCCGTGGGCACTCGGGTGACCTCGGATTCTCTCTGTAAGGTGGAAGTAGGGAACTTCCGGGATTCTTCTGAGGTGAAGTGGGAGCAGTAGACGAGCGAGACAGACCTCCTATCCTTCCTACTTAGCCGCCCATCAATCTGTTAGGTCAAGGTGATGAGGGAGTCGAGGTCCATTGGCAGGGCTGTGAGCTGGGAACGAAGAAGGCTGCAGCTTGAAGATGAGGGAGCACTGGGAGAGAAACGTCTGGCAGGTTCCAGAATCTCCAGCGTAGCGCTCCGGAGGAGGTAAGCGAGGTTCTCGGGCCACCGGGGTAGGCTGGGTGGAAGCGCCGCTGGTGGCGGGGTTGCTGAGAGTCTGGGGAATTACTGATGTTTCTACAACTTATAATAAACGTGTCTCTGTAGGAATCATATCAGGTGCATTTAAAAAAAAAGTTGAACAGTCAAGTTATACAATGTTTTATTTTTTGTACAGGTAGTCTAAATTGTGGATGTCTGACTGGATTTATAAATCTGGACGAAGTAAAGACATCCTCTCTTTTTGTAGAGTATGTCTGATCCTCAATTATTTTTCTAAAGAAACATGGTAACAGAATACGTGGGACTGAACCTGCAGTCTTCAGATAATTATAGTTAATCATGGTTATGGTCAATCAGGACACAAAACACAATTTCTGAATTATTAAAATGTTCCCATCCTCTTCATATGCTGTGTACTTGTAACACTGTATTTTATGGTTTTCTTTCTTCATCACGTTTTGAAAGTCTTATGAAATGTGATTTTAGTTGGTAGAGAATCCTATAAATAACTTGTATTCTTGTTTATTCATATGGTTCTTAAATACAGACTCAGAACTTTCAAACAAAATAATATTTAGTTTAATATTTTCTCAATTTCAAAATCACATTCGTAAGCCTTTCAACAGGTGATGAAGAAATACAATCATAAAATACAGTGTTACAACTACACAGCATATGAAGGTGATGGGAACATTTTAATAACTGTTTTAATTCTCAACTCTAGGCCTACAAATGGTTTTGTCACAAAAAATGTTGTGTAGGTATAGCGAATGTGCCAACTCTGGTATTGGCACTTGTGCTGCAGCCAACAGTTCGCTCTCTGCAAGAATCTTGTAAAACGACAGCCAAGCATCGATCATGTCACCAGAATAAGACCCTTGAAAGGAGCATCAAGCTCATCACCGTACACTTTCACCACCCTGTGAAGTTCATCATTAATTTATCTGTAGCCTAATAAACTGCATGCTTTCCCAGGATGTTGTGACATTTTTTATCCAACATGTAATTTACTCGCATTAAAAGGTTGAATGGAAACCTGGTTAATGTTTTGAGGATGCTGGAATTATATTATGGATGGACGTATTCATGCCTACAGGAGACTTTTGATGTAGCCTAATCAGGTTAAAACATTGTGATTAGTTGTGTTTATACCACTTATAAAAAGTAATACATTTTAAAAGTGAAATGACAAATATTTATAGTGAAGCCTTACACGGACCCCAAACCACGCCATCTTGCATACATTTATTTTGACCTTTTGTGCATATGTTGTCCTGAGGCGGAAACTTAGACTGCTATACCAGGATTTTTCTATTATATCCTTGTATATAAAATCCTATAGGATAGAATCCTATTGGAGTCCAATAGGACTGGTTCCAAAAGCTGATAGGATTTTTCTATTGGAATCTATTTTGATATTTTTATTGGAATACTATATGATCCTATAGGATTAACATGTTTTTCCTCCTATTGGATTTCTATTAATTTTGTAGCAGTACACTACCGGTCAAAGGTTTTAGAACACCTACTCATTCAAGGGTTTTTCTTTATTTTCCAACATTTGATGACATCAAAACTATGAAAAAAAGTGTTAAACAAACAGATTCTTCAAATAGCCACCCTTTTCCTTGATGACAGCTTTGCACACTTTTGGCATTCTCTCAACCAGCTTCATGAGGTAGTCACCTGGAATGCATTTCAATTAACAGGTGACTTTTTTAAGTTAACAGGTGACTTTTTTTAAGTTAATTTGTAGAATTTCTTTCCTTCTTGATGCGTTTGAGCCAATCAGTTGTGTTGTGATATGGTAGGGGGGTATACAGAAGATAGCCATATTTGGTAAAAGACCAAGTTCATATTATGGCAAGAACAGCTCAAATCAGCAAAGAGAAATGACAGTCCATCATTACTATAAGACATGAAGGTCAGTCAATACAAAACATTTCAATAACTAACCTAGAGTTACTTCTGCTGCAGAGGATACATTCATTAGAGTTACCAGCCTCAGAAATTGCAGCCCAAATAAATGCTTCACAGAGTTCAAGTAACAGACACATCTCAACATCAACTGTTCAGAGGAGACTGTTTGAATCAGGCCTTCATGGTCGAATTGCTGCAAAGAAACCACTACTAAATGACACCAATAATAAGAAGAAACTTGCTTGGGCCAAGAAACACGAGCAATGGACATGTCCTTTGGTCTGATGAGTCCAAATTTGAGATTTTTGGTTCCAACCGCCGTGTCTTTGTGAGACCCGGTGTGGGTGAACGGATGATCTCTGCATGTGTATTTCCCACCGTAAAGCATGGAGGCGGAGGTGTTATGGTGTGGGGGTGCTTTCCTGGTGACACTGTCTGTGATTTATTTAGAATTCAAGGCATACTTAACCAGCATGGCTACCACAGCATTCTGCAGCGATACGCCATCCCATCTGGTTTGGCCTTAGTGGGACTATCATTTGTTTTTCAACAGGACAATGACCCAACAAACATCCAGCCTGTGTAAGGGCTATTTTACCAAAAAGGGGAGTGATGCAGTGCTTCATCAGATGACCTGGCCTCCACAATCCCCCAACCTCAACCAAATTGAGATGATTTGGGATGAGTCGGACCGCAGAGTGAAGGAAAAGCAGCCAACAAGTGCTCAGCATATGTGGGAACACCTTCAAGACTGTTGGAAAAGCATTCCAGGTGAAGCTGGTTGAGAGAATGCCAAGAGTGTGCAAAGCTGTCATCAAGGCAAAGGGTGGCTATTTGAAGAGTTTCAAATGTTAAATATATTTTGGTTTGTTTAACACTTTTTTGGTGACTACATGATTCCATATGTGTTATTTCATAGTTTTTTCCATATGTGTTATTTCATAGTAAAAATTAAGAAAAACCCTTGAATGAGTAGGTGTTCTTAAACTAATTGTATAGATATTTAAATTACATTATAAAATATTTATCCTCAACTTGGCAACACACTATAGTTAACTTGGCTGTTTAACATATGAAGCACCCACCCTCCAAAACAATTACCTAGGTGGACAGTGGACACGTGAACTATAATAACATCATAAGCAACTAATATTGGACTGCCACCTTTGCCACTTGAGATGGTGACCCTATAGTGGGAACCACCGTCAATGTCCCCTCTACTCAGTAGCTATCTCATACAACCCCATCCCCCCCAAGGTCCAAGGGACACAACGTGAGTAAACATTTGAACCTGGTGCATTTGCGTCACATGTTAAAGTTATTGTGCCAACTGCAATTACAATAGCTTTGAAACCTAATGAGATTGTCCCAATGGTTATTTGCATTTGTGTCAAAAATGTGTGCTATGTGGCATTACAGCCAAACATCATAGAGTTCAATTTGATGTAATGACAGTGATCTTTCTTTTTTTTTTTTTACAATACCTGGATCAGGTGTGCCAAGATGTCACTTGATGGGCATGTACTTACAGTGCCTTCAGAAAGTATTCATACCCCTTGACTTATTCCACATTTAGTTGTGTTACAGCTTGAATTCAACAGTTTTTTATCACCCATCTACATGCAATACACCATAATGACAAAGTGAAAACATGATTTTAGAAATTGTAGATTATTTTGGCAAAATTAAATAAAGAAATATCTAATTTACATAAATAAGTATTCACACCCCCTGAGTCAATACTTTGTAGAAGCACCTTTGGAAGCGATAGCAGCTGTGAGACTTTCTGGGTAAGTCTCTAAGAGCTTTCCACACCTGGATTGTACAATATTTATACATTATTATTTTCAAAATTCTTCAAGCTCTGTCAAATTGGTTGTTGATCATTGCTAGACAACCATTTTAAGGTCTTGCCATATATTTTCAAGCCAATTTAAGTCAAAACTGTAACTAGGCCACTCAGGAATGTTCAATGTTGTCTTGGTAAGCAACTCCAGTGTATATTTGGCCTAATGTTTTAGGTTATTGTGCTGCTGACAGGTGGATCTTTGTCACACAGGAAAGCAGACTTAACCAGGTTTTCCTCTAGGATTTTGCCTGTGCTTAGCTCTCTTCCGTTTCATTTTATTAAAAAAAAACTCCCTAGTCCATGCCGATGACAAGCTTACCCATAACAAATTTGCAGCCACCACCATGCTTGAAAATATGAAGAGTGGTACTTATTGGTTTGTCCCAAACATAACGCTTTGTATTTAGGACAAAGTACTTTTTTTTGCCACATGTTTTTCAGTTTTACTTTAGTGCCTTATTGCAAACAGGATGCATGTTTTGGAACATTTTTATTCCGTCTTTTCATTCTGTCATTTAGGTTAGTATTGTGGACTAACTACAATGTTGTTAATCCATCCTCAGTTTTCTCCTATCACAGCCATTAAACTATGTAACTGTTTTAAAGTCACCATTGGCCTGAGCGGTTTTCTTCTTCTTTGGCAACTGAGTTAGGAAGGACGTCTGTATCCTTGTAGTGAATGGGTCTATTGATACACCACCCAAAATATAGTTAATAACTTCACCATGCTCAAAGGGATATTCTATGTCTGCTTTTTTTTACCCATCTACCTATAACGACACAAGGCGAGACCCAGATGCAGACACAGGAGGCAGATGGTTTGAGTCTGATATTTATTGAACAATGCGGGTTAGGCAAGAGGCAGGTCGAGGACAGGCAAGAGTTCATAACCAGGTCAGAGTCCAAACTGTACAGGGCGGCAGGCAGGCTCGAGGTTAGGGGCAGGCAGAATGGTCAGGCAGGCGGTCTCAGTGTCAGGGCAGACAAAAGGCCAGAACCGGGAGGACTAGAAAAGAGAGACTAGGAATAACAGGAGCTTGGAAAAATGCTGTTTGATTTGGCAAGACAAGATGAACTGGCAACAGACAAACAGAGAACATAGGTATAAATACACTGAGGGTAATAGGGAGGATGGGTGACAACTGGAGGGTGATGGAGACAATCACAAGGACAGGTGAAACAGATCAGGGTGTGACACTACCAATATGTGCCCTTCTTTGCGAGGCATTGGAAAACCTCTGTGGTGTTTGTGGTTGAATCTGTGTTTGAAATTCACTGCTCGACTGAAGGACCGTACAGATAATTGTATGTGTGGGGTACAGAGATGAGGTAGTCATTAAAAAATAATGTTAAACACTATTATTGCACACAGAGTGAGTCCATGCAACTTATTACATAAGTAGGATCTTATATTTGAGCCACTTTGCAACAGCAGGAAAATAATCCTGCAGCAACAAGAAATGTGAATTATAATGTGGATTATATTTTCTATACATTTTATTGTAAGGGTTTATACATTTTTCATAAGGGCAAATCAAGTCTGGCATTTTAAAGTGGATATTACAAACTTTGGAAGCCTTTTTAAATCTTGCATACACTACAAGTTTGTAATTTCCTGTAGTGCAGGAAACAAAAGAATGATCAAATTAAGATCCTACATCTGTAAGTGACTTAAGTAGGTAAAGCCCCGCCTTATCTCAGCTCACTGGTCACCATAGCAGCACCCACCCGCAGCACGCGCTCCTGCCGGTATATCTCACTGGTCACCCCAAAACCAATTCCTCCTTTGGCCGCCTTTCCTTCCAGTTCTCTGCTGCCAATGACTGGAACGAACTACAGAAATCACTGAAGCTGGAGACTCATATCTCCCTCACTAGCTTTAAGCACCAGCTGTCAGTGCAGCTCACAGATCTCTGCACCTGCACATAGCCCATCTGTAAACAGCCCATCCTACTACCTCATCCCCATACTGTATTTATTTATTTATCTTGCTCCTTTGCACCCCGGTAACTTGCACATTTATCTTCTGCACATCTACAATCCCAGTGTTAAATTGCTATATTGTAATCACCTCGCCACCATTGCCTATTTGTTGCCCTACCTCCCTTATCTTACATCATTTGCACTCACTGTATATAGACTTATTATTTATTTTATTGTTTCATTTTTCTACTGTATTATTGGCTGTATGTCTGTGTATTCCATGTGTAACTCTTTGTTGTTGTATGTATCAAACTGCTGTGCTTTATCTTGGCCAGGTCACAGTTGAAAATGAGAACTTGTTCTCAACTAGCCTACCTGGTTAAATAAAGGTAAAATAAATAAATAAATAAAAGTACATTTTTACTCCTGAATTTATTTAGGCTTGCCATCACAAAGTGGTTGAATGCTTATTGATTCAAGACATTTTAGCTTTTCGTTTGTAATTAATTTGTAAACATTTCTGGGGCAATTCCGTGTAGGATCTAAATTTAATCAAAATGCTAAAAAAGTCAAGGGGTGTGAATATTTTCAGAAGGCACTTTATGTACCTAATCCATTATAATGTATAACTACAATGACTATTTCCTGCAAATTGTTGCTCTATAAATTTGGATATAATTTATTACAGTCCTTTTTGTATGTCTGGCGATATAATTGCGATCTGGTCCAGTTTTGTCTAGTAGCCTGATAAACCATTTTGTCTGCTCAGCTATTTTATACAGTAAAAAGGTTTGAAATACCATTACTCAACAATACTCTTGCCTACAAAGGATTCGTGCAATGTCATGCAATGTGGAGTATAGGGCTAACAGCTACTAGACTGTAGGCTACTAGATGCACTAGAACAGGATAATAAATTATATTTAAACCTCCTTGCTATAATCACGTTAAATTGGATGAAACAAGATCGAAACAGCATATGCATAATTCAATAGTCTTTATCTATTACAATCCCGTCTGCAATGAAAGGTCACAATGAAAAATATTTCACAGATGTATCTAACTGCCTTGTCCTAAGAAATAACCACAATCCTAATAAATACTACCGGTATGCATAAAAAACAAAGATACCATTATTTTTGTGTGTGTCTGTGTGTGTGTGTGTGTGTGTATGTGTACACGTTTTGCTATAGAATAGTAAACCAACAAAAATTCAGAGAAGTGAGGACATTTTGCCGGTCCTCACATGTCAAAAGGCCATTTTAGACTTACGGGTTAGGTTTAGGGTTAAGAGTTGGAGTTAGGGTTTAAGGTTAAAGTTAGTGTTAAGGTTATTGTTAGGGTTAGGGGTTAGGGAAAATAGGGGTTACATTATTGTATGGCCAATGTTTGCTTATTTCATTTTCATGTGTAGGAGAGTTTGTGGGAGAGTGTGTGTGCAAGATAAAGAGAGCATGTGTGTTACAACTGAGAAGGGGGCCAGAGGACGTCAGCAGTATCTTTTCAGTCCCTGGTGGATGTCAGTCAGAAAGATGTCATTGCCGAGGGCAGTGAGAGGATACCCATCCCTCAAAAATTGCCTTAGGTGACTGTTTTATGTGCGTGTGCTTTATTTCTGCTCCCCTCAATCCCCTGACAAAGACCGTCATCACGTTGTTGACCCAGATCCGTGCCTTGTTGATCTTCACTGGATGAGCATTCCTCCAATGCACGCGTTGAATGATACAGGAGTAGAGGATCTTCATTAAGGGGAACTCTGCATGTAGACTCTGCATGTCTCTCTTCATTCTTCTAACCAGCTCCACACACTTAAGCCTTCCTAAATCATTGTCCCCTGCTTGTACAGGATGTACGACCAGAATGTCAGCAGCAGGCTGTTGCAGGAGCTGCCTTCTTCCTTCGGAAGGACACCACTCCAGTTCATGCACTCTGTTAGCACTCTGTCCAAACCGGTTAGCACACCACACCACCTTAGGTGTATGTGCAAAGAACCTCCTCTTAGCCTGCTGGCCCGTGATTGGTCTGTGTCAGCACGTGGTCCTGTGTGACGACAAATGTAGTAGTCAGAATGGATAAATATTTAATTAAATATCTTGATTTGTTAGCGAACTTAATCATAATAAACACAATTATTTTGGTTTAGCCTTTCTGCCGATCGTAATTTACATATGCTTTCTAGGGCAGACCATGGCTTTTGGCACCACTAGGTTGCTACGCGGGAGCCGACCAGCAGAGCTCATGACTTCACGCTCCAGACCGGACATGGGGGCAATGTTCCCTGAGCACAAACTTAAACGTTGTGAAAATTCTATGCAACTTCCAGCTCGCGTTTACTGTGAACACTGAGGCTATACCCACTTTAAGATAGAGTTATTAACAGTGGCCATGTACATGCTACTGTGGCTATTTGATCATAATGTAGGCATACCAGAGTGGCATACCATCAAACACAATGGAGAAAATGCATCCCATAACATTTCAACATAAAAATAGTTATATCATTCAGCCTACAGTAGCAGCCAATCTGTGGTGTTAATTCCATGATACTTTTGAAAAAAACATGCAGGGCTTGACATTAACCTGTTTATCCACTTGTCCTTCAGACAAGGAGGTGACTGAAAATGTTGTTGTTTGATGCAAGAAACCACTTGACAAAATAAAATGCATCATTATTCCCATACCCTTTAATACAGAGAATCAGACAAATTATGCAACCCTCTGCCTATTGGCTACTTAGCTTATTCAAGCCTGTCTCAAAATACAACACTGCCCCTTTAAGTAAAAAATAATGCTCTTTACCTGACTCGCTTTTCAAACATGTCTAGAAATGTACATGTTTTGTGCTCTTGTAGGAAGCAATCACTCCCCTATTGCTGACTACAAATGATCTATAACTGGGCTAAGAACTCACTAACTAGAAAAGGATATGAACAAAATGTGCACACGTGGCTGCATGCAGCTCTCGCTCTGATCTCAAAACAAGCGCATCTACTCACAACCGCTAATGCTGTAAACACAGTCCAGTTCAAAGTAAATGGCACAGATCCATATATAGAAATGGTCTATTTGCACATTGGCCTACTGCAGCTCTGATTGTTTAGGCTGCACCGGTCTGTGTAGAGTATGGGCTGAGTAGTTCTATTTTATTTGTATTTATTTAACCAGGTAGGCCAGTTGAGAACAAGTTCTCATTTACAACTGCGACCTGGCCAAGATAAAGCAAAGCAGTGAAACAAAAATAACAACACAGAGTTACACATAAACAAACGTACAATCAATAAGTGTTGGAATTGTTGGCTTTGCGGATGACCAATGCAATATACCTGCTGGAGCACATGCTACGGGTGGGTGTTGCTATGGTGACCAGTGAGCTGAGATAAGGCAGGGCTTTACCTAGCAAAGACTTATAGATGACCTGGAGCCAGTGGGTTTGGCGACGGATATGTAGTGAGGGCCAGCCAACGAGAGCATACAGGTCGCAGTGGTGGGTAGTATACGGGGCTTTGGTGATAAAACGGATGGCACTGTAATAGACTACATCCAGTTTGCTGAGTAGAGTGTTGGGGGCTATTTTGTAAATGACATCGCCGAAGTCAAGGATCGGTAGGATAGTCAGTTTTACGAGGGTATGTTTGGCAGCATGAGTGAAGGAGGCTTTGTTTGCGAAATAGGAAGACGATTCTAGATTACATTTTTGATTGGAGATGCTTAATGTGAGTCTGGAAGGAGAGTTTACAGTTTACAGTTTCTGCAGGGGGTGCTGAGATGTTGGCCGGGGTAGGGGTAGCCAGGTGGAAAGCCTGGCTAGCCGTGGAAAAATGCTTATTGAAAATATTGATTATTGTAGATTTATTGGTGGTGACAGTGTTTCCTATCCGCAGTGCAGTGGGCAGCTGGGAGGAGGTGCTCTTATTCTCCATGGACTTTACAGTGTCCCAAAACCTTTTGGAATTAGCTTTCCTAACGGACTGAGTATGTTGGTTCCTAACTTCCCTGAAAAGTTGCATATTGCAGGGGTTATTCGATGCTAACGCCACAGGATGTTTTTGTGCTGGTCAAGGGCAGTCAAGTCTGGGGTGAACCAAGGGCTATATCTGTTCTTAGTTCTACATTTTTTGAATGGGGCATGCTTGTTTAAGATGGAGAGGAAAGCACTTTTGAAGAGCAACCAGGCATCCCTTACTGACGGGATGAGGTCAATATCCTTCCAGGATACTCCAGGTTGATTAGAAAGGCCTGCTCGCTGAAGTGATTTAGGGAGCGTTTGACAGTGATAAGGGGTGGACCGCGGACACATTACGCACGCCGGCAATGAGGCAGGGATCGCTGAGATCCTGGTTGAAGACATCTGAGGTGTATTTAGAGGGAAAGTGTCACGATCTCCTTCAAAAAGACTGGACCAAGGAGCAACGTGCATAGCGTTCCACATATTTATTGCATGTGAAACCTTCAAAACAACAAAAGACGGATGACCGGACAAAATGTGTAGCACACAGGCACTAACAACATACAAACATTCAATAACCCACCAACACAGGTGGGGAGAGGACAAACTAAATAGGATTCCCAATTAGAGGCAACGAACAACAGCTGCCTCTAATTGGGAACCACACAAAACCAAAACAGAAAACACTAGAAACCCCTAGTCACGCCCTGACCTAACACACCATAGAGAACCCAGAGGGCTCTCTATGGCCAGGGCGTGACAGTACCCCCACCCCCCCAAAGGTGCCGACTCGGACCGCACACACTGAAACTCGATTGGGGGGGTTTAGGGTGGGGCACTAGCATCGGTGGCGGCTCCGGTGCGGGACGTACCGGGCTGGAAAGGCGCACCGGACTCCTGGTGCGTGGATCCAGAACAGGTTTTACCAGACTGAGAAGGCGCACTGGACTCCTGGTGCGTAGAGCCGGAACAGGATTCACCAGATTGAGAAAGCGCACTGGACTCCTGGTGCGTGGAGCCGGAACAGGTTTCACCTGACTGAGAAGCCGCACTGCAGATCTGGTGCGAGGAGCCGGCACAGGTCTCACCGGACTGAAGAGGAGCACTGGACACCTGGTGCGAGAAGCCGGCACAGGAGTCATCGGACTGAAGAGGCGCACTGGACGTCTGGTGCGAGGACCCTGCACAGGTCTCACCGGCCTGATAACAAGCACTTCAGGGCGTGTGCGGGGAGCCGGCACAGGAGTCGCCGGACTGAGGAGTCGCACTGGGCTCCGGGTGCGTGGAGCCGGCGTAGGTCTCACCAAACTGATTTCACACACCTCAGGGCGAGTGCGGGGAGCCAGCACAGGAGTCACCAGACTGAGGAGGCGCACTGGGCTCCGGGAGTCACCAGACTGAGGAGGCGCACTGGGCTCCGGGTGCGTGAAGCCGGCGTAGGTCTCACCGGACTGATTTCACGCACCTCAGGGCGAGTGCGGGGAGCTGGCACTGGACGTACCGGGCTGGGGAGGCGCACGGGAATCCGGTGTGCGTGGAGCCGGCGTAGGTCTCACCGGACTGATTTCACACACCTCAGGGCGAGTGCGGGGAGCTGGCACTGGACGTACCGGGCTGGGGGAGCACACTGGACGTACCTCTCTTTTATATCCCTCCCAAAACTTCTTTATACTCCTCCCTTCAGGCTCTGGCTCTCGCCTCGGCCATCCGCCCCATGTGCCCCCCCCCCAAAAAAAATCTTGGGGTTGCTGTGCACTCTTATCCCTCAGGGACTCTCGCCAAGGCAGGGTCTCCCAACCCCCCTTTATCTCCTCCCAGGTCCAGATCACCTTCTCCTCCTGGCCACGCTGCTTGGTCCTGGTGTGGTGGGTTATTCTGTCACGATCTCCTTCAAAAGAACTGGACCAAGGTGCACATAATTTTAATAAACTGGAACCAACTACAAAACAACAAAAGGATGAACAGACTCGGACATCAATGTAGCACACAACACATGCACTAACAAAAGACAATAACCCACAAACACAGGTGGGGAGAGAACAACCTAAATAGGATTCCCAATTAGAGGCAACGAACTACAGCTGCCTCTAATTGGGAACCCCACAAAACCAAAACATAGAAAACCCTAGAAACCCCTAGTCACGCCCTGACCTAACACACCATAGAGAACCCAGATGGCTCTCTATGGCCAGGGAGTGACAGCAAGTTGGTCAGGATGATATCTAAGAGGGTGCCCATAGTTACATATTTAGGGTTGTACCTGGTAGGTTCCTTGATAATTTGTGTGAGATTGAGGGCATCTAACTTAGATTGTAGGACGGCCGGGGTGTGAAGCATGTCCCAGTTTCAGTCACCTAACAGTACGAACTCTGAAGATAGGGGGGGCGATCAATTTAGATATGGTGTCCAGGGCACAGCTGGGGGCTGAAGGGGGTCTATAACAAGCAACAACGGTGAGAGACTTGTTTCTGGAAAGGTGGATCTTTAAAAGTAGAAGCTTGAATTGTTTGGGCACAGACCTGGATAGTATGACAGAACTCTACAGGCTATGACAGAACTCTACAGGCTAGATTGCAACTCCGCCCCCTTTGGCAGTTCTATCTTGTCAGAAAATGTAATAGTTAGGGATAGAAATTTCAGGATTTTTGGTGGCCTTCCTAAGCCAGGATTCAGACACGGCTAGGACATCCGGGTTGGCAGAGTGTGCTAAAGCAGTGAGTAAAACAAACTTAAGGAGAAGGCTTCTAATGTTAACATGCATGAAACCAATGCTTTTATGGTTACATAAGTCAGCAAATGAGAGCGCCTGGGGAATGGGAGTGATGCTGGGGGCTGCAGGGCTTGGGTTAACCTCTACATCACCAGAGGAACAGAGGAGGAGCAGGATAAGAGTACGGCTAAAGGCTATTAGAACTGGTCGTCTAGTGCATTCGGAACAGAGAGTAAAAGGAGCAGGTTTCTGGGCGCGGAAGAATAGATTCAAGGCATAATGTACAGACAAAGGTATGGTAGGATGTGAGTACAGTGGAGGTAAGCCTAGGCATTGAGTGACGATGAGAGAGGTTTGTCTCTAGAGGCATCACACATGCGGCCACTGCACAAAAGGGCTAGCTAAGGCATATTGAGCAGGGCTGCAGGCTCTACAGTGAAAAAAGACAACAATTACTAACCAAAACAGCAATAGACAAGACATATTGACATTATGGAGAGGCATGTGTAGCCGAGTGATCATAGGGTCCAGTGAGTAGCTAGGCGAGCTGCAGGCACGGCGATTCAGACAGCTAGCAGGCCGGGGCTGGCAGGCTAGCAGATGGGCCTGGGAGAGCCTGTTGAAATCCCCTCGGACGGTTACATCGGCAGACCAGTTGTGATGGATCGGCGGGGCTCCGTGTCGGCAGCAAAAAGTCCAGGCCAAATGAGGCAAAAGAGTTATTGAAGCCCAGGAATTATCTTATGGATTTCTTCGGCTAGCCGGGAGATGGGCCTACCTCGAGGCTAGCTCCAGGTTAACTGGTGCTTGCTTCGGGACAGAAACCCCCTCGGACGGTTACGTCGGTAAACCAGTCAAGATGGATCGGCGGGGCTCCGTGTGGGCAGCAAAGAGTCCAGGCCAATTAGCAAAAGAGGTAATTGAAGCCCAGGAATTGCTTGATGGTGTGTCAGAGCATGTGAGCGGAGTGGAGCTTGGAAATCCTGCTCATCACTCATGGAGTGCACCATGTCTTTTCCAACCTCTCCGCTAATAACCGCTCATTGCTCAAAGGAAAAAAAACTGCAGCACCAAATTAGCTCCAAGTGCGACACAATGGGCTGGTAGGGACATAAAGGGCTCAGAATTTAAACAACATTTCATTGTATTAAATCTTTATAGTCTATAAATTGCGCATATAGAATGTTACATACTTAGAATTAAATACAAATTAAACAAAAAATGACTTATTAGTGTCTTTCAGTTTTAGATTTTTTTTTTTTGAAACATGAATTTGGCCCGTCTGTGGCTTCAGGCTCATGCGATGGTACCTGGAGAGCAGGCCAGCAGCGAAGAATATCCACTCCTCACTTGCAGAGCCACTGGTGATGCTAAACACCCTATTGGCCACTCTTGCCAGGCTGGGCAGAGATGCAGAGTTTTTCTTTTTTTGGGGTAGGCCTAATGGTTTTTAGGCAAAATAACCCAATCAAAACGGAGAGCTCCTTGAACGTGGGAATATGCCAGGCATATTGGGCCCAAATCAATTATGGCCTATTGTATAGATAATAGAACAAAAATGAACGAAATGTTGAAGAGATCTGATTTTTAGTTTATAAATACTTTGCTATAATGACACACTTAGTTATCTTCCCACCTTGTTCCTTTCTTTTAGCATGTGCACGTATTAAGTACACCATCATGCTTTGGGGATACGTGTCTTTTCAAATTCAACAATGATTATTTAGTTGTGGACACTATCACTGCACTCCCTTTCTTGCTCTCGGTCCTCATCTTTGTAAGTCACCTTGATTTAGCACGTGTGTGTTCTATTAGTTTCTTTCTGAAAATATTTAGCGAACTCCATGACAGTAGCAAAGCAAGGGTCTATAGCAGCACACAAGTAGACTACAAATGCATGCTGGGCCGGGCAGGCCCTGACCTCATGAAGTGAGCGCTACTGGAGCGCTACTGGAGGGAAATTGGAATGTGCGAAAAGGCTGGCGCTCCAGCCTGTGAGAACCTTGCTCCTTGCTCCAGTCAAATTGGGCATGCTCCGCTCTAGCTCCGCTCCCCTCAACTCCCATACACTGGTGTCAATGTAATAGAATCCTACTTCGATGTGTTCTGCCTACAACAAAATATCTTGCATAGTTGGTTTTATTTCGGTATGTTGCATTGAAAGTGGCTAATATTACGTTGATTCGATCACAATTGCCACAGTAAAGAGAAATGTTGATAGTGTTAACAGGGAAAACTCTAGAAGTGGTCACCAGCCTTTTCTGAGTCAAGATCACTTTCTGAGTCAAAATGCAAGCTGAGATCAACCATTTAAATAATTTGCTTTCTATTTTACTGGGCTGATGGTTGCCTGCATCTGATGGTCAGTCTCAGCGGAGTGAGAGAGCAGCAGACTGAGGGTCCGCCTCTCAACAGCCCTCCGCTCTCCCTTTCCTCCACTGACACTAACCAAAAAGGGCCACTGTCTTCAGCTGATGGCGAAACTCGAGTCACATCGCATTATTTCTGCCTCATGCACAAATTTATATTGTTCCTCCTATGAACAGAGAAAGTGAAATTTTCCTCGATATTAAAAAAGACCCAAGCCGCTAATAATAACAACAACGGAAGCCTATAGATAAACGTTCCTACTCATTCATTACTGCTTTAGTTCTTGTTGTAGCGCTGAGTGGAAATAGGAAGAAAGCACATTTTATGGCTAATAAAAGTCCTGAATACAAAGTGTTGACAGTGGTGAGTAAGAACTTAAACATGAACTCACTCATAAAAACAGCAGCTCTTTGCAGTATTCGTTGACAGTCTCTCTCTAGACATGGTTTTATACATTTTGAAATCTCATAGTATCAACTTTGCTGTAGATTTCTTATGCCTGCTACTTTACTGCAGACACGGTAATCTGAGCCATCCGATTGGCCAGCGGTAGGCCTATAGTGCACTTGATTTGCTCTCTGGTCCCGCCGGGAAGGCAGAGTTTGTACCTTCAGACATGAAATGGTTCACAATGACAACAGTTTGCCTACTCGGCGCGGGGCAGCTGAATCGGGTGCACCTACCGCCAACAAAAAAAGGAATGTAAAGGCCTTATCGTTGGGTTTTTTACAGAAATGTTTGCTGATTGACTAGGAATGCCTTGGTGACCACTGCTCTAGAAAGTTGAGTTCAATCTTGTGGGCTGATATTTCTGCGTGTGGGGCCTGGTATAATGGTATAATGACAGGTGCCACTTGTGGATTTCTGTGTTTTTACCAGAGGCGGTGCCTCCTCTTGACAACGCTTAGCTCCAATGCTTCACTTAATTTCATCTTAAATTTGCATAAAGTAGAGCAGAGCTCAACTTTTTGTACTGCTCCACTAGCAGGGTTCTCGCCGCTCATCTTCCCACAATCCCCCGCACATTTCTCAGGGTGCCTTAATTTGAAAATTAATGGGGGTGGAACTTCTGCTGAATTTGTTGTTTGACCTGAACAGGGCCTCTGCTTGACAACTCTTCATTGCAAAAGATTGTTTGTTTTGAGGGTGTAGGTGTGAATCTATTCTAGTAAGTAATCATTTTAAAAATGAAAAAAAATAAACAATGTACTATTTATTAGCTGCTAGCTAGCATAGGAAGGCCACTCTGTGTGGACTAATGAGCTGCTTGCTAGCTAGCTAGCCAACTGTACATACTGTATAGCTAGCTAAGTGAAATGTTATCAGCTAGCTAACTTCCTATTAGCTTGTTATCTTGATGTAGGCCTATTTATCATTGTAAATTAAAAAGACATGCTCCAATTGCATTTGTAGATAACAGCAATGGAAGAGGGTGAAAGGATTTGATGCTCCAGCTGTCAGAAAAAGGAAAGGACTACTAGTGCATTCGGGAAAGTATTCAGAGCCTTTGCTATGACACTCGAAAATTGAGCTCAGGTGCATCCTGTTTCCATTGATCGTCCTTGAGATGTTTCTACAACTTGATTGGAGTCCACCTGTGGTAAATTCAATTGATTGGACATGATTTGGAAAGGCACACACCTGTCTATATAAGGTCCCACAGTTGGCAGTGCATGTCAGAGCAAAAACCAAGCCATGAGGTCAAGGGAATTGTCAGTAGAGCTCCGAGACAGGATTGTGTCGAGGCACCTATCTGGGGAAGGGTACCAAAACATTTCTGCAGCATTGAAGGTCACCAAGAACACAGTGGCCTCCATCATGGAAGAAGTTTGGAACCACCAAGACTCTTCCTAGAGCTGGCCGCCCGGGCCAAACTGAGCAATCGGGTTTGAAGGGCCTTGGTCAGGGAGGTGACCAAGAACCCGATGGTCACTCTGACAGAGCTCCAGAGTTCCTCTGTGGAGATGGGAGAACCTTCTAGAAAGACAACCATCTCTGCAGCACTCCACCAATCAGACCTTTATGGTTTTGCGGCCAGAACGAAAGCCACTCCTCAGTAAAAGGCAGCCCACTTGGAGTTTGACAAAAGGCGCCTAAAGGACTCTCAGACCATGAGAAACAAGATTCTCTGGTCTGATGAAACCAAGATTGAACTCTTTGGTTCTTTGGAGCAAGGTTGGCCACCTCTGGTATGGACTAGTTTTTGTTCAACTGAAAGAATGCTTTAGTAATAATAGCCTACTTACTAAGATGTCTAACATGTACGAACAAGTTAACATAGAATTTCAAAATGTACAAATAAGCTGAGTTGATTCATTCAATGTTGACTCATTTAAGTAAATTGTTTAAACTTGTTTTAATTGTTAACTTAAAACTGTTATTCAAGATGAACTAGTGTCAATGTTTACAGATCACAATTCCGCAATAAAAAGGGGTGAAGGGGATCTGTCTTTAATTTGTCTGTGTTTCTGTGTTGCTTTTTAGAATTAGCATGAGCTTTTTGTACAGTTGTGAGCTTTCCAATCTGTTTTATTTTATTGTCACTCTGTCTCAGGATATCAGCCATGTGAACCCATTTTGCAGCTTATTATAATGGCATGCATCACCAATGCAGCCATAGGCCTGCAGTATAATAGCATTAGTGACCTTATGGGCATGTGTAATGCGCCCTTGTCATTGTACATCTGAAGCAGAGAATAGCTAAACTCACACATTGTTTTTGGTACTAGTCTGGGAAATATTGCATTGGGAGACCTTTGTCCATAGATGCCACATATAAAGTTTCTTGCAGATCGGTCATTCGATGCCAGAGTAGTAGCGTTTTAAGTGTTTTTCACAAAATGCGGAAAGTCCATCATGGCGGACCTTATGGGTCCCTGAGGCAAGTCTGTTCCTTGTAAGGAGAAGGACCTATGTACCAAATTGCATGACTTTAGGTTAAACGTTACCTTTCAAAGTTTGCATTTTCAATCGCTTGTTATAGAGCCACCATCTGGCCAATCAATGTAATTTTGTAAATGCCAGATCTATATGGCAAGACGCATAATTCACCCAAGTTTTGTCAAAATCGGGCCAGTGCTTTTCTCTGTATATATCAACGATGTCGCTCTTGCTGCGGGTGATTCCATGATCCACGCAGACGACACCATTCTGTATACATCTGGCCCTTCTTTGGACACTGTGTTAACAAACCTCTAAACGTGCTTCAATGCCATACAACACTCCAACCGAGGGCTCCAACTGCTCTTAAACGCTAGTAAAACTAAATGCATGCTTTTTAACTGTTCGCTGCCCGCACCCGCCAGCCCGACTAGCATCACTACTCTGGACGGTTCTGAATTAGAATATGTGGACAACTACAAATACCTAGGTGTCTGGCTAGACTGTAAACTCTCCTTCCAGACTAATAAGCACAAGCACAAGCACAAGCATTTCGCTACACTCGCATTAAAATCTGCTAATCATGTGTATGTGACCAATAACATTTGATTTGATTTTATTAAACATCTCCAATCCAATTGCAAAAATCGCTGAAGCTGGAGACTTATATTTCCCTCACTGACTTTAAACATCAGCTATCTGAGCAGCTAACCGATCGCTGCAGCTGTACATAGCCCATCTGTAAAAAGCCAATCCAATCTACCTACCTCATCCCCATATTGTTTTTATTGACTTTTCTGCTCTTTTGCACACCAGTACTTCTACTTGCACATCATTATCTGCACATCTATCACTCCAGTGTTAATTTGATACATTTTAATTACCTCGCTACTATGTCCTATTTACTGCCTTACCTCCTCACGCCATTTGCACACACTGTATATAGACTTTGGTTTTTCTATTGTGTTATTTACTGTACGCTTGTTTATTCCATGTGTAACTCTGTGTTGTTGTTTGTGTCGCACTGCTTTGCTATATATTGGCAAGGTCGCAGTTGTAAATGAGAACTTGTTCTCAACTAGCCTACCTGGTTAAATAAAGGTGAAATAAAATAAATGTAAAAAGTGTACACCTCATGCATTCCTACCCACTAAATTGAATTTGTACTGTCCTCAGTAGCCTATCTAAAATAATACATTCTTTCTCTTGTTTTTGTAGTTAAATGCATAATTTGGCTGTTCTCGTCATGGGTTTAAATGGGTGAAAAGAAGGCTTCAAATTCCTACTCATGTTGTCTGTCCTTATTCAACAATAATACGTTCTTAGACCAAAAAGTGAAGGAAAAAAAATAATCACATTTTGTAATGACAGCAAGGACACTTGTGAGCATTGACCGTTCTGTGGGCTATAATAAACATAATAGATTTCAAGTCTATAGAAAGGAAGACAGAAGATGGAGCTACTAACCGAGTAAAAGAACTTTGATTTCTTTGCGTTCTCTCTTCTTCTGCTTTCGGAGAATCCTCTGAATCTCCTTGTCAATAGCAATAGTCTGCCTCTCTTCATCGTCCAGGAAACAAACGCAGGTCCGACGGCACCATTGCCAGCACGCCATGTCAAACTCACTAAAATAGGTAGATAAATATGTGTTTATAAATAGGCATACTATATTTATCAGGCTAAACCCAATAAAGTTGGCAGACAAGTGCACCGAATTTAGTCGTTCACCTGTGCACCGGGAAATTACGAGTGGTGTTTTTTTCCTCAGAATCAGAAACGTGATCATTGCATGTTTCTCAAACTGCTTCTTTATACCATTGAAACACACAAATGAGTCTCAATCATCAGACACAGATTGATTTTACTCTACTTTTTATTGCCTGTTTTATTATGGTCGTTAAATCACAATTAACTTTCCCGTTAGAAAACCTATGACAATTCTTGTCACGAACAAACAAGGAAGTTATTAAAAACAAATAAGTCATCTTTTTTAATCAAAACGATTTACCTTCAATGTGTCACGCGCCTTGTAAAGCAGATAGGCCTACACCAGACTTTCGTTGCGACCAATCCATTCTCCCCGTGTCTCTAATATATTTCTTTAACTGCACGAAGTTTGCGTTGAAGCATGACAGAGTATTTCCCAGTTTCAATAACTTTTCATCTAAAACAAATAAGCAGGTCCGTGATTAGGTATACGCGTTCCATAAGAATATGCAGAGTATGTAGTTTGGTGAAACACTCTCAGTCAGTGGAGAACACCAAATTGAAAAGTCCCTCGGGGACATAGCCTAGAATAAATACTTTCAGACCTTGTTGGAGTAGGTTACTCATAATTTTCCTATTTCAAACGAACATTTCTTATGTATAATTACAGTGTCAATAGACATATGAATCATTCTAAAAGTGTTTTTGGTGTGAAATTAATGGCACAACAGGTATGTGTCACTCCTCTCCATATCCAACTTGCTGTATGTCAATCTTTTGTCTCAGCATGCAGAACCGGTTAGTCAGGACTTTCATGCACTCTCCAACAGCTATCAGATATTAAGATTGCCTGAGCTCCACATTGCCATGGGAACAAGGTGTGGTAAGCCACTGTTGAGAAAGGGAGGGGAAGTGAGAACAATATGGTGAATGGACAGTAAAAGGAAAGTTCCCTTCTTTCTGCCAAATACAGTAAATTAGGTGATAATAGTGATAACCCAAAGACAGGCATGAGTACATGGAAGAGGAAGCTCAGCTCAGGCAGTATGAGGTACAGCCCAGGGGAGCTGCCCAACCTATCCTCCCTATCTGTGGAAAATGGAATGAGGTAGCCAATACAAGGCATGATCAATGATTAATCCCAGAACAAATCATCTGGTATTTCATGGATGTTGCACCTGCCTCTGTCTGCAATCTATGTTGCTATTGCATAGCAGCCTACCCTACTGTTCTACTAGGCCTGATTACCTATGGTTCAACTTTGCTTTGTTGCCTCTGCTTGCTCAGCCCCACCCTGTGTATTGAGTGGAGACCATCCACACAGGTGAGGAGATTGATGACGACAGAATAAGGTTATGTTAAGACTTGTTGTGAAAACAATAAAACATGCATTCATTTATGCATTTGAAATGGAACATTTCATTTGTTTTTAAAACGTAATACTGTATGAATATATGTGATAGTTCAGCAAATCATGCTTTCAGAACGTAATGCTAGTAAGCATGTGTGACATACTCAAGACACACCTGTTTAACTACAGCATCAGTCAAAAGTTTGGACACAGCTACTTATTCAAGGGTTTTTCTTTGTTTTCACTGTTTTCTACATTGTAGAATAAAGGTGAAGACATCAAAACTATGAAATAACACAAATGGAATCATGTAGTAAACAAAAAAGTGTTAAACAAATCAAAATAGATTTTAGATTTTAGATTCTTCAAAGTAGCTACCCTTGATGACAGCTTTGCACACTATTGGCATTCTCTCAACCAGCTTCACCTGGAATACTTTTCCAAAAGTCTTGAAGGAGTTCCCACATATGCTGAGCACTTGTTGGCTTTTCCTTCACTCTGCCGGCGAACTCATCCCAATCCATCTCATTTGGGTTGAGGTCGGGTGATTGTGGAGGCAAGGTCATCTGATGCAGCACTCCATCACTCTCATTCTTGGTCAAATAGCCCTTACACAGCCTGGAGGTGTGTTGGGTCATTGTCCTGTTGAAAATAAATGATAATTCCACTAAGCGCAAACCAGATGGGATGGCATAACGCTGCAGAATGCTGTGGTAGCCATGCTGGTTAAGTGTGCCTTGAATGCTAAATAAATCACAGACAATGTCACCAGCAAAGCACCCCCACACCATCACACCTTCACCTCCATGCTTCGCCGTGGGAACCACACATGTGGAGATCATCTGTTCACATACTCTGCATCTCGCAAAGACACGACGGTTGGAACCAAAAATCTCAAATTTGGACTCATCAGACCAAAGGACAGATTTCCACCGGTCTAATGTCCATTGCTCATGTTTCTTGGCCCAAGCAAGTCTCTTCTTCTTATTGGTGTCCTTTAGTATTGGTTTCTTTGCAGCAATTCGACCATGAAGGCCTGATTCACGCAGTCTCTTCTGAACAGTTGATGTTGAGATGTGTCTGTTACTTGAACTCTGTGAAGCATTTATTTGGGCTGCAATTTCTGAGGCTGGTAACTCTAATGAATTTATCCTCTGCACAGAGGTAACTCTGGGTCTTCCATTCCTGTGGCGTCCTCATGAGAGTCAGTTTCATCATAGCGCTTGATGGTTTTCGCGACTGCACTTGAAGAAACGTTCAAAGTTCTTGAAATGTTCCGTATTGATTGACCATGTCTTAAAGTAATGATGGACTGTCATTTCTCTTTGCTTATTTGAGCTTTTCTTGCCATAATATGGACTTGGTCTTTTACCAAATTGGGCTACCTATTGTATACCACTCCTACCATGTCACAAACAACTGATTGGCTCAAACGCATTAAGAAGGAAAGAAATTCCACAAATTAACTTTTAACAAGACACACCTGTTAATTGAAATGCATTCCAGGTGACTACCTCATGAAGCTGGTTGAGAGAATGCCAAGCGTGTGCAAAGCTGTCATCAAGGCAAAGAGTGGCTACTTTGAAGAATCTCAAATCTCATATATAAAACTACATGATTACATATGTGTTATTTCATAGTTTTGATGTCTTCACTATTATTCTACAATGTAGAAAATAGTAAAAATAAAGAAACACCCTTGAATGAGTAGCTGTGTCCAAACTTTTGACTGGTACTGTACATTGCTTAAATATACCATTACATGATGTAAGGCTACTTCTTTAAGGTTATCAGTGAACTGACACTATCAGTTAAATAAAGGCAATAGGGTGGAAACCAAGCGCTCACCCTTTCTGTCAGATACGTGAAATGTTAGGTTACGTCTATGAAGTACAGTACGTCCCAAAAACATGCAATTACCTTTATTGTCCACATGGTGTCACCTGGATCAACTTTATTAGCCTACAGCAGTGGTGACTATGCATTGCAGCTGCATGAGTAAATTCTACACTGCAAAAAATAAGATTGTTGTCAAATAAGGATAGTGGGGATGTGTGTGTGAAATACACTGAAATAAAGAAATCAATCAATCAACTAATCATGCACGTTGCTGCATCAAGTACCCTTTTCTCTGTGTTGCTCTTCTGTATGCATGGCTTTGCCTGGAATGCAAACTATTTCTGTTTCACTTTAACGTTATTGTTTCAAAAAAGTGTGCAGACATAATACATGTGTATGTGAAGCATGATACCCTAATAATGTTCAGAATGTACATTTAGTCAGTGGAACTGAGCCATACAGCATTCACAGTATTGATGCGTCTCTGCAGTAGTAGGGCCATAGCCAGTTCAAAGCTACAGTAGTTCATCAATATCATCATCAGTGGAACATACAGTGCATTCAGAAACTATTCAGACCCCTTGACTTTTTCCAAATGTTGTTATGTTACAGCCTTATTCTAAAATTGATTAAATCGTTTTTTCCCTCATCACTCTACACACCATACCCCATAATGACAAAGCAAAACAGATTAAATAAAAAAAAAAAAAAATGAAATATCACATTTACATAAGTATTCAGACCCTTTACTCAGTACGTTGTTGAAGCAGCTTTGACAACTATTACAGCCTTGAGTCTTCTTGGGAATGACACTACAAGCTTGGCACACCTGTAAGGGGTGGCAGGGTAGCCTAGTGGTTAGTGTTGGACTAGTAACCGAAAGTTTGCCAGTTCAAATCCCAGAGCTGACATGGTACAAATCTGTCTTTCTGCCCCAGAACAGGCAGTTAACCCACTGTTCCTAGGCCGTCATTGAAAATAAGAATTTGTTCTTAACTGACTTGCCTTGTAAAATAAAGGTAAAGAAATTGGGGGAGTTTATCCAATCAAACTTTGTCACATGTGCTGAATACAACAGGTGTAGACCTTACTGTGAATTAACCAACAATGCAAGTTAAGAAAATATTTACCTAAAAAGTAACACAATAAAATAACAATAACGAGGCTATATACAGGGGGTTCCGGTACAAAGTCAATGTGCAGGGAGAGAAAGGTTAGTTGAGGTAATTTGTACATATAGGTATAGGTAAAGTGACTATGCATAGATAATAAACAGCGAGTAGCAGCAGTGTAAAAACAAATGGGGGGGGTTCAATGCAAATAGTCGGGATGGCCATTTGATTAATTGTTCAGCAGTCTTATGGCTAGGGTAGAAGCTATTCAGGACTTGGCGCTCGGGTACTGCTTGCCATGCGGTAGCAGAGAGAACAGTCTATGACTTGGGTGACTAGAGTTTTTTAAAATTTTTGGGGCTTTCCTTTGACACCGCCTAGTATATAGGTCCTAGATGGCAGGAAGCTTGGCCCCAGTGATGTACTGGGCCGTACACACTACCCTCTGTAGCGCCTTATGGTCAGATGCCAAGCAGTTGCCATACCATGGTGCAGCTGTGGACATTTTTGAGGATCTGAGGACCCATGCCAAATCTTTTCAGTCTCCTTAGAGGGAAAAGATGCTGTTGTGCCGTCTTCACGACTGTCTTGGTGTGTAGGGACCATGATAGTTTGTTGGTGATGTGGGCACCAAGGAACTTGAAACTCTCGACCCACTCCACCACAGCCCCATCAATGTTAATGGGGGCCTGTTCGGCCCACCTTTTCTTGTAGTCGACGATCAGCTCCTTTGTCTTGCTCACATTGACGGAGAGGTTGTTGTCCTGGCACCACACTGCCAGGTCTCTGACGTCCTCGTTATAGGCTATAAGGGCACAAGGCGAGACCCAGATGCAGACACAGGAGGCAGATGGTTAGAGTCCAAGATGTTGATTAACAATCCAAAAGGGGTAGGCAAGAGAATGGTTGTTGACAGGCAAAAGGTCAAAACGAGTTCAGAGCTCCAGAGGTACAGAATGGCAGGCAGGCTCAAGTTCAGGGCAGGCAGAATGGTCAGGCAGGCGGGAATGGAGTCCAGAAAAACAAGCAAAGGTCAAAACCGGGAGGACTAGTAAAAGAGAATAGAAAAGCAGGAGCACGGGAAAAACACGCTGGTTGACTTTAAACCTACAAGACGAACTGGCACAGAGAGACAGGAAACACAGGGATAAATACACCAGGGAAAATAAGCGACACCTGCAGGGGGTGGAGACAATCACAAGGACAGACAATCACCCCCTCTAGGGTATCCTACCTGGGCGCATACCTGGCTGACCGGGTGTCGGCGGTGAAAATCGGCGATGAAGGCCAGGTCCAGGATGTCTTTAGCCGGAACCCAGCACCTCTCCTCCGGGCGATAACCCTCCCAGTCAACCAGATACTGGAAACCCCTACCCCGTGGTCGGACCCTCAGGAGGCGTCTCACCGTATACGCTGGCAGGCCATCGATGACACGGGGGGAGGGATGGGCCTAGAAGCAGAAGACAGAGAACAGTGAGACAAGGGTTTAATCCTGGAAACATGAAAAGTAGGGTGAACACGGAGGGTACGGGGCAACAGCAGATGGACAGCAGTGGGACTAATGACTCTAGAAATGGGGAAAGGGCCAATGAAACGGGGGGAAAGATTACAGGATTCTACCCGGAGGGGTAGGTCCCGAGTGGACAGCCATACCCTCTGCCCGACCCGATAGCGTGGAGCCAGAGTCAGGTGGTGGTCTGCTTGTCGACGATACCTTGAGGTAGTGTAGAGAAGAGCTGCCCTAGCTCTTTTCCAGATACGCCAACAGCGGCAGACGAACATCTGGGCTGAAGGTACGTTGACCTCAACTTCTTGCTCTGGGAAGAGCGGGGGCTGATACCCCATGGAGCATTCGAAAGGGGATAGTCGAGCAAGGGACAGTGTTGCTGGCATATTCCACACAGACCAGTTGCTGACTCCAAGTGGTGGGGTTACTGGCAACCAGACACCGGAGTGCCGTCTCCATATCTTGATTGGCTCGCTCCGACTGGCCGTTATATTGGGGATGAAACCCAGAGGACAGGCTGGCTGACGACCCAATAAGAGTGAAGAACGCCTTCCAGAATTGGGACAAGAACTGAGGACCCTGGTCTGAGACAACGTCAACTGGGAGTCCATGGATACTGAAGACGTGCTGCACCATAAGCTGGCCCATCTCCTTGGCTGATGGTAACATAGGAAGAGGGATGTAATGGGTGGCCTTGGAGAATCTGTCCACCACCGTCAGAATGGTGGGGTTGCCATCCGACGGAGGAAGCCCAGTGACGAAATCCAGAGAAATATGGGACCAGGGGCGATGAGGGACTGGAAGTGGCTGTAGGAGGCCAGACTGAGCTTGCCGCGGAGTCTTGCTTTGAGCGCATACCATGCATGCGGCGATGAAGCCCGAGACATCAGGAACCATGGTAGGCCACCAGAAGCGTTGACAGAGGAAAGCCAAGGTCCGACGAGTACCAGGATGACAGGTAAGCCTGGAGGAGTGAGCCCATTCCAGGACCTTAGACCAGACCGCATCAGGCACAAACAGACAGTTAGCCCCCCCCCTTGGCGACCGCTAAGAAGCCACCAAACAAGAGGCAGGGAGGATGGTCTTAGATTCAGTGGAACTATATAGACGGGAGAGAGTGTCCGGCTTCACGTTTTTGGACCCTGGGCAGAGCCCACCGGGGCTGCCTGGAATTAAGGCGTTTGGCTGTAGATATTCCAGATTCTTGTGGTCGGTCCAGACCAAAAATGGATGTTCAGCTCCCTCCAGCCAGTGTCTCCACACCTCCAGTGCCATCTTGACTGCCAGGAGTTCTCGGTTACCCACGTCGTAGTTTCTTTCTGCACAGTTGAGTCGATGGGACAGGAAGGCACAGGGATGAAGTTTTTGGTCCTGGGCAGATCACTGGGACAGGATGGCCCCCACTCCAACATCAGAAGCATCAACCTCAACCACAAATTGACAGGATGGGTCCGGATGAATGAGGATGGGTGCTGTTGTGAACCGATGCTTCAGGTCCACAAAAGCTTTGTTGACAGCTGGAGACCATGTAAACGGTACTTTGGGAGAGGTGAGTGCAGAGAGGGGGGGCGCCAGGGTGCTGTAAACCTGAATGAAACGGCTGTAGAAGTTAGCAAAACCTCAGAAACGTTGCAACTGCACCCTGGATGTGGGTTGAGGCCAATCTACCACTGCTTTCACCTTTCCAGGACCCATCTGGACATTTCCCTCAGCTATGAAAGGAGATGGTAGAGCGGTGGAATTCACACTTTTCGGCTTTTACTAACAATTGGTTCTCCAGGAGGTGCTGAAAGACCTGTCGGACATGCAGAACATATTCTTGGGTAGACCGGGATAAACCAGGATGTCGTCAAGGTATACGAACACAATGTCCCAGGAGCATATCGTTTACCAGGGCCAGGCATGGCCTGGTACTCATAATGTCCGCTGGCTGTGTCTTCCACTCATCTCCTTCATGTATCCGAACCAGGTGGTAGGCATTCCGAAGGTCCAGCTTGGGAAAAATGGTGGCCCCCTAGAGAGGTTCAAAAGCTGAGGAGAGGAGTGGTTGTGGGTAACGATTCTTAATCTTAATATCATTAAGACCCCGATAGTCAATGCATGGACGCTTGGTCTTTTCCTTCTTCTCCACAAAGAAAAACCCTGCACCGGCAGGAGAAGCAGATGGACGGACAGCCCCAGTAGCCAGAGACTCCTCTATGTCCTCCTCCATGGCCTTGGTCTCCGACCCAGATAGTGAATATAACCTACCACGAGGTGGTGTGGTGCCTGGGAGGAGATCAATGGCACAATCATAAGGACGATGCAGGGGAAAAGAAGTAGCCCGTGCCTTGCTGATAACCTCCAGGAGGTCGTGGTACTCTGTGGGGACGGTAGAGAAATCAGTGACTTGACTTAAGCCCTGAGGAGGCTGTCTCGGGGAAGGCTGCGCTGCTTTGAGGCAATGGGAATGGCAAAATGGACTCCAACCTAGGCTTGAACTTGTGGTCCAATCAGTAACGGGGTTGTGTTTTTTAAGCCAAGAAAATCCCATAACAACTGGAACATGGGGAGGCTCAATGAGAAGCAGCTGTATAGCCTCACTGTGATTTCCTGAAACCTGTAGATTAACAGGAATAGTGCTGTGGGTAACTCTACCAATGGAGCGTCCGTCCAGTGCTCTAGCGTCCATGGGAACAGAGAGAAGATGAGTTGGAATACCTAACTCAGAAACTAGAGTAGCATCCATAAAACTCTCATCTACCCCAGAGTCAATGAGCATCCGTAGAGATTTAGTCTGGTCTCCCCACAGCAGTATAACAAAGGAGGAAGTACGGTTAACTTCTTAGGGAGTGGCAGCAGAGGTGACGGTATTGGAGAGTCTGGCGTGCCCAAAGTAAAATGCCTGCCACTCAGGCCCAGAAAATAGGATATGCACATAATTAGTACTATTGGATAGGAAACACTCTGAAGTTTCTAAAAGTGTCAACATAATGTATGTGAGTATAACAGAACTGATATAGCAGGCAAAAACCAGAGGAAAATCCATCCGGATTTGCATTTTTTTTTGTACATGACCTTTTTGTCCAGGCTGCCTATTGATTTTAATGGGAACCAGCTCCTAGACTGCAGTACCTATGGCTTCCACTAGATGTCAACAGTCTTTATACAGTGTCTGGTGGCTCTAGCACTAAGCAGAACAGATAGGAAGTGAAGTGAAGGGATCACATTTGTCAACAACGTTTGACGGGCGCGAGATTGTGAGCACGCCCCACTTTATTTTCCTTTCCTATTGTTCACGTTATCGTCCGGTTGAAATATTACAGTAAACATACATAAAAGGATACCTAAGGATACATATAGGAATAGGAAAGGAAAATAAAGTGGTGCGCGTTCACAATCTCGCGCCCGTCAAACGTTGTAAACAAAAGTGGTCCCCTGACTACTTTCTCTTCATATCCGTTCTGCTTACTGCTAGACCTTCCAGACTTTGTATAAAGACTGTTGACATTTAGTGGAAGCCATAGGTACTGCAGTCTCAGTCCTACACAACATTGTATGCAATAGGCTGCAAATCTTGATGGATTTTCCTCGGGTTTTTGCCTGCTATATCAGTTCTGTTATACTCACAGACATTATCTTAACGGTTTTAGAAACTTCAGAGTGTTTCCTATCCAATAGTACTAATTATGTGCCTATCCTATTTTCTGGGCCTGAGTGGCAGGCATTTTACTTTGGGCACGCAGACTCTCCAAAACCGTCTCCTCTGCTGCCGCTCCCTAAGAAGTTAAAGGTCTGGCTCACATCGGCTACCGAGAGCATTATCACACAGTAATACGGAACAGCTGGTGCTCTCATGCATGCTTCAGTGTTGCTTTCCTCGAAGCGAGTATAAAAGGCATTTAGCTCGTCTGTTTGGTTCGTGTCACTGGGTTTCCCTTTGTAGTTCGTAATAGTTTTCAAGCCCTGCCATATCTGACGTGCGCTAGAGCCGGTGTAGTAGGATTAAACATTGATCCTGTTTTGACGCTTTGCCTGTTTGATGGTTCGTCTGAGGTCCTAGCAGGATTTCTCATAAGCGTCCGGATTAGTGTCCCGCTCCCTGAAAGCGGCAGCTCTAGCCTTTATCTCGATGTGGATGTTGCCTGTAAGCCATGGCTTCTGGTTGGGATATGTACGTACGGTCACTGTGGGGACAACGTCGTCGATGCACTTATTGATGAAGCCGATGACTGAGGTGGTAAACTCGTGTAAATAGCCGGTCTTTTTCGTATATACAGTGGGGCAAAAAAGTATTTAGTCAGCCACCAATTGTGCAAGTTCTCTCACTTAAAAAGATGAGAGAGCCCTGTAATTTTCATCATAGGTACACTTCAACTATGACAGACGAAATGAGAAAAAGAAATCCAGAAAATCACATTGTAGGATTTTTAATTTATTTATTTGCAAATTATGGTGGAAAATAAGTATTTGGTCAATAACAAAAGTTTATCTCAATACTTTGTTATATACCCTTTGTTGGCAATGACAGAGGTCAAACGTTTTCTGTAAGTCTTCACAAGGTTTTCACACACTGTTGCTGGTATTTTGGCCCATTCCTCCATGCAGATCTCCTCTAGAGCAGTGATGTTTTGGGGCTGTCGCTGGGCAACACGGACTTTCAAAGATTTTCTATGGGGTTGAGATCTGGAGACTGGCTAGGCCACTCCAGGACCTTGAAATGCTTCTTACAGCCACTCCTTCGTTGCCCGGGCGGTGTGTTTGGGATCATTGTCATGCTGAAAGACCCAGCCACGTTTCATCTTCAATGCCCTTGCTGATGGAAAGAGGTTTTCACTCAAAATCTCACGATACATGGCCCCATTCATTCTTTCCTTTACACGGATCAGTCGTCCTGGTCCCTTTGCAGAAGGGGCCCCAAAGCATGATGTTTCCACCCCCATGCTTCACAGTAGGTATGGTGTTCTTTGGATGCAACTCAGCATTCTTTGTCCTCCAAACACGACGAGTTGAGTTTTTACCAAAAGTTATATTTTGGTTTCATCTGACCATATGACATTCTCCCAATCCTCATCAGGATCATCCAAATGCTCTCTAGCAAACTTCAGACGGGCCTGAACATGTACTGGCTTAAGCAGGGGGACACGTCTGGCACTGCAGGATTTGAGTCCCTGGCGGCGTAGTGTGTTACTGATGGTAGGCTTTGTTACTTTGGTCCCAGCTCTCTGCAGGTCATTCACTAGGTCCCCGTGTGGTTCTGGGATTTTTGCTCACCGTTCTTGTGATCATTTTGACCCCACGGGTGAGATCTTGCGTGGAGCCCCAGATCGAGGAAGATTATCAGTGGTCTTGTATGTCTTCCATTTCCTAATAATTGCTCCCACAGTTGATTTCTTCAAACCAAGCTGCTTACCTATTGCAGATTCAGTCTTCCCAACCTGGTGCAGGTCTACAATTTTGTTTCTGGTGTCTTTTGACAGCTCTTTGGTCTTGGCCATAGTGGAGTTTGGAGTGTGACTGTTTGAGGTTGTGGACAGGTGTCTTTTATACTGATAACAAGTTCAAACAGGTGCCATTAATACAGGTAACGAGTGGAGGACAGAGGAGCCTCTTAAAGAAGAAGTTACAGGTCTGTGAGAGCCAGAAATCTTGCTTGTTTGTATGTGACCAAATACTTATTTTCCACCATAATTTGCAAATAAATTCATAAAAATCCTACAATGTGATTTTCTGGATTTTTTCCCCTCATTTTGTCTGTCATAGTTGAAGTGTACCTATGATGAAAATTACAGGCCTCTCTCATCTTTTTAAGTGAGAGAACTTGCACAATTGGTGGCTGACTAAATACCTTTTTGCCCCACTGTATCTTAATCTCACTTGCTATCCACTAACTAAATATACTTATCTGCAACCCGCCTCACCCAATGTGGTACGAATCTGCTATTTTTATTTCTTATAACTGGAACTTCAGGAGCTAGCCAGCTAACTAGCTAATAGTCTTTGTTAGCCACGGCCTTGCCTTTTTTTCCTCGTCATCAGCCAGCCTTAGCTTGGACAACACCTGCCAGTCTGCACAGCGAGATATCAACTTTTGTTGACACGGAGCCCCACCGATCCATCACAACTGGACTGCCAACGTGATCGCCCGATGTGGTCTCAACAGGCTATTCTGTTACGATGTCGCCGAAGAACCAGCTACTAGCCCCGGCCCGCTAGCTTATCTAAACGCTATGTCCCCTGCTTGCCTAGCATAGTAGTGACTACCAAACAGCCCCCTGACTCACCTATTGCTTCTCTTTTGACCCTATGATCCCTCGGCTACACAGCTGATGCCCCCCTGGACTGTTTCAATAACACAATACCTAATTTAATTTACCTGTCGGCCCCAGCCTCAAACTCAGGTCCTGTATGTATCTAACTGACCCGCTCTGCCCATTCATCCCCATTTACCTGTTGTTGTCTTAGCTCTCCTGATCAACACCTGTGATTGCTTTATGCCTCTCTCTAATGTCAATATGCCTTGTCTACTGCTGTCTTGGCTAGTTTTTACTGTTTTATTTCACTGTAGAGCCTTCAGTCCCGCTCAAAATGCCTTAGATAGCTCTTTTGTCCGACCCCACACACATGCGGAGACCTCACCTGGCTTAACTTGTCCCTCCAGAGACGAATCCTCCCTTATCGTCACTCAACGCCTAGGTTTACCTCCACTGTACTCACATCCTACCTTACCCTTGTCTGTATATTATGCCTTGAATCTATTTCACCAAGCCCCGAAATGTGCTCCTTTTATTCCCTTTTCAGGGAAGCAACTTTTCAGGGAAGTTAGGAACCAATATACACGGGCAGTAAAGAAAGCAAAGGCTAGCTTTGTGCATCCTGTAGCACAAACTCCCAAAAGTTCTGGGACACTGTAAAGTCCATGGAAAATAAGAGCACCTCCTCCCAGCTGCCCACTGCACAGAGGCTAGGAAACAATGTCACCAACAATAAATCTATGATAATCGATCATTTCAATAAGAATTTTTCTATGGCTGGCCATGCTTTCCACCTGGCTACCCCTACCCTGTTCAACAGCTCTGCACCCGCCACAGCAACTTGCCCAAGCCTCCCCCACTTCTCATTCACCCAAATCCAGATATCTGATGTTCTGAAAGAGCTGCAAAATCTGGATCCTTACAAATCAGCTGGGATAGACAATCTGGACCCGCTCTTTCTAAAATGATCTGCCGTAATTGTTGGAACCCCTATTACTAGACTGTTCAACCTCTCTTTCGTATCGTCTGAGATCCCTAAAGATTGGAAAGCTGCCGCGGTCATCCCCCTCTTCAAAGGGGGTGACACTCTAAACCCAAACTGTTACAGACCTATATCTATCCTACCCTGCCTTTCTAAAGTCTTTGAAATCCAAGTTAATAAACAGATCACCGACCATTTCGAATCCCACCGTACCTCCTCCGCTGTGCAATCTGGTTTCCGAGCTGGTCATGGGTGCACCTCAGCCATGCTCAAGGTCCTAAGCGATATCATAAACAAAGTATCCTTCACTCATGCTGTCAAACATACCCTCTTAAAACGGACTATCCTACTGATCCTCGACTTCGGCGATGTCATTTACAAAATAGCCTCCAACACTCTACTCAGCAAATTGGATGCAGTCTATCACAGTGCCATCCGTTTTGTCACCAAAGCCCCATATACTACCCACCACTGCGACCTGTATGCTCTCAATGGATGGCCCTCGCTTCATATTCGTCGCCAAACCCACTGACTCCAGGTCATCTATAAGTCTTTGCTAGGTAAAGCCCCGCCTTATCTCAGCTCACTGGTCACCATAGCAGCACCCATCCATAGCACGCGCTCCAGCAGGTATATTTCACTGGTCACCCTCAAAGCCAACTCGTCCTTCGGCCGCCTTTCCTTCCAGTTCTCTGCTGCCAATGACTGGAACGAATTGCAAAAATCACTGAAGCTGGAGACTTATATCTCCCTCACTAACTTTAAGCATCAGCGTCAGAGCACCTTACCAATGATTGCACCTGTATGTCGCCCATCTGTAAATAGCCCACCCAACTACCTCATCCCCATATTGTTATTTTCTTCTGCTCCTTTGCACCCCAGTATCTCTACTTGCACACTCACCTTCTGCACATCTATCACTCCAGTGTTAATTTGCTAAATTGTAATTATTTAGTCACTATGGCCTATTTATTGCCTTACCTCCCTAATCTTACTACATTTGCACACACTGTATATAAACATTTCTATTGTGTTATTGACTGTACGTTTGTTTATCCCATGTGTAACTCTGTGTTGTTTGTGTCACACTGCTTTGCTCTATCTTGGCCAGGTCGCAGTTGTAAATGATAACTTGTTCTCAACTGGCCTACCTGGTTAAATAAAAGTTAAGTAAAATAAATAAATAAAAATAAATACAAAAGATTTTGCTATGACTTTTATGTGGATGATGTTAAAAATATTTGTTGGTCTGATGTGATTAATGAGGAGCATCCAGACGCTGCACTTGTTGAATTCATGAAATTGCTTCTGCCAATTATTGATAAACATGCACCTGTGAGGAATTGAAACACTGTATGATTGGAAGAGATGGGGCAAAAGGAGTGGTTAGTAAGTCTGGCTGCACATCTGACTGGCTTACTTATTGCAAATTGAGAAATGATGTGACTAAATGCAACAAAAAGAATAAGAAACTGTACTATGAAGCCAAGATCAATGATATAAAGAATGATGTAGAAAAACACTTTGGAGTACTTTAAATGAAATGATGGGAGAAAGAAATTCAATCCATCTTTCATCAAATCAGATGACTTATTCATCACGAAACCATTTGATGTTGCCAATTATTTTAATGATTATTTCATTGGCAAAGTGGGGAAACTTAGGCAGGAAATACCAATAAAGAACAGTGAGCAATTGTATTCATGCATAAAAAACTAATAATGAAAGAAAAGAATTGCAAGTTTGAATTTTGTAAAGTTAGTGTGGGAGAGGTGGAAAAATTGTTATCGATCAATAAGGACAAGCCTCCTGGCATTGACAACTTAGATGGAAAGCTACTGAGGATGGTAGCGGACTCTATAGCCACACCTATCGGTCATATTTTTAATCTGTGCCAAGAGGAAAGTCTTTGTCCTCTGTCCTGGAGGGAAGCCTAAGTAATTCCGTTACCAAAGAGAGGTAAAGTGGCCTTTACTGGTTCAAACAGCTTATGTGTTATGGTTTTCTTTAATGGAATCTTTTCTAATGTTAATCATGTAAAGTGTGGTGTACCGCAGGGCAGCTCTCTAGGCCCTCTATTCTTTTCTATTTTTACCAATGACCTGCCACTGGCATTAAGCAAAGCATGTGTGTCTATGTACGTATGCTGATGATTCAACCATATACGCATCAGCAACCACAGCTAATGAAGTCACTGAAACCCTTAACAAAGAGTTGCAGTCTGTTTTCGAATGGGTGGCCAGTAATAAACTGGTCCTGAACATCTCTAAAACTAAGATCATTGTATTTGGTACAAATCATTCCTTAAGTTCTAGACCTCAGCTGAATCTGGTAATGAATGGTGTGGCTGTTGAACAAGTTGAGGAGACGAAATTACTTGGCGTTACTTTAGATTGTAAACTGTCATGGTCAAAACACCTAGATTCAATTGTTGAAAAGATGGGGAGAGGTCTGGCCGTAATAAAGAGATGCTCTGCTTTTTTGACACCACACTCCAAAAAGCAAGTTCTGCAGGCTCTAGTTTTGTCTAATCTTGATTATTGTCCAGTCGTGTGGTCCAGTGCTGCAAGGAAAAACCTAGTTAAGCTGCAGCTGGCCCAGAAAAGAGCGGCACGTTTTGCTCTTAATTGTAGTCAGAGGGCTGATATAAATACTATGCATGCCAGTCTTTCTTGGCTAAGAGCTGAGGAGAGACTGACTGCATCACTTCTTCTTTTTATAAGAAACATTCATGTGTTGAAAATCCCTAATTGTTTGCATACAGTGAGGGAAAAAAGTATTTGATCCCCTGCTGATTTTGTACGTTTGCCCACTGACATAGAAATGATCAGTCTATAATTTTAATGGTAGGTTTATTTGAACAGTGAGAGACAGAATAACAACAAAAAAATCCAGAAAAACACATGTGAAAAACATTATAAATTGATTTGCATTTTAAAGAGGGAAATAAGTATTTGACCCCCTCTCAATCAGAAAGATTTATGGCTCCCAGGTGTCTTTTATACAGGTAACGAGCTGAGATTAGAGGACACTCTTAAAGGGAGTGCTCCTAATCTCAGTTTGTTACCTGTATAAAAGACACCTGTCCACAGAAGCAATCAATCAATCAGATTCCAAACTCTCCACCATGGCCAAGACCAAAGAGCTCTCCAAGGATGTCAGGGACAAGATTGTAGACCTACACAAGGCTGGAATGGGCTACAAGACCATCGCCAAGCAGCTTGGTGAGAAGGTGACAACAGTTGGTGCGATTATTCGCAAATGGAAGAAACACAAAATAACTGTCAATCTCCCTCGGCCTGGGGCTCCATGCAAGATCTCACCTCGTGGAGTTGCAATGATCATGAGAGTGGTGAGGAATCAGACCAGAACTGCACGAGAGGATCTTGTCAATGATCTCAAGGCAGCTGGGACCATAGTCACCAAGAAAACAATTGGTAACACACTACACCGTGAAGGACTGAAATCCTGCAGTGCCCGCAAGGTCCCCCTGCTCAAGAAAGCACATATACATGCCCGTCTGAAGTTTTCCAATGAACATCTGAATGATTCAGAGGACAACTGGGTGAAAGTGTTGTGGTCAGATGAGACCAAAATGGAGCTCTTTGGCATCAACTCAACTCGCCGTGTTTGGAGGAGGAGGAATGCTGCCTATGACCCCAAGAACACCATCCCCACTGTCAAACATGGAGGTGGAAACATTATGCTTTGGGGGTATTTTTCTGCTAAGGGGACAGGACAACTTCACCGCATCAAAGGGATGATGGACGGGGCCATGTACCGTCAAATCTTGGGTGAGAACCTCCTTCCCTCAGCCAGGGCATTGAAAATGGGTCGTGGATGGGTATTCCAGCATGACAATGACCCAAAACAGACGGCCAAGGCAACAAAGGAGTGGCTCAAGAAGAAGCACATTAAGGTCCTGGAGTGGCCTAGCCAGTCTCCAGACCTTAATCCCATAGAAAATCTGTGGTGGGAGCTGAAGGTTCGAGTTGCCAAACGTCAGCCTCGAAACCTTAATGACTTGGAGAAGATCTGCAAAGAGGAGTGGGACAAAATCCCTCCTGAGATGTGTGCAAACCTGGTGGCCAACTACAAGAAACGTCTGACCTCTGTGATTGCCAACAAGGGTTTTGCCACCAAGTACTAAGTCATGTTTTTCAGAGGGGTCAAATACTTATTTCCCTCATTAAAATGCAAATCAATTTATAAAAATTTTCACATGCGTTTTTCTGGATTTTTTTGTTGTTATTCTGTATCTCACTGTTCAAATAAACCTACCATTAAAATTATAGACTGATCATTTCTTTGTCAGTGGGCAAACGTACAAAATCAGCAGGGGATCAAATACTTTTTTCCCTCACTGTACACACAGCTCTGACAAACACACTTATCACACCAGACATGCCACCAGGGGTCTTTTCACAGTCCCCAAATCCAGAACAAATTCAAGAAAGTGTACAATATTATATAAAGCCCTAAATGCATGGAACTTCCTTCAATCTCCTGTTGCTCAAATGAACAGCAAACCCGGTTTAAAAAAACAGATAAAGAAACACCTCGCGGCACAACGCCTCTCCCCTATTTGACCTAGATAATTTGTGTGTATACATTGATATGTAGGCTACGTGTGCCTTCTTGTCTATTGATGTCATTCTGTATTATGTTTCATGTTTTGTGTGCACCCCAGGAAGAGTAGCTGCTGCTTTTGAAACAGCTAATGGGGATCCAAATAAAATACCAAAAATACCATATCTATGAACATTTGAATATCTTGGCCATGTACTGTTATAATCGCAACCCGGCATAGCCAGAAGAGGACTGGCCATCCCTCAGAGCCTGGTTCCTCTCTAGGTTTTTTCCCAGGTTCTTGCCTTTCTAGGGAGTTTTTCCTAGCCACCGTGCTTCTACATCTGCATTGCTTGCTGTTTGGGGTTTTAGGCTGGGGTTCTGTACAGCACTTTGTGACATCGGCTGATGTAAAAAGGGCTTTATAAATAAAATGTGATTGATTGAATTTGATTGATAATATTCAGTTATGGACATCAAAATCCGAGTCAGGAATATTGCATACTTAAATGTCAGGCCCAATATTTTCAAAAATCACAATTATTTCAAACTGATCAAACAAACAATCAGTAGAGAACTGCAAGTAGCAGACAAGAAAGAGATCATTCTCCCAAATTAAAAAGTTACATGTTGGTTTCCTTGTACCTTATAGGCAGTCTATGGACAAGGTAAGACCACAATCTGTGCTTTGTTGTCACACGCCATGTCCAAATCGTTTTAATGTAACTTAATTGAGCTAGAAAACCACTTTTGGACAATTTAGGATGATTTGTACATGAAATCTGAAAATTCAAGTCGCATTGGTTTTGTGCCGCATTTTGAAACAGTGACCGGGTAAACAAAAACAAAGCATGATTTGTAGTCTTACATTGTCCATAGACTGGTTACATAAGGAAACCAATATGTAATTTTGTAATTTGGTTGAACCATTCCAATGAATTAATAAAAATTATAATTGAGCAATGCATATCTGCATGTCTTTCTCGGGTGTTGAATTGTACCTACCATAATGTTGCAACATTTATGTTCTACTTTAGCAACAATGAACTGTTCTGCATTCAAGTGCTATCAGAGTTTTTGTAAGCTCCTAGTTCTCAGTGTGAAATTTCAATTGAATGACTCTCCAAGTCGGAAATACAAATGGGAAACTCAGAGAAAATGGTGTTGTCATGACGTTGGCCTGTTGGTGAGATTTATGACCCCCATAAATACCTTTCCCCCCATTTTCTCTCTCTCTCTACTCAGAGGGACTATTGAAAATCTCTTTGTTAACATGAAGAGAGTATGGTAACGTCAAAAGGATGGGGAAAGGAACCATATTTCGGTAATCAAACCAGCTGAAAAGATGCTTTGGTACTCAGGGGAATATGATGTCAGAACAGTTGGCATCTGGGACATTTTCAATAATGACAGGATGACATAAACTCGGAAAGTCTACACATTCTAGGTATCAGATTCACATGGAATTGTTGTACAATTTAAATATTTTTGTGGAAAGATTAAATGTAATTTTAGCTCCTAGAAATGAGTGAACTAGGCTCGACTCAGTGGCCCCGCTGTGAACAGACATGGGTTGTAAACTATGAAACATGCCCTCTCTCCTACCACTATATAAGCCCTTTACGAAATAATAACTTTCTGTTCCGAGGACGTTAGGACGACGGTCCGACGTTAAAAGGACTCAGATAATAACCTAACGATTGACAATAGAGCCTCCCACAATGCAGGCGATGGCTGCACGATGAAGTTGGTGAAGAGCAACTGCATATACTTACAGTCAACTGCAGTCAAAACGTCATGACCTTTGATCACATGATTTATTTAAAGTTAATGCAGTTGACATGTAAGTTGGTCATGGCTAGAAGGGATCCAGCTTGTCAAATTAATGTCAGATTAGAATTTTCGTAGCAAGTTAGGAGAATTAACATAGGAGGTTAGGATAATTAGGTTAAGGTTAGGAAAAGAGTTATCGTTAGCTAAAATAAAATAAAAAATAAACTTTTGACGTTAATTTGACAAAAGCTGGATCCCTTCCAGCCATAACCGCACTAGTCAGACCATCTCGGATGCTCCCAGTGGGTTCCATGTGTTTGATGCCATTCCATTTGCTCCTTCCCAGCCATTATTATGAGCCGTCCTCCCCTCAGCAGCCTCCACTGATGTTGACACTGCCATGTTGAGCTGAGCCTTGCTGTTGGAGAACCACTACAGTGTCCTTCCGACTTTCGGCTGTCACAGATGCACCTCCCCCAACTTCACTCAAAAAGCACATGAATGAAACCATAGAGGAAGAGGCAAAGTGATTTATACGCCTCAATCACACTGAATGTGTCATTGCACAAAATGGTCGTCATCGTCTGGATATGTGTGCAACAAAGGTTCAACATTCACCTTCTGCTACCATTTCTGTCAAGCCATCTGCACATATAATTTGATGCATACGTTCGATAAATCCAACGCATGCACCACACAGAATGCACTGCAAGTACATCTGCAATGCTGCAAGGCAAACGCAGCGATCCATTGGTGTACCAAAATGCAATGACGCTGTCGGTGTGATTAAGGCGTTACTCTGCCCAAAATCTGTCCTTGATAATAAGCCCACGAAGTGAGGAATTTTTGTATGGAGGTCAATGAAAATGTCAAATTTGGTCAACCAAAAACATAATTGCTAATTTGCTATGCAAGGCTTATTTGATCAACTAGAAGTTTCGTAATGGTTAGGTTCTTAAGAATGCACTGACATTTTTTTACAAGGCAAGTCAGTTAAGAACAAATTCTTATTTTCAATGACGGCCTAGGAACAGTGGGTTAACTGCCTGTTCAGGGGCAGAACGACACCTTGTCAGCTCGGGGAATTGAACTTGCAAACTTTCGGTTACTAGTCCAACACTCTAACCACTAGAGTGTCATAAGTTTGAGCACGTGACATTTCAGCAACTTTGAAAAAAACTATTTTATATTGTAGTTGTGCCTGTTGTCATAGAGATAGATACTCATCATGGATATAACCTGTTTTAGCGTGAACATTGCCATTGAGAGCTTTCACCATTTTAAACTAGTTAACTGTGTTGGGATTCCTATAAGTTGGGAGCAATCAGCCAATGAAGAAGAAAATGCACTACTTTAAAATGGAGATAGCCTCAATGGCGCGGGCCACTATTTCTATGGCCTGTTGATCACATACGTATCTGCCCTCTCATTGGCTAGAATGGTCCCATCTGATCTCGCCTCCACACACCTGCCTTCCATCTTTGAAGACCTGCACTTCTGTTTTTCTTCTTCTTCGTTGGGGTTTTACGGCGGACTACATCTAAAAAGTTGTATTGCCGCCGCCGCCTACTGTGCGGGATGAAAATAGGCGCCACTTGTAGTGTCCGGTGATTTTAATGCAGGAAAACTGAAATCAGTTTTACCTAATTTCTACCTTCATGTCACCTGTGCAACACCTGTGCACACAGAGTAGCATACATCATTTTCCCTCGCCCTCCATTTGAAAAATCTGACCATAACTCTATACTGATTCCTGTTTACAAGCTGTGAAGGAAGTTTTACTTTGTGCATCTTGGCTTTGTTGTCATAAACAATACTTGGTTCCTGCCTGTGCCTGGTAAAGATATGAGGGGGGCCATCATGACCTCCTCCTTTAGACTATTTGTCAGAATGCCCAGAATATATGTTCTTTAAGTTAACATAGGAGACGGTGCCAGAGACATGCCGGGAACCAACCCTGTGAACTATGTCTATGTAACGTGTCTGTAACCAGAATATAAGGAACCCATTAGAGCTTCTGACAGATGTTCACTATGGTGCATCAAATTTGTTGGAACCTCTCCAGTTAACTGATAATTAACAATGATTTATTTAAGGTCGACTTTGGGTGTCCCTGTGTAAGAATTTCCATGACAAAGCAAAAACTCAAACAGGAAGTACCAGTGATGCGCTCAATACAGAAGTGGTCCGATGACGTGGATGTTAATTTACAGGACTGTTTCGCTAATACAGACTGGAATATGAATACGAACATATCCCAACCAGAAGCCATGGATTATAGGCAACAACCGCACTGAGCTAAAGGCTAGAGCTGCTGCTTTCAAGGAGAAGGACACTAATCTGGCCGATTATAAGAAATCCTGTAAAGACCTCCGACGAACCATCAAACAGGCAAAGCGTCAATACAGGACTAAGATCGAATCCTACTACACCGGCTCTAACGCTCGTCGGATGAGGCAGAGCTTGCAAACTATCATAGATTACAATGGGAAATCCAGCCGAGAGCTTCCCAGTGACGCGAGCCTAGCAGATTAGCTAATTGCCTTCTATGCTCGCATCGAGTCAAGCATCACTGAACCATGCGTGAGAGCACTAGCTGTTCCAGACGACTGTGTGATCACGCTCTCCATAGCCAATGTGAGTAATACCTTTAAACAGGTTAACATTCACAAGGCCGCAGGGCCAAACGGATTACCAGGACGCGTACCCGGCCCATGTCTTCACTGACATTTTCAACCTCTCCCTGAACCAGTCTAAAATACCTACATGTTTCAAGCAGACCACCATAGTCCCTGTGCCCAAGAACGCTAAGGTAACCTGTCTAAATGACCACCGACCCGTAGCACCCACATCTGTAACCATGAAACGCTTTGAAAGGCTGGTCATGGCTCACATCAACACCATCATCCCAGAAACCCTAGACACACTCCAATTCGCATACTGCCCAACCAGATCCACAATCTATATTGCACTCCACATTGCCCTTTCCCACCTGGACAAAAGGACCACCTACGTGAGACAAAAGGAACACCTATGTACATCAGCGTTCAACACCATAGTGCCCTTCAAGCTCATCACTAAACTAAGGTTCCTGGGACTGAACATCTCCCTCTGCAGCTGGATCCTGGACTTCCTGACTTCCTGACTTCCTGACCCTCAACACAGGGGCCCCTCAGCAGTACGTGCTTAGTCCCCTCCTGTACTCCCTGTTCACCCACGACTGCGTGGTCACTCACGACTTCAACACCATCATCAAGTTTGCCGAGTAATGCAAGGTCTCTTTCATGATCATGTGAAACGTCAATTACTATTGAAATTCTGGGATGAGTTTTTCAATGATGTTAAAGGTAATTATGATGCAACTAAATGAATGACGGTGATACAATATGGATTACAATTATCATCATGAATATTAAGGCTATACTCACTTCATGTTACACACATAGACACTCAACCATGCAAATTGGCGGAGTTAATATTTATTTGGACAGCACACATTATAGTCTTACTCTTATACAGACATCGTACACACACTCACTAAATCACATCCAATATCATACACATCAACCTACTCATATTTACTAAACGCATAATATCTTGTCTCAATTTTCTAACATCTGTGGCATTGGCTCACAGGCAAACAGGCAAGGGAATAAAACAAATATTGCTAGAACCTATTTATTGAATTCTAAATATCAGACATTTGAACCGTGAACCATTTTGACCGTCATAATACCTCTGATGGCAGTAACTTTACAAGCACTAATTATGGTCAATTTAGACTGAGAATAGTATCTAGTTATGGTAAGGGGTGAAATAAGTACAGACAGTTATAATTGTAACGGTTTAGCAGATTATATAAAAAAGAAGATCAGTCTTTACGTGGCTAAAAGAAAAGGAATATAACATATACTGTTTACAGGAAACTACATCCTTTGATGAAGTTGCATGAAAAAAGGAAGGGGGTGGTGAAATCATTTTCTGTCATGGACAAAGTAACTCAAAAGGTGTGATGATATTAATTAACAAACATTTCGATCTGAATGTACAAATAGTCAGGAATGATTCGCAAGGAAGGTGGATCTTTTTTAATATGAAAGTGGACGAAAAGGAGATTTGGCTCATTAATCTCTATGGTCCAAATCAGGATGATCCATACTTCTTCGAAAACATTTATACCAATATATTGAACTTACATGCAACAAATGATCAAATCATTATGGTAGGAGACTATAACACAGTGTTAAGTACCTCAATGCAGCGTAAAGGTAATCATCCTACAAACTATCATCACCGTGCCCTTCAGGAAATCACAAATATTATGGACACATTAGAAATAGTGGATATTTGGAGACTAAAAAACCTTGACCTAGTGAGAGATACATGGATGAGACTTAATCAAGCTAGTCGTCTTCACTACTTTCTTGTATCTTTCTCTCTTGCATCAAAGGTTTAAAAAGTTTTAATAGGAGACAGAATGTGATCGGATCATCATCTAATTGGCATTCACATAACTCTTATAGATTTTCCAGGTGGACGGGGAATATTGGAAATTTAATTAAAGTTTACTGGAGGACAACTTATTTTTAACAAAGACAAAATAATTTATAAGTGAATTTTTCCAGCATAATATAGGTTCAGCAAATCCCCTTATTGTTTGGGATACCTTTAGATGTACCTTTGGAGGTCATTCAATTCAATATTCATCAATAATAAAAAAGCAGTTTCTGGCTGAAGAGACAAGACTAACAAAGGAAATCCATGAACTAATAGTACAGGTAGCAATACAAAAGATATACTACAGAGATTAAGTTAGTTAGTTAATTAGTTAGTTAGTTAAGTTAGAGGAAAAACAAAAAGAACTTGAGGAGCTTATTCAAGAAAGATCTAATGAAATCTATTACAAATATAAAGCAAACTGGATGGAATAACAATTCTAAATTCTAACAAAAAGAATTTGCAGAAACTCGTTACTGAAGACCGAGTCATCTATGATTCTCCGAATGATATCTTAAAAGAGGAAGCTAATTATTTTAGGCAGATGTTCTCTTTTCCGTCCCATCCTCTCCCACTGAATGAAGATTACGGTAAGGAATTCTATCCAAATAATATATATATATATTTTTTAACAAATGTACAGAAAGATCAGTGCGAAGGCCAAATTACAGAGGAATAATGTTTTGAGGCTGTTAAATCCTTTCAGTCTGGAAGAACCCCAGGGCTTGATATACAAAAAAGCTCCATTGTTAAATTGTTTTAACTACTCCTATAGAAATGGTAGTCTATCAGGTACTCAGCAGGGAGGTCTGATTTCTCTATTATTAAAACAAGACCCAGATGGCAAATATAAAGACCCAATCTATCTAAAAAACTGCATGCCCCTTACACTTCAATGTTGTAATGTAAAAATACTAGCAAAATGCATAGCTTTCAGAATTAAAAAGATTTTACCAGGTATTGTTCATCCTGATCAGGCATTTTTTTTACATGGACGATACATTGGAGATAATATACGACAACTACTAGAAATAATAGAACATCATAAAACATCTAAGAAGCCAGGCCTGGTATTTAAGATGATTTTGAAAAGGCATTTGATGAAGTAAGACTGGATTTTATTTATATTTCAGTTTCGGTGATTCTCTTATAAAATGGGTAAAAATAATGTAACCCCAGGTGTAAAATAGTAAATAATGTCTACTTCTCAGAGAGTTTTGAAATGTCAAGAGGAGTTAAATAAGGGTGTCCGCTGTCACCATATCTATTCGTTATGGCCATCGAAATGCTAGCTATTAAAATCAGATCCAATAACGACATTACAGGGTTAGAAATCCAAGGCTTAAAAACAAACGGTGTCCATGTATGCTGATGACTCAAGTTTTATATTAAGTCCGCAAGCTAGATCCCTGCAATCTCTCATTGAAGATCTAGATAACTTTTCTGTACTCTCTGGACTAAAACCTAATTATGATAAGTGTAAAATATTACGTATTGGATATTTAAAAAATACTACTTTTACATTACCCTCCAGTTTACCTATAAAATGGGCTGATGGTGAAGTAGACATACTTGGTATTCATATCACAAAATAATAAGCTCTACACAATGAATTTCAATAGAAAACTTGTATACAAGATCCCGCAACCATGGAGAGGTAAATACCTGTCTATTTATGGAAAAATTGCCCTGATTAACTCCTTAGTCACATCTCAGTTTACTCACTTACGTTATGGCGCTGCCTACTCCTGATGATTCGTTTTTTCAAATCATATGAGCGAAAAATATTTTGCTTTATCTGGGACGATAAACCAGACAAAATAAAGTGTGCCTATCTATATAATGAATATGAATTGGGTGGGTTGAGATTATTAAATATAAAAGCACTAAGCCTATCTCTAAAAGCTTCACTTATTCAAAAGTTTTACTTGAACCCTAAATGGTTCTCAAGTAGATTACTAAGAAAAGCTCATCCATTGTTTAAAAATGGCCTTTTTGCCTTTGTGCAGATTACTTTTTACAAAGTATCTCTTTTTCAAACAAGCATTGCAGAACTGGCTACAATTTCAATTTCATCCCCCTGAAAAGATAGAATAAGTATTACAACAAATATTATGGCTGAACTCAAATGTGCTGGTTGATAAAATACCTGTATTTATGGGAAAGTTTGAAAAGGGTATTTTGTTCTTAAATTATATTGTAAATTGGAATGGTAGAGTTTTGTCCTTCATGGAGTTATCAGAATTGTACAGAAAGGTCTGCTCAATCCAAGAGTACAATCAATTGATTACAGCATTACCCCCAAAATGGAGGAGGCAGGTGGCAGCGGGAGGAGGTAGGGAACTGGTCTGTCTGCCCAATATAAAGGATCAAAACACACGAAGGAATAAAAATAGCATAAATAGGAAAGTATACAAGTTTCATTTGAGGACCAGGATGTTGACAACTGTGCCATACAGATTGCAAAATAGTTGGGAAGAGATTTTTGATGTACCGATTCCATGGTACAGGGTGTATGAGTTGATATATAAAACAACGCAAGATTCAAGACTTCGTGCTTTTCAGCTAAAATTATTATATAGAATTCTTGCCACCAACAAAATGTTGAATATTAGGGACATAAAATCATCGAATCTCTGCCGATTTTGTTGTGAGGATACAGAATCAATAGATCATTTATTTTGCTATTGCCCTCAGGTAGCCTGTTTCTGGTCTCAGGTTAAGGAATGGTTGAAAATGCATAGCATTGATCTAAAATTTACCCTAGAAATAGTACTGTTAGGAGATCTGAGGAGACCGGGTCAGTCAATTACTAATATACTAATACTCCTGGTATAAGTATTTATCGTCAACTTGCAATCTGTGGATTCTATTTGATTAGATAGATTGAAATTGTACGTTAAACATCATAGCATAGTTGAAAGATATATGTTGCGTAGAAATCCGAAGAGCGTGGCCAGCAGAGATAGGTGGGATGGGCTGAGGGAAGCTGAGGGTTGGGATGTGGAATAGGAGACAAGTGGGAGTGGAGTTGCTGTGCGGGAGATAGAATGATGGTCAAAGATAAAAGTACAAAATAAAGTCAAAATAAAACATAATAAAAAGTATGTTGGAATGACACTGAGGGTGAGTGTTTATACAGCTAATGCCGGTTTGCCCGAGGCTGATGCCTTGCAGGTGTTTGTACATGTGATGGTCCTGTGTGTAGCTGTGTAGAGAGTCAGGCGCAGGACAGCAGAATAGAGTAATCAAAGTAATTTACTCAAAATACACAATAAATAGCGGAAACACACGAGCCCACAAAAACAGACTGTGTAACAACAAAACAATCAATCACAAAGACATCGGGGGGACAGAGGTTTAAATAAGGAACATGTAATTAGTGATTGGAAACTAGGTGTGTATAATGAACAAAAAAACATAGAAAATGAAAAGTAGATCGGCGGCAGCTAGAAAACCGTCGAAGTCGATCGCCGAAAGCCGCCCGAACAAGGAGAGGGACCAACTTCGGCTGAAGTCGTGACAGTACGCCCCCCCTTGACGCGCGGCTCCAGCAGCGCGCCGACACCGGCTTCGGGGACGACCCAGAGGACGAAGCGCAGGGCGATCCGGCTGGAGACGGTGAAACTCCAGCAGTAACGACAGGTCCAGGATGTCCTCCACCGGCACCCAACATCTCTCCTCCAGGCCATACCCCTCCCACTCCACGAGGTACTGGAGGCCCCTCGCCCGGCGCCTTGAGTCCATGATGGCTCGGACAGCATACGCCGGGGCTCCCTCGATGTCCAGAGGGAGGGGGGGAACCACCCGCACCTCAGATTCCTGGAGTGGACCAGCTACCACCGGCCTGAGGAAAGACACATGGAACGAGGAGTTAATACAGTAATCTGGGGGAGCTGTAACTTATAACATACCTCGTTCAATCTCCTCAGGACTTTAAAGGGCCCCACAAACTGCGGGACCAGCTTCCGGCAGGGCAGGCGGAGGGGCAGGTTTCGGGTCGAGAGCCAGACCCTGTCCCCCGGTGCGAACACCGGGGCCTCACTCCGGTGGCGGTCGGCGCTCACCTTCTGCCGCCTCACGGCTCGTTGTAGGTGCACATGGGCGGCCTCCCAGGTCTCTTCCGACCGCCTAAACCATTCATCCACCGCAGGAGACTCGATCTGGCTCTGATGCCACGGTGCCAGAACCGGCTGTTACCCTAGTACGCACTGGAAGGAGGAGAGGTTAGTGGAGGAGTGGCAGAGTGAGTTCTGGGCCATCTCTGCCCAGGGGATGACATTCGCCCACTCCCCCGGCCGGTCCTGGCAATAGGACCGCAGAAACCTACCCACATCCTGGTTGACTGTTTCCACCTGCCCGTTACTCTCAGGGTGAAAACCTGAGGTAAGGCTGGCCGAGACCCCCAGACGTTCCATAAACGCCCTCCAAACCCTGGACGTGAACTGGGGACCCCGATCAGAAACTATGTCCTCAGGCACCCCATAGTGCTGGAAGACGTGGGTTAACAGGGCCTCCTCAGTCTGTAGGGCCGTAGGGAGACCGGGAAAAGGAAGGAGGTGACAGGACTTAGAAAACCGATCCACAACGACCAGGATCGTGGTGTTTCCCTGTGACAGGGAAAGGTCCATCAGGAAATCCACAGACAGGTGTGACCATGGCCGTTGTGGAACGGCTATGGGTTGTAATTTCCCTCTGGGCAGGTGCCTAGGCGCCTTGCACTGGGTGCACACCGAGCAGGAGGAAACATAAACCCTCACGTCCTTAGCTAAGGTGGGCCAGCAGTACTTCCCACTAAGGCAGCGCACTGTCCGACCGATGCCAGGATGACCAGAGGAGGGTGATGTGTGGGCCCAATAGATCAGACGGTCACGGACAGCAGACAGAACGTACAGACGTCCAGCTGGACACTGAATGGGAGTGGGCTCTGTACTTAATTAACGCCTGCTCTATGTCCACGTCCAGCTCCCACACCACCGGTGCCACCAGGCAAGAGGCCGGAAGTATGGGAGTGGGATCTATGGCCCGCTCCTCTGTGTCATACATCCGGGACAGTGTGTCTGCCTTAGTGTTCTGGGAACCTGGTCTGTAGGAAAGGGTGAAAACAAAACGGGTGAAAAGCATGGCCCACCTTGCCTGGCGAGGGTTCAGTCTCCTCGCCGCCCGGATGTACTCCAGATTACGGTGGTCAGTCCAGATGAGAAAAGCGTGTTTAGCCTCCTCAAGCAAGTGTCTCCATGCCTTCAGAACCTTTACGACAGCCAACAACTCCCGGTCCCCCACATCATAGTTTCGCTCCGCCGAGCTGAGCTTCTTCGAAAAGAAGGCACAGGGGCGGAGTTTTGGTGGCGTAGCCGAGCACTGAGACAGCACAGCTCCTATCCCAGCCTCGGATTCGTCCACCTCAACTATGAATGCCAAAGAGGGATCCGGATGAACCAGCACGGGAGCCCAAGTAAACAGAGCCTTCAGATGACTAAAAGACCTGTCCACCTCAGCTGACCACTGCAGTCGCACCGGCCCCCCCTTCAGCAGTGAAGTAATAGGAGCTGCTATCTGACCAAAGCCCCGGATAAACCTCCGGTAGTAGTTGGCAAACCCTAAGAACGGCTGCACTTCCTTTACCGTGGTTGGAGTCGGCCAATTACGCACGGCTGAAATGCGGTCACTCTCCATCTCCACCCCTGACGTGGAAATGTGGTACCCTAGGAAAGAGACGGACTGCTGGAAGAACAGACATTTCTCAGCCTTGACGTACAGGTCATGCTCCAACAGTCTGCCCAGCACCTTGCACACCAGGGACACATGCTCGGCGCATGTAGCGGAGTATATCAGAATGTCGTCGATATACACCCCTACACCCTGCCCGTGCAGGTCCCGGAAAATCTTGTCTACAAATGCCTGGAAGACTGATGCAGCATTCATAAACCCGTACGACATGACAAGGTACTCGTAGTGCCCCGAGGTGGTACTAAATGCTGTCTTCCACTCGTCCCCCTCCAGAATACGCACCAGATTGTAGGCACTCCTGAGATCAAATGTGGTGAAGAAGCGCGACCTGTGCATTGACTCAATCGCACTGGCTATGAGAGGCAGCGGGTAGCTGTACCTCACAGTGATCTGATTGATACCTCGATAGTCAATACACGGGCGCAGACCTCCCTCCTTCTTCACAAAAAAGAAACTCGAGGAGGCAGGTGAAGTGGAGGGCCGAATGTATCCCTGTCCCAGAGATTCGGTAACATATGTCTCCATAGCTGCCGTCTCCTCCTGTGACAGAGGATACACGTGACTCCTGCGAAGTGCTGCGTCTACCAGGAGATTTATCGCACAATCCCCCCGTCGATGGTGTGGTAATTGAGTCGCCTTCTTTTTACAGAAGGCGAGAGCCAAATCGGCATATTCTGAGGGGATATGCACGGTGGAGACCTGGTCTGGACTCTCCACCGTAGTTGCACCGATGGAAACACCTACACACCTCCCTGAGCACTTTCGTGACCATCCCTTTAGAGCCCTCTGTTGCCACGAAATAGTGGGGTCATGACAGGCCAACCAGGGTAGACCCAGCATCACGGAAACGCAGGAGAATCAATGAGGTAGAGACTAATCTTCTCCTCATGACCCCCCTGCGTCACCATACTCAGTGGAGCTGTAACCTCCCTAATCAGCCCTGACCCTAATGGTCGACTATCTAGGGCGTGTACAGGGAAGGGCATATCAACAGACACAATAGGAATCCCTAAACTACGGGCAAATTAACGGTCAATAAAGTTCCCAGCTGCGCCTGAATCAACAAGCACCTTCTGCTGGGAACGCGGGGAAAACTCAGGAAAATCTATAAACAAAAACATGTGAGCAACAGGGGGCTCTGGGCGAGTCTGGTGCCTACTCACCTGGGATGACACGATAGTGCCCTGCCTGCTGCCTCGACTCCCTGAGGTACCCCCACAGCACCGACCAGCAGTGTGCCCTCTGCTGCCACATAAGGTGCAGGGAGTGGTCCCTCCTCCGGCCCCCTTAAGCTCAGTCCCTCCTAGGTCCATAGGTGTAGGATCCAAGGTGTTAGAGGATGGAACTAACAGGCCCTGATCCGGACGTCCATGGGTGGCCAGCAGGGTATCCAGCCTGATGGACATGTCCACCAGCTGGTCGAAGGATAAGGTGGTGTCCCTGCATGCCAGCTCCCGTCGGATGTCCTCGCGCAGACTGCACCTGTATGGGCGATCAGGGCTCTGTCATTCCATCCCGCTCCGGCAGCCAGGGTGTGGAACTCCAGTGAAAAGTCCTGTGCGCTCCTCGTCTCCTGCCTGCGGTGGAACAGGTGTTGACCCGCCGCTCTACCCTCAGGTGGATGGTCAAACACTGTCCTGAAGCGGCGGGTGAACTCCTCATAGTGGTCCAACGCGATCCATGGCGGTGCCAAGACTCCGTAACATTATCGCATGCTGCTGTAGACGCTCCTCGACTGGAGGAGGTTGGTGCGCTCCTGCGGACTCCATTTAGGGTGATTGATTCTGTGATGGTCCTATGTTGCTGTGTAGAGAGTCAGGCGCAGGACAGCAGAATAGAGTAATCAAAGTAATTTACTCAAAATACACAATAAAGAGCGGAAACACACGAGCCCACAAAAACGGACTGAGTAACAACAAAACAATCAATCACAAAGGCATGGGGGGACAGAAGTTTAAATAAGGAACATGTAATTAGTGATTGGAAACCAGGTGTGTATAATGAAGACAAAAACATTGAAAATGAAAAGTAGATCGGCGGCAGCTAGAAAACCGGCGATGTCGACCGCCGAAAGCCGCCAGAACAAGGAGAGGGACCAACTTCGACTGAAGTCGTGACAGTACACATGCATATACACACACTCTCGTTCAAATAAACGCATACAAGAACACACACATAGTCGGAAGTTTACATACACATAGGTTGGAGGCATTAAAACTCGTTTTTCAACCACTCCACAAATTTCTTGTCAACAAACTATAGGTTTGGCAAATCAAAATAAATCAGCCAAGACCTCAGAAAAAAATTGTAGACCTCCACAAGTCTAGTTCATCCTTGGGAGCAATTTCCAAACGCCTAAAGGTACCACGTTCATCTGTACAAACACAGTAGTACGCAAGTATCAACACCATGGGACCACGCAGCCGTCATACCGCTCAAGAAGGAGACACATTCTGTCTCCTAGAAATGAACGTACTTTGGTGCAAAAAGTGCAAATCAATCCTAGAACAACAGCAAAGGACCTTGTGAAGATGCTGGAGGAAACAGGTACAAAATGATCTATATCCACAGTAAAACGAGTCCTATATCAACATAACCTGAAAGGCCGCTCAGCAAGGAAGAAGCCACAGCTCCAAAACCGCCATAAAAAGCCAGACTACGGTTTGCAACTGCACTTGGGGACAAAGATCATACTTTTTGGAGAAATGTCCTCTGTTCTGATGAAACAAAAATAGAACTGTTTGGCCATAATGACCATTGTTATGTTTGGAGGGAAAAGGGGGAGGCTTGCAAGCCGAACACAATCCAACCGTGAAGCACGGGGGTGGCAGCATCATGTTGTGGGGGTGCTTTGCTGCAGGAGGGACTGGTGCACTTCACAAAATAGATGGCATCATGAGGGGGGGAAATTATGTGGATATATTGAAGCAACATCTCAAGACATCAGTCAGGAAGTTAAAGCTTGATTGCAAATGGGTCTTCCAAATGGACAATGACACCAACCATACTTCCAAAGTTGTGGCAAAATGGCTTAAGGACAACAAAGTCAAGGTATTGGAGTGGCCATCACAAAGCCCTGACCTCAATCCAATAGAACATTTGTGGCCAGAACTGAAAAAGCGTGTGCGAGCAAGGAGGCATACAAACCTGACTCAGTTACACCAGCTCTGTCAGGAGAAATGGGCCAAAATTCACCCAACTTATTGTGGGAAGCTTGTGGAAGGCTACCCGAAACGTTTGACCCAAGTTAAACAATTTAAAGGCAATGCTACCAAATACTAATTGAGTGTATGTAAACTTCTGACCCACTAGGAATGTGATGAAAGAAATAAAAGCTGAAAGAAATAATTCTCTCTACTATTATTCTGACATTTCACATTCTTAAAATAAAGTGGTGATCCTAACTGACCTAAGACAGGGAATGTTAACTAGGATGAAACGTCAGGAATTGTGAAAAACTGATTTTAAATGTATTTGGCTGAGGTGTATGTAAACTTCCGACTTCAACTGTACATGTAATAGTGCCAGACATGCACACAAACATATATAGTTGGCATTGCTGTTATGCATGGCTTTGCACGGTTGTTTGCTGTTTTCTTCTGTCTTTTTCTTTTTTCTCTTTAGTTCATTCTCTTGGTTGTTGGTGCATTGGGGGGTTCTTGGGGGTGGGGAATAGAATTAATTTTATTTTTTATTTAATTTTTCTTCTTGGGGGGGACTGTGGGAGGGGTCTTGAATGGTTGAGGGACAGCTATTGGGGAACTGTAGGGGGATCTTGGAGGGTTTGGGTCCACATTTTTTGGCCTGGTGGGAGATCTGTCAACGTGCCCTTGAGCAGGGCATTGACCCTGGATGCTTCTGTGTGTCACTCTGAATGGGAGTCTGTTGGATGACTGGTATGGTGTAGTTGTTGAGCGGCTTCACTGCTAGTATATTGAATATTTCAGATATTCAATAAAAAATTAAAAATGTAGTTTGCAGATGACACAACGGTGGTGGACCTGATCACCAATGACGCTGAGACAGCCTATAGGGAGGATGTCGGAGATCTGGCAGTGTGGTGCCAGGACAACAACCTCTCACTCATCGTGGACAAGACAAAGGTGCTTATTGTTGACTACAGTAAGCGGAGGGCTGTTCTCTCTGCTACCGCACGGTAAACGGTACTGGAGCACTAAGTCCGAGACCAAAAGGTTCCTGAACTACTTGGTTATCTCAATTTCCTCGTACTGGTACCCCATGTTATATAGCCAAGCACTCATTGCTCATTATGTATTTACTCTTGTGTTTTTTTTTTACTATTTATTACTATTATTATTATTATTATTAATGATGCCCACTGCCTTCTTCATTTTTCCTCAAACACACAATTAATCAGGACATGGCCACTGATTGATCCCACTTTTCCCATCCCAAGATTCACCTTCTTCGAGACCCCAAACAGGTCTCACAGATTAACATCCTTATCAGAAATCGCATCCCAACAAGAAACAAATCCTTGTCTGACATACACTTATCATCCCCTTCCATTTTCAACACTTTCTTCTTTATCATTCCATTATTTGATACTACTGTTCTCCATTCTTCTTCTCCAACTCCACTCAACTCGCATCTCGAAGTCAGACAGCCGAAATGGCGGCGAGTAGTGTGGAAATAATGGAGGAAATTCAGAAGGTTGGAGAATCAACAGCTGTGCTGGAATGTGAAGAGTATGGGTGTCAGTTTTGATGATATGGAAGGGGAGGATGAGGGTCAAGGACCAGAATGGTCTGTCGTGGAAAGACATAGGAAGAAGAGATATCATGATACTGAAAGCAGCGGAGCGCATAGTAAAGAAAGTATAAAGAGAGCCAAGGTAGGAAGCAAGAGTAATAATGTTGGAAAGTGATGATGGTGTTTGATAAGACCACAGGGCCTCATTTACACCCTATCCGACTAAACAATGTTGTAGAGAAAGAGATAGGTGAAGTCAAATTAGTTCATAGGAAATGATAGATTGTTAATATGTTGTGTTAGCCAGGCTCAGCAAGGTAAGATTCTGCAAATGTAAAAGCTTAAAGGGAAGATGATTAAAAGCCATGTTCCCTTATACTAGTGGAGTCATCACTGGGGTCCCAATATCTATTTCCATAGATAATATTAAAGAAAATGTGAATTGAGGCAGAGTTATTGAGGTTAAAAGGTTGATCAGCAGGAAAGAGGGTCAAAGAAGTGAAAGCTTATCAGTGCTGTTGAAGTTTGAGAATGTTTTGCCTGGAAAAGTACAGACATGTTTATCTTAGTTTCAATTTCTGAGAATTTGTCCAATCCCCATTGCAGTGTTTTAAATGCCAAATAATGGGACATATAGTTGTTCAGTGTAAGGGAAAGGAAATATGTGCCAAGGGGGACATGATTACGGTGAATATGGGAGCAATGTGAAGGTTAAGTGTTGTAATTGTGGGGGGGGACATAGTGCAGCAGAGGCTAGAGAGGCTCCCAGATATAGAATCAGTCATGCTGTATTGTATTCAGAGGCTGTAAGACAGATAGGTGGAACTACAGTGCGGAATGATGGAGCTTCCATGGCTGCTCCTGTACTAAGTGGACCAAATGTCGGGCTGGTGCTTCTGCTGGTCCTGGCATGGTTTTGAGACCTTTTCAGCAGTCTTGCACTCATGAATGTGCTGTGTCAAAGGACACTTTGATATTGAATAAAGTTAACTTCATAGTTTTCATTGGTAAGGTTATCAACACGACTCGGGTTGTGGAAAGCAGAAATGCCAGGTTTAAGGTTATTGTGGATACGGCAAAAGAGTTATTGGGGGTAACAGATGTTACTGTTGAAATGGTTGTAGACATGCTGAATAATCCTAATTGTTTCAGCATGATTTAGATTAAGTTTAATGGGTCGGGGGGCTTGGGAGGTTGTTGTTTCACTTTGGACATCCGCTTCCGCCATGGTCCTTCACCTTGTATGGTGTCTTATTTCCATTGTTAGAGCGGTAACTCTAATATCTTATAGAGTGTCCAATCAAAAATTCATATTTTGACCAATGGGTAAAATAATTTGTTAATTGTGTAGATACTCCTCTAGGGAAAACAAAGGTCTGAACATAATGTCTTTACCATAATCCGTTCAAAGGTTATTGGAGTTTTTACCCTTGTAGGATGGCCAGAATTAGGGTGACTAAATCAATGGAGGCCAGAATGAAATCCGAAAATTGCATTGTGTCAGCTAGAATGGATTCTGTGCAAGAATTAAGGCTAATTGCTACCTGACACGCACACTTTCCTAATGAACTCGTCATCTTACTTTTCGAATCTGCAGAATACAAAACAATATAGAGGTAAGATGGATATCGATTTTGAGACATGACATTGTATTTTAATATTTTTGTAAACGCTTGTCCTATTCATTCGAAATTCCTGTTCTTTTTAGAAGATTTCTCACAAAAACAAGTGTATCTCAGTGAAATGTCAACGGAGCACTGAGCATATCAAGCTTTTTATTTTCAAAGACTTTTACATTTAATTCAGCTTCTGTCATGCTAATTTTGCTTTTTGGAACCGCAGAAACAACTTTGAAGACGACGACCAAAAAGTGTAAAATCCTCAAAAGCTGTTACTAGAAACCTGCACCGCTATGTCAACAAAGCTGTGTGCTTATTTTCGGATGTATTAGGTTACGAAATGATTGCCCAAAAACACTTTTTGGATATAATGTTAATATGTTAGAGAAAGACCCCACTGAACGATTCAGAACCTTAATACTCATATTTATCTTGGCAAAATGTATTTTATACCATAAGGAAGTTAAATTTCATTACTGAAGGGGGTTTCATCACCTGGGCAGATATACAGTACCAGTCAAAGGTTTGGACACACCTACTCATTCAAAGGTTTTGCTTTATTTTTACTATTTTCTACATTGTAGAATAATAGTGAAGACATCAAAACTATGAAATAACACATATGGGATCATGTAGTAACCAAAAAAGTTCAAAGTAGCCACCCTTTGCCTTGATGACAGCTTTGCACAATCTTGGCATTCTCTCAACCAGCATCATGAGGTAGTCACCTGGAATGCTTTTCCAACAGTCTTGAAGGAGTTCCCACATATGCTGAGCACTTGTTGGCTGCTTTTCCTTCACTCTGCGGTCCAACTCATCCCAAACGGGTGATTGTGGAGGCCAGGTCATTTGATGCAGCACTCCATCACTCTCCTTCTAGGTAAAATAGCCCTTACACAGCCTGGAGGTGTGTTTTGGGTCATTGTCCTGTTGAAAAACAAATTATAGTCCCACTAAGCGCAAACCAGATGGGATGGCGCATCGCTGCAGAATGCTGTGGTAGCCATGCTGGTTAAGTGTGCCTTGAATTCTAAATACATTCTAAATAAATCACTGACAGTGTCACCAGAAAAAGCACCCTCACAGTGGGAACCACACATGCAGAGATCATCCGTTCACGTACTCTGCAGCTCACAAAGAGAGGTTGGAACCCAAAAAATCTTCCACCGGTCTAATGTCCATTGCTCGTGTTTCTTGGCCTAAGCAAGTCTCTTCTTCTTATTGGTGTCCTTTAGTAGTGGTTTCTATGCAGCATTTCGACCATGAAGGGCTGATTCACGCAGTCTCCTCTGAACAGTTTATGTTGAAATGTGTCTGATACTCTGAACTCTGTGAAGCATTCATTTCTGAGGCTGATAACTCTAAAGAACTTGTCCTGTGCAGCAGAGGTGATTCATGATTCTGATTCATTCCAAGATGGCGTAGCAGTCGGACGAGTATTTTGTCTTGTCCTGTGTAAATATTGTTTTATAATGTTTTTATATATTTTCTTCGCATATCTTTTTATATACAGTGGGGGAAAAAAGTATTTAGTCAGCCACCAATTGTGCAAGTTCTCTCACTTAAAAAGATGAGAGAGGCCTGTAATTTTCATCATAGGTACACTTCAACTATGACAGACAAAATGAGGGAAAAAAAATCCAGAAAATCACATTGTAGGATTTGTAATGAATTTATTTGCAAATTATGGTGGAAAATAAGTATTTGGTCACATACAAACAAGCAAGATTTCTGGCTCTCACAGACCTGTAACTTCTTCTTTAAGAGGCTCCTCTGTCCTCCACTCATTACCTGTATTAATGGCACCTGTTTGAACTTGTTATCAGTATAAAAGACACCTGTCCACAACCTCAAACAGTCACACTCCAAACTCCACTATGGCCAAGACCAAAGAGCTGTCAAAGAACACCAGAAACAAAATTGTAGACCTGCACCAGGTTGGGAAGACTGAATCTGCAATAGGTAAGCAGCTTGGTTTGAAGAAATCAACTGTGGGAGCAATTATTAGGAAATGGAAGACATACAAGACCACTGATAATCTTCCTCGATCTGGGGCTCCACGCAAGATCTCACCCGTGGGGTCAAAATGATCACAAGAACGGTGAGCAAAAATCCCAGAACCACACGGGGGACCTAGTGAATGACCTGCAGAGAGCTGGGACCAAAGTAACAAAGCCTACCATCAGTAACACACTACGCCGCCAGGGACTCAAATCCTGCAGTGCCAGACGTGTCCCCCTGCTTAAGCCAGTACATGTTCAGGCCCGTCTAAAGTTTGCTAGAGAGCATTTGGATGATCCAGATGAGGATTGGGAGAATGTCAGATGAAACCAAAATAGAACTTTTTGGTAAAAACTCAACTCGTCGTGTTTGGAGGACAAAGAATGCTGAGTTGCATCCAAAGAACACCATACCTACTGTGAAGCATGGGGGTGGAAACATCATGCTTTGGGGCTGTTTTTCTGCAAAGGGACCAGGACGACTGATCCGTGTAAAGGAAAGAATGAATGGGGCCATGTATCGTGAGATTTTGAGTGAAAACCTCTTTCCATCAGCAAGGGCATTGAAGATGAAACGTGGCTGGGTCTTTCAGCATGACAATGATCCCAAACACACCGCCCGAACAGCGAAGGAGTGGCTTCAGTAAGAAGCATTTCAAGGTCCTGGAGTGGCCTAGCCAGTCTCCAGATCTCAACCCCATAGAAAATCTTTGAAAGTCCGTGTTGCCCAGCGACAGCCCCAAAACATCACTGCTCTAGAGGAGATCTGCATGGAGGAATGGGCCAAAATACCAGCAACAGTGTGTGAAAACCTTGTGAAGACTTACAGAAAACGTTTGACCTCTGTCATTGCCAACAAAGGGTATATAACAAAGTATTGAGATAAACTTTTGTTATTGACCAAATACTTATTTTCCACCATAATTTGCAAATAAATTCATAAAAAATCCTACAATGTGATTTTCTGGATTTATTTTCCTCATTTTGTCTGTCATAGTTGAAGTGTACCTATGAGGAAAATTACAGGCCTCTCTCATCTTTTTAAGTGAGAGAACTTGCACAATTGGTGGCTGACTAAATACTTTTTTTCCCCACTGTATGCTTTCTAAAATTCAACTTAAAAACACTCTCCTGCAACCTGCCTCACCCAATGTGGTGCGGATCTGTGTTTTTTGTTGTTGTTTTTCAAGTAGTATCCCACCTCGAATCCGGAGTCGCCCAACAAATGCTAGCTAACTTCACTAAGCTAACGTTAGTATTTAGCTTACCATTGCTAGCGGATAGCAGCAGCTAACCTTTAGCTCGGAAAAGCTCTCGCTGTTCGTATAACGCGACTCAAACCAGAGCATTCTGGACCTATTTTCTCTCAATATCCCCGGATTCCTACCGCACTAGCTCTGGACATTTTCACCTGGATCTTGCAGCTAGCTAGCTGCTATCTGAGTGCCTATTGGCTAACGTTGGTCCCGGAGCAATGCACCAACTAGCCCGGAGCTAGCCTATGCTAAGGCCACCTTCCCATCAGAGTCCCATCAGCCACTCCTGGGCTACAACACCTATCCGGACCCGTTACTACAGCCGCTGCGGAGCCCCAACGGGCCTTCACGACTGGACTACCGACGTTATCCACCCGAGGGGGGTATTCAAACGGCCCTCCGTCGTGACGTCACCTGAACGCCCATCAGCTAACTGCGGCCTGCTAACGTTTTGCTGTCTTGAGCATATCAGCTGCTAGTTAAACAGGTCCATCGGACAATTTCTTGGGCCACTATTACCTATTTTTCCAATTGGACTGGTCCCCTTTACCACACGGAACCCCACTAATCCATCACGACTGGTCTATCGACGGAAACACACGAGGAGGCTATAAACAGACTTCCTCCGTCTTTGTTAGCCGGCCTGCTAGCCTTTGCTAGCTTGTTACCCCCGGCTAGCTGTCTAAATCGCCGTGTCCCCAACCAGCCTCACTACTAACTGAACCCTTATGATCACTCGGCTAAGCATGCCTCTCCTCAAAGTCAATATGCCTTGTCCATTTCTTTTCTGGTTAGTGTTTATTTTCTTATTTCACTGTAGAGCCTCTAGCCCTGCTCAATATACCTTATCCAACCCTTCAGTTCCACCACCCACACATGCAATGACATCACCTGGTTTAAATGTTTCTAGAGACAATATCTCTTTTATCACCACTCAATGCCTAGGTTTACCTCTACTGTATTCACGTCCTACCATACCTTTGTCTGTACATTATGCCTTTAATCTATTTTATCGCCCCCTGAAACCTGTTCTTTTTACTCTCTGTTCAGGACGTCCTAGACGACCAGTCATTATAGCCTTTAGCCGTACCCTTATCCTACTCCTCCTCTGTTCCTCTGGTGATATAGAGGTTAATCCAGGCCCTACAGTGCCTAGCTCCACTCCTATTCCCCAGGTGCTCTCATTTGTTGACTTCTGCAACCGTAAAAGCCTTGGTTTCATGCATGTTAACATTAGAAGCCTCCTCCCTAAGTTTGTTTTATTCACTGCTTTAACACACTCTGCCAACCCGGATGTCCTAGCCGTGTCTGAATCCTGGCTTAGGAAGACCACCAAAAACGCTGAAATCTCCATCTCTAATTACATTTTCAGACAAGATAGAACGGCCAAAGGGGCGGTGTTGCTATCTACTGCAGAGATAGCCTGCAGAGTTCTGTGTTACTACCCAGGTCTGTACCCAAACAAATAGAACTTTTACTTTTAAAAATCCACCTTTCTAGAAACAAGTCTCTCACTGTTGCCGCTTGCTATAGACCACCCTCTGCCCCCAGCTGTGCTCTGGACACCATATGTGAACTGATTGCCCCCATCTATCTTCAGAGTTTGTGCTGCTAGGTGACCTAAACTGGGACATGCTTAACACCCCGGCCATCCTACAATCTAAGCTTGATGCCCTCAACCTCACACAACTCATCAATTAACCTATTAGGTACAACCCCAAAGCTGTAAACACGGACACCCTCATAGATGTCATCCTAACTAACTTGCCCTCCACATACACCTCTGCTGTTTCAACCAAGATCTCAGTGATCACTGCCTCATTGCCTGCATCCATAATGAGTTTGCGGTCAAACGACCTCCCCTCATTACTGTCAAACGTTCCCTAAAACACTTCAGCGAGCAGGCCTTTCTAATCGACCTGGCCCGGGTATCCTGGAAGGATATTGACCTCATCCCGTCAGTAGAGGATGCCTGGTTATTCTTTAAATGTGCCATCCTCACCATCTTAAATAAACAAGCCCCATTCAAGAAATTTAGAACCAGGAACAGATATAGCCCTTGGTTCTCTCCAGACCTGACTGCCATTGACCAGCACAAAAACATCCTGTGGCGTTCTGCATTAGCATCGAACAGCCCCCGTGATATGCAACTTTTCAGGGAGGTCAGGAACCACTATACACTGGCAGTTAGGAAAGCCAAGGCTAGCTTTTTCAAGCAGAAATTTGCTTCCTGTAATACAAACTCAAAAAAGTTATTGGACACTGTAAAGTCCATGGAGAATAAGAGCACCTCCTCCCAGCTGCCCACTACACTGAGGATAGGAAACGCTGTCACCACCGATAAATCCACAATAATTGAGAATTTCAACATGCATTTTTCTACGGCTGGCCATGCTTTCCACCTGGCTACCCCTACCCTGGTCAACAGCCCTGCACCCCCCTCAGCAACTCGCCCAAGCCTCCCCCATTTCTCCTTCTCCCAAATACAGTTAGCTGATGTTCTGAAAGAGCTACAAAATCTGGACCCCTACAAATCAGCCGGGCTTGATAATCTGGACATTTTCTTTCTAAAATTATCTGCCGAAATTGTTTCAACCACCATTACTAGCCTGTTCAACCTCTCTTTTGTGTTGTCTGAGATTCCCAAAGACTGGAAAGCAGCTGCGGTCAACAACTACAAATACCTAGGTGTCTGGTTAGACTGTAAACTCTCCTTCCAGATTCACATCAAACATCTCCAATCCAAATTAAATCTAGAATTGGCTTCCTATTTCGCAACAAAGCATCCTTCACTCATGCTGCCAAACATACCCTCGTAAAACTGACCATCCTACCGATCCTCGACTTCGGTGATGTCATTTACAAAATAGCCTCCAATACTCTACTCAACAAATTGGATGCAGTCTATCACAGTGCCATCCGTTTTGTCACCAAAGCCCCATATACCCCCCACCACTGCGACCTGTACGCTCTCGTTGGCTGGCCCTCACTTTACACTCGTCGCCATACCCACTGGCTCCAGGTCATCTACAAGTCCCTGCTTGGTAAAGCCCCGCCTTATCTCAGCTCGCTGGTCACCATAGCAGCATGCACCCGTAGCACGCGCTCCAGCAGGTATATCTCACTGGTCACCCCCAGAGCCATTTCCTCCTTTGGCCAACTTTCCTTCCAGTTCCCTGCTGCCAATGACTGGAATGAACTACAAAAATCTCTGAAACTGGAGACACTTATCTCCCTCACCAGCTGTCAGAGCAGCTCACAGACCCCTGCACCTGTATATAGCCCATCTGTAAATAGCCCAACCAACTACCTCATCCCCTACCATATTTATTTATTTACCCAGCTTTTCTACATTGCACATTCATCTACTGCACATTTACCATTCCAGTGTTTAAATGCTATATTGTAATTACTTTGCCACCATGGCCTATTCATTGCCTTACCTTCCTTATCTTACCTCATTTGCACTCTTTGTATATAGATTTGTTTTTCTACTGTATTATTGACTGTATGTTTGTTTTACTCCATGTGTATCTCTGTGTTGTTATGTGTGTCAAACTGCTTTGCTTTATCTTGGCCAGGTCGCAGTTGTAAATGAGAACTTGTTCTCAACTTGTCTACCTGGTTAAATAAAGGTGAAATAAAGTGTGACTGCACTTGAAGAAACTTTCTAGTTCTTGAAATTTTCCAGATTGACTAACCTTCATGTCTTAAAGTAATGATAGACTGTCATTTCTCTTTGCTTATTTGAGCTGTTCTTGACATAATATGGACTTGGTCTTTTACCAAATAGGGCTATCTTCTGTATACCTATCTTATCACAACACAACTGATTGGCTCAAACGCACTTTTAAGGCACACCTGTTAGTTGAAATGCATTCCAGGTGACTACCTCATGAAGCAGGTTGTGAGAATGCCAAGAGTGTGCAACTACATGATTCCATATGTGTTATTTCATATTTTTGATGTCTTCACTACTCTAATACAATGTAGAAAATAGTACAAATCAAGAAAAGCCCTTGAATGAGTAGGTGTGTCCAAACTTTTGTCTGGTCCTGTATATATAATAGACAATCTTTGATTAAACATCACAACTAGGAAATAGTAACTTTCGATGAATATATGAACATGGGCGGCAAGTAGCCTAATGGTTAGAGCGTTAGGCCTGTAACCGAAAAGTTGCTGGATCAAATCCCTGAGCTGACAAGGTAAAGAATGCCGTTAACCCACTGTTTCCCGGTAGGACGTCATTGTAAATAAGAAGTTGTACTCTGCCTAGTTAAATAATAAAAACGCGGCAGTGACTAACGACGTTTGATAGGGGGTGGGCGTTGTCCATCCAGTCATATCTGGATCGGTGGTTGACGTGCCTCGAAAGAAAATAGTTCCTCACTAGTTGCTACAAAGTCGTAATTATATCGCAAACCACGCCAATTTCTACAAATGACCTTCTTAAACTCTGATTTCAAACCTATTTATAACCACTGCTAACCTTATATAATGACCAAAAAGTACATTTCGGTTTTCATGAATCTTTACGAGCCAATTTCGACTTTGTGGCTGGGGTAACTAGTGACAACCAAAGGAAAGAGTTTGTAGGTTTCTCTAACAAACTTGCAAAACCTGCCCGTAGACAGCGTAAACCCCACCCATTCACTTATGATTAACCACCCCCGTTCTCCGTTTTGATTTGCTTTCGCTCTGTCAGTCACTTTTTCCCGAAGTGTCGCCAGCAACAAAGTAGTGTGTACATCACACCGAGGGATGAAGGAAAAAATTCAAAGGGGGCGAAAAACAGATAAGGTCACTTTTGCTGTCAGTTAGGTTTTTATACAATTTTGATAGCTAGTTTGAGTCTACCCAGCTAGCTACGTTTTTGGAAAATGTTACCACAATGAAGAACGTTAGCTAGCCAAATTTGGCGTTTTAGCTAGCTAAATGTAATATAAATGGCTAGCTATCCATTTTAGCCAGCTAGCTAACGTTACCGCTAGCGGGTAAGCCATATTTATTTAGCTAGCAAAAGCAACACACGAGATAGCTAGCTTGCTATCCTAGTTAAATAAAGCAGTTTTTTTACGATTAATTTGCGGCTTTTATCTTTTTCTTAAATCCCCGTTGTGGTTTGCCGTTTGACAACTAGCTACTCCTTTAGTTAGCTGATGGACAGTTTCGCAGACGTTCTTTGTCACTTCTCGGGCGTTTTAAGGTATTGGTTCTGGGGCGGCTAGGCGTAGCAGGAGACTGTACAGATGTGGCAGCCAAGTTTGTCCCCTTGTCTCCGGGACCTGGGTTGGTAAGCACAGGGCAATTTAGATGCGTTGGAGGAGTTGATGCTACAACTACAACATTTGGCAAGAAATATATTGTTAGTTTTTGGAGAGAAATGCAAAATAGCTATGCCAGTTATCCAGATGACTGTCAAGTGTTAGCTAGCAAATTCAGCTGTCGTCGCTTGCTAGTTGCTGTCGAGTTTAGTAGAGCTAACTGGGCCCTATTATCTATGTGTGTCTGCTTCAACTATATTGACCCAAACTTGACAGTTGCACGAGACTTGCTGGCTGTCAAATATTCGGTGTAGCTGCTGCCAATGCTACAGTAGCTTGCACACAGGCGTCTTCAAAGGAGGGCAAACTTAATCGTAGGTAACTGGCTACATTTGTTGCATACACAACACTCATTTGTTTTTACCAATGGACTGTCCATTCTGATTTACAAAGGGGATCAGAACAATTATTTGCTACTAAGTGTGAGGCGTGAGCGCCCCATTCAAGTCGGGCTTTTAAATACTGCGGTGATGACTTTAGAATCCATGATGGCTTGTTGCCTGAGCGAGGAGGCGAAGGAGTCCAAACGAATCAACGCCGAGATCGATAAGCAGCTTCGCCGAGACAAGCGAGACGCGAGGAGGGAACTCAAACTGCTTTTATTGGGTACAGTAACATTAAACCATTCTTCCTCCATACACACCCCTAACCCATAATTGAATTACGCAGAAAGATGCCTGAATTCTTCATTTACTTGAATTCGTATGTGATTGCTCTAAATGTCGGAGTCAATAAGGCATCATTGCTGAAGTGATACCATTCATCAGGGCACACATTATACTGTTGCTATGTCTAATGATATGACAGTGTGTTTGCTGTATAAAGATTTATAGTATGCAAAGCAAGTTGCCCCCAATTACATAAGAGGACTGCTGATGTAAACCACAGTTTCCCTACGTTGATAAGATATCCAATTATATAAAGACGATTTCACTTCATTATTTGAATGGCATTGAGAAGAACACTGTACTCGAAATCCTGCTACTACATAGGCCCAAAACCTATGATTCTACACAAATGATGGTAACTTTGAATAGGCCCATCTGTCAAAGCCGTACATTCAACAACACCAGTGGTGTAGTGGTGCCTGGAGAAGTGGCTGTACTGTCATTTTGCCAAAATGTTTTCCTACTTTTTTTTGATCTTTCAGGTTTTCACTCTCAAAATCACAATTTTGTTGTTTAGAAAATAGACACGTGATGTAAGTCCACAACAATGTTCATCATCAGGAGACTATTTTTGAGGTCTGGGAAAAATAAAAAAATATAAATTTTTTGTTGTTGGGTGTAGTTGCTGTTTTAATACAATTGCTCACCTCTAGCAAGAGACCTTTTGGCTAGTTTGTGTTTCTGTACTGTATTTTTGTCCTATTTTATTTTTAAATTTAACATTTTATTTAACTAGGCAAGTCAGTTAAGAACAAATTCTTATTTACAATGACTGCCTACCGGGTGAACAGTGGGTTATCTGCCTTTTTCAGGGGCAGCACTACAGATTTTTACCTTGTCAGCTCGGGGATTCGATCCAGAAACCTTTCGATTACTGGTCTAACCACTAGGCTCCCTGCCGCCGTATGTGATGGCAAAGTTTGCAATTCAAATCCCTATTGATACAAATCATCATTATATCATTCTACCAAGTAGGCCTTCTTTGCAGTCAACATTTAATTGGGAAGGTTATTTTGGGAAAGCCTTTAGACATTTTTATTCAAACAGCGGATGATGACTGAATTGCACATGGCTAAGATTCAACCAATGCTTCGTACCAAACTTATTCTATACCTGGTTTGCATATTTTTAGTTAGCATTTACTGGTTGATATCATGAGTTCAAATTACTTTCCTACCAACCCTTCTGGCTCCCGATGTCGTTCTTCTGTGAGCTGCTCCGTGCAATAACCAGTTGAGAGCTGTGTGCTCTTGCTGCCTAGATACTAGTCTATTCCACTGAAACGGTGCACATGTAAATGTATATTTCACATGGTTTCTGTAGGCTGCTTTGTGCATGATTTCTCTCTTGTACTACATTTTTAATACCTCCACTACTTTGGGATTAAGAAGTGCGTATACCCACTGGAAGAAGAAAAAGTGGGTATACAGCGTATACCTGCGTATAGCTTCCACGACACCACTGAACAACAAACACTGGCTCAGTTGACCTTAGTTCAGTTGTCATACAGCCTTGTGGGCCAAAAATAAGTTTTACTCTAGATTTGTCCTCTGTTTTTATCAAAGATTAATTATGTTATCATAGACGTCTATAGTTTGAATGGCAAACTGAAGTCAATTTTGCATGCATTACTAGAGTATAGGCTAGTTTACGCTGTTCAGTAAGTAAGCTACAGTGGGTTAAGTCTCATGGGTTCTGTAGTCAGAGCTAATGTCTCTTCAGATCGTTCTTGTTTTTTAGAGTTAGGGGAAAAGGAGCAGCAATTAAGAAAATAATTAGATTAGAGACATAATCTGGAGCTTGGGTCACAAAATCAGACATCCTCGTGGTGGGCCTTTTGTGCCGCTGTGCCTCCAGGGCTGACATAACTGAGCTGTATCACAGTGACTGTCAGGTTGATGATATGGTTGTAAAAAAATACAACATAGAGGCATCACACAACTGACTTCACATTGTTCATACTTTTCTCTTATACTCAGAGCAGTGTAGTAGGGAGCAAAGTTGCCTAATTTAACCCATTGGTGATGGTAAGTAGGGCCATGAGTTTAATCTGACCACATGACCCGATAACTTATAACTAGAAACCAGAGTTTGTATTAGTGAGGTTAGGAAAAACTCATGGCCCAAGTAATGGCTGGTTTGATCCTGATGGTTGCTGGAATAGTAGCAACTGAATTCTATAAGGAGTGACTAATGTACAGTATGAATATCAGCATAGAAATAGTTTACTCTTACACAGCACTACAGCTTGGGTCAGCACAAACGCTGGTGGAGTGGACATTAGTGTTGCGCTTATACCGAAACGGGTACTTTTTCAATAAATGGTTTGGTAGTAGAATTTGTTACGTTCAGTACTTCAGTCAAATGAGTCTCACGTGATTGAGAGGATCAAGTCTGTCTATCTGTGCAGCCCCGTTTATAGTGCAAAGTGTCTACTCTTATTTACTCATTCATTGCTAGAGCCGTCTGGGCTGCATTGTTATCTCCCCACTCATGCTGCACAGAAGTTAACACACTTCAATAAATGCAACACGCCATGTAGAGATGTTGAAACTGTTCATTACTGTTCTCGAAAACAATGTCCATACAGGCTAAAACACTTTTTAGCCGATACCAGTAGCTTCCAGCTTTAAATGTTCTCCATTTGCACACACTGTATATAGACTTATTTTTTTTCCTATTGTGTTATTGACTGTACACTTGTTTATTCCATGTGTAACTCTGTGTTGTTTCTGTCGCACTGCTTTGCTTTATCTTGGCCAGGTCGCAGTTGTAAATGAGAACTTGTTCTCAACTAGCCTACCTGGTTAAATAAAGGTTAAATAAAATAAACTTTCCATGCTAGCTTACAGATTAATTCACTACCCTAGTACTTTGTTTGTGATAATATTTTAACCATATTGCAAAATATTCTGATTTCTAAGATGTCACCAAAAAATTATTAATTCACTTAGTCTCTCTCAACAAACACATTCATGTCTTTGTCTCCCTCTCCTCCTGTCGGGTTTCCACTAGATTCCATAGCCACATTCTGCCTTGGAAATGACGTTATTACTTAAAGAGACAGCGCACATTTCTATAAAAGAGAGCTTTTCTATGCAAATGTTGTTTCTCAGTACAATAAAATGTTCTAGCAGTTGCCTATAAAATAAGTCCTAAATGGAAGGGATTGTCATCTCTAGCCCAATGAAATCACCTAATACAAGCTCAATAACTCTGCATGCACACACTCCTATTGAATAATAAGCATTCACCTGTATTGTGAATAGACCTAGGCTACATCTTGATTTACCCAGTTTATGAATAGAGATTTACCATTCAAATAAATGATTACCATTGTTTTGTAGTTAGATTGGTAAAAAACAAAGTCAAATAGATTCATTAATGCATACATGGCTGTCTCAAAAAAAATTGACGTATAATTTTTCAAGTGTAATGATGTGGAACTCAAAAGATGCCCAACGATTGAACAGAGCAGTAGCTGAGTTTCTTTCTGGATCAAGTGCCATTCTATGACTTTGGCTAATAAACTTTATTTTGTGTTCTCGCTAAGGGCTTCCGTTAGAGTTCAGATATTAGCATTTTCAAAATGCAGACATCAAAACAACTTTTTAAACTATTTCACCTGCATTTGAAAGTATTTTTTTGGTTCAATAGAGTGATCAGGGGCGTGCAAATATAGTTTTCCTTTACAGAAAATACATTAGTGCAACACATTCGGCAGAAAATAGCTTAATTTTCATCAGATGATGACAGAAGTGCAATCCTGTTTGGCTAGCAGCCACAAATGAATTGATAGTTAAAAGCAAGGTAGTTTTTGCAAAATTGTTGCATGGCCATCATATTTAATGTTTATCATAGAAAGAATTTAACCAGCTACATTTTCTTATGTTTTGCTTTAAGTTAATCTTGCATTTTACCGGAGAAAAGTAGTCTATACTGTAGAAAAGTAGCTACACGTCAGTCAGAGCACTGTCCGCTGATAGAAGGCCCATTCGTGAATTCTCATTGGAGTGAAGAAGTTCACCTGAAGCACAAAATTAGTCTGATGCCGTGCAGAAATTACAATAAGAAGCATTTTAAATCTGTGTTTACATAATGCAGCAATATATTTCTTATGCGTATCTTTTCTGCGTGTAAAAAAAAAAAAAAATAATTATTCTGCGTTAACACGTCCACTGTCGCTTTGGTATCATTTTAGCATCAAATACGTCTATCATGATGTTCAGGGCCTAAAATTACACCTGCCAAATGCAAGTAGATTTTGGCATTGGTGAGAAAGATGTCAATTTCACCAGCCACGTTGGCGGAGGGTAAGGGGTCCACAGTGCTCACTTGCATTTGTGAATAAAAAATATTCAAGTATTTGTAGTAAAATAAATGTTGCAGTAGATGTTTTCTAAGTATTTCTGCCATTTTCTTTTCTTCATAGCTGGTAAATGAATCACACAAAGTCTATGAACTGCGAATTCTATATAGCCAATTCCACTTCGTGCTGCAACACTGCCTGGCTGGGGCTGTGCGCACGTGAAGAGCTGAGTGAAATATTCATTCTTAGAAGCGCAGCACACAGGCGTAAAAGTTGGTCTAATTTACTTAACTAAAGTCTACTGAAGTGAAACTTTGTCCTTGTGTTTCTTGGCTATTCGCATTGTTTTGTTCTTAAGCTAGGTCGTTTTTCTATGTTTGAGTTTCAACTGCTAGGGAAGAGAACAACAACTGCTAGGGAAGAGAACAACAACTGCTAGGGAAGAGAAGACAACACATCTACTAGTCAAGACTCAGTATCGTGATTAGGGTTTCAAAGGGTTGGAAACATTCAGAAAATGTTCCATTAAAGTTAAGCCCAGGTATTTTGCTTAAATTCATCAAAGTTAGCTTATAAAAGTGAACCTTTTTTTGTGGGATACACAAGGCAATTCTAGGTCTTGTGGCATATTTTGGTTAAACTATCCCCATTTCAATGGAATTGCAACCCCCTGCATGCACAGTGCATTCTTCCATCACATGTGCAGTGCACTCTTCCATCACATGTACAGCTGATTCTCACAATCTTGCACACTAATGAGATGCTATTTGAGCCCACACTACTACACTGTCTGAGCCAAGGACTACATGATTTCTGGTAAGTTTTGATTACAATACTGGGTGGGGTGAGTATATTTTATGACAGTTTTTTTGTTAACTAGTGAATAGTAGCCTACAGAAAAGTGTTTAAATCATTTATAACTTGTTAACAATTTCTGCTAGTTAGTTTTTGCTACCATGGGTTTTAGCTTGCTTGAGTCTGCTAACTGAGGAGTGTTAATTCACCTGTTTACATGCATGTTTAATTTTAAAACATTTATCTTACAAAGGATTTGTTTAATCTAACTGCTTAACTATTTATCTGTACATGGAATTGTATTATTATATATTTTTTTTTCCTAATCTTTACAGGTAAATGCCACTATCTGATGTGTGGAGACATTTCCCTGCAGCTAATGTAGAAGGGAAAGCTGTGTAACGTTTGCAAATACTGTGCCAAATCATATGTGAAGAATGCAACAATGATGCAGAATCATCTGGCCAAGTGCATAAAGTTCCCTCAGCGCTCACAACAAGCAACCTCTGACAGAAGTCCCTCTACTTCTGTTCAAGGTGAAAATTATGAATCAGACACCTTATCGATAGCAACAACTCATGGTCCTCCTGGATCTAGAAATTGTTTTTGACTCAATGGAGGAACGTAGTCAGAGAAATGCTGATGAATGTCTTGCTCGAGCTTTGTATGCAACTGGTTCACCCCTGATGCTCATAGGCAATGTGTATTGGAAGAGATTTCTGAACGTTCTTCGCCCAGCATACACCCCTCCAACCAGACATGCTTTATCTACTAATTTGCTGGATGCAGAGTTCAACAGAGTTCAAGCAAATCATAGAGAAAACCGACTGTATTGAAGTCATCTCTGATGGGTGGTCGAATGTTCGTGGGCAAGGAATAATTAACTACATCATCTCCACCCCTCAACCACTATTCTACAAGAGCACAGACACAAGGGACAACATACACACCGGTACCTACATTGCAGATGAGCTGAAGGCAGTCATCAATGACCTTGGACCACAGAAGTATTTGCACTGGTGACCGACAATGCTGCGAACATGAAGGCTGCTTGGTTTAAAGTGGAGTGGAGTCCTACCCTCACTTCACACCCATTGGCTATGCTGCTCATGCATTGAATCTGCTCCTCAAGGATATCATGGCACTGAAAACAATGGATGCACTCTACAAGAGAGTCAAGGAATGGTTAGGTATGTGAAGGGTCATCAAGTTATAGCAGCAATCTACCTCACCAAGTAAAGTGAGAAGAATAAGAGCACCACATTGAAGCTGCCCAGCAATATCATTTGGGGTAGTGTTGTCATCATGTTTGACAGTCTCCTGGAGGGGAAGGAGTCTCTCCAAGAAATGGCCATGTCGCAGTCTGCTGATATGGACAGCCCCATCAAGAGGATCCTCCTGGATGATGTTCAGACTCTGCTTGCAGATGTAAGAGAAGAAATCCGTACCGCCCTGCCCACTTCACTGTTGCTCCAAGCAGAGGAAACTGAAGTTCTGAAATGCATCAAAAAGCGTGAAGACTTCTGCCTGAAGCCCAGACACCCCGCAGCATACATGTTGGACCCCAAGTATTCTGGCAAGAGCATCCTCTCTGGTGCGGAGATCAACAAGGCTTATGGTGTCATCACTACTGTGTCTTACCACCTTGGCAAATTTGAGGCTTTTTGAGCCTGACAACGAGCCACCCTCAACATGGTTGGAAAGTGTCAGTGAAGATGAGGCCTCAGTCTGATGTTCAAGAGGTGGACATTGAGGAGGTCCAGGGAGAAGACATGGAAGCCTGAGAGGAAGACAACCAAAGCTTTATAATTTTACAGATGTTTGTAGAAAACGTTTGTGGGAGATGCTATGGATCATTCAATATTCCCTTTCTTTTGTTCAGTGAAATCATCCCATGTGAAGTCAACTCATTTCATTAAAGTTCAATTTGTAACTACATTTTATTTATTTTCCTATTGGAAGGATTTAGTAATTTGCAATTATGTCTACTTATATTATATGGTAAATATATCCAATACAAAAAACATCTAAATTTTAAATGGTATTAATATTAATTTGCATATATTTCCGTTAGTTCCCATTTTCCCGTTAATTCCCACGGAAAGTGTCCACCTGAATATTCCCCAAAATGTGCAAACCTAATCGTGATACTAAACCTGGTATCGGTATCAAAGTCAAAATTCTGCTCTCTCTACAACACTAGTGGACGTTGTATGAATTTGAAAATCAGTCTTTTATACTTTACCAGGTCATATTTTTGATGCTCAAGAATTAAGTATTAGGCTAGACCTATTGTAGATTACTATTTTATACTGGGAAATGTACAGAATTTTGAAGGCGTTACTGAAATGTTAGACCAATAGGCTATGTTTTGCTACATTATCAGGTAGATTTCCCCTGCTCCAGAATGTGTTAAACTTGTTCAGAAACTCTGTCCATGTCTCTACACACACTTGGAACTGCTGGTTGCCCTCTATTTGCTGCTCATAATTGCACATTTTAATTGGTTCTTCTCAGTGTTAATGAGATTTGTTTGGAAGCCTAATTCTTAGTGTGTTTTAAAACCATGGGCTTTAAACCGGATAACCTGGAGCATCAAGGTCTTTGTACAAGCTGATCTCTGTCAAGGAGCATTGGTTAAGCATACTAATAGTTCATTATAGCCAGCCGTTGATTTCTTTTTTGACCACTGCCTTATTAACTCTGGAACAGTTATTGCAAACTAAGGCCTGATGGCCTTTTATGAAAGGAAATGCGAAGAACAAGGCCTAGCTGCTACACTGGCAGTGTGTGAACGGAGGCAAGGAAACCTGGGTGTTCTGGGAGATTCTAGCAACTGTCAAATCTTTTCTGTGTTTTTATGTTTCAGGTTAATTCAGGAGAGAATATTGTGTTTGGCCTATATCGGGATTAAGGGTGGCTTTTGGGAACAAATGGGTTTCTGGGGATTTGGACAAAGTTGGGCAAATTGTACACATTTTAATGAATGGCCTTAGGCTGAGTCTACACCTGACATTAAAAATAACTTCTGAAATCCAATTACATTAACAAAGTATTCCGATGACAATCCAGTCATGGGCTTTGTTCTGCAAATGTATCCCATCTCAAATATACACAGACCTGCCCACATGCACTCATTTTGCGTACCAACTGTGCAATTCACTGTCCATGTACGAGATCAGAGTGAAAAGTACTCAGAAATGAATAGGGCCTGATTTTTATTTTTTTATATTTTTTAATATTTTTTTTATAAACTTTTTAATAAAAAAAAATGAATCCACTGAGTAAGTCTAACATCCCCATTCTCAAGCTGCAACACACAGACATGTACGGAGTTTACGTAAACACATGGACAAATCCCTTTTCCACTCTGTGTAAAGGTAAACCCCAATGCGTCTGGTACTCCAAAAAATTGGACATGGTTGGCAGGTCTGTATACAAATACATCTATGTTGTGTTTGGCTAACACATCTAGAAATTGCTACAAAGCATATTTAAAACATCCATGTCCATCAGTGGAGGTGGTCAATCACTATTAGTTCCCAAGTAAGTCTGACGATTATGGCATTTTGGGTAACGATTAGGGCTAGGCTTAATTGTCATGCAAATGCCCACAGTTACTGTCATAATTGTCATTTTTGCTGAAACATGTTTTGAGCTTGTAATATATCATGATGCGTATTTCAAAATTAGCTATGACATACCTAATGAATACAACACCGTTTTGGTGAAACTGTTGAATGTGAAAAACCCAGCAGTGTTGCAGTTCTTGAAACACTCAAACCGTTGCGCCTGGCACCTACTACCATACCCGTTCAAAGGCATATCTTTTGTCTTGCCCATTCACCCTCTGAATGGCACACATACAATCCATGTCTCAAGGCTTTAAAATAATTTGTCTTTATCAATTTATTGAATAAAAAAAAATTATTTTACCCCCTTTTTCTCCCCACCAATTTTGTGATATCCAATTACGATCTTGTCTCATCGCTGCAACTCCCCAACAGGCTCAGGAGAGGCGAAGGTCAAGTCATGCGTCCTCCAAAACTTGACCCGTCAAACCATGCTTCTTAACCCGGAAGCCAGCTGTACACCGTTCTACTGACCACCGAAGTCAGCCTGCAGGCGCCCGGCCCGCCACGAGTCACTGGAGCGCAATGAGCCAAGTAAAGCCTCCCTGGCCAAACCCTCCCCTATCCCGGACGACGCTGGGCCAATTGTGCGCTGCCCTATGGGACTCCAAGTCATGGCTGTTTGTGACACAGCCTGGGATCAAACCCGGGGTCTGTAGTGACTCTTCAAGCACTGCGATGCAGTGCCTTAGACCTAGCCAGAAACATCCGATCTCATTGTATTTGGCAACTCTCCAATCACATGGTGCAGTTTCATACAAGGGTAACTTAAATAAGGCTTTAGACTGGCAAGCAGTGGACTGATTGTCTTGCCCGATAAGGTTTTTAGACACACAGGTTGAAATATACACAACAAAAATATAAATGCAACATGCTACAATTTAAACAATTTAAGTGAGTTACAGTTCAAATAAGGAAATCAGTGAATTTACTTAAATTCATTAGGCCCTAATATAGGGATTTCACATTACTGGGAATACAGATAGGCATCTGTTGGTCACAGATACCTTTAAAAAACAATGTAGGGGCGTGGATCAGAAAACCAGTCAGTATCTGGTGTGACCACCATTTGCCTCATGCAGCGCAACACCTCCTTCGCATAGAGTTGATCAGGCTGTTGATTGTCACCTGTGGAATGTTGTCCCACTATTCAATGGCTGTGCGAAGTTGCTGGATATTTTGGCGGGAACTGGACAAGCTGTCGTGCATGTCGATCCAGAGCATCCCAAACATGCTCAATGGGGGAGTTTGCAGGCCACTGGAACATTTTCAGCTTCCAGGAATTGTGTACAGATCCTTGCGACATGGGGTTGTGCATTATCCTGCTGAAACATAAGGTGATGGGGGCGGATAAATGGCATGACAATGGGCCTAAGGATCTCGTCACGGTATCTCTGTGCCATCGATAAAATGCAATTGTGTTCGTTGTCCATAGCTTATGCCTGCCCATACAATAACCCCACCGCCACCATGGGGCACTCTGTTCACAATGTTGACATCCGCAAACCGCTCGCCCACACAACACCATACACGTGGTCTGATGGTTGGACATGCTGCCAATATCTCTAAAGTGAAGTTGGAGGCAGCTAATGGTAGATAAATTAATGTTCATTTATCTTGCAACAGCTTTAGTGGACATTCCTGCAGTCAGCATGCCAATTGCGTGCTCAAAACCCCCAGCACAAGGTGCACCTGTGTAATGATAATGCTGTTTTAATCAACTTCTTGATATGCAACACCTGTCAGGTGGATGGATTATCTTGGCAAAGGAGAAATGCTTGCTAACAGATGTAAATTTAAATATACGCTACCATTCAAAATTTTGGGGTCACTTAGAAATGTAGTTGTTTTTGAAAGAAAAGCAAAAAAAAATTGTCCGTTAAAATAATATCAAATTGATCAGAAATACAGTGTAGACATTGATGTTGTAAATTTACTATTGTAGCTGGAAACGGCTGATTTTCTTTTTATAATGGAATATCTACATAGGTCAAAGTCAAAGTCACCATTATTAGTCAGTTGTACGGGGGGCTGCCTTAATCGACATCCACGTCTTCGGCGCCCGGGGAACAGTGGGTTAACTGCCTTGTTCAGGGGCAGAACGACAGATTTTTACCTTGTCAGCTCGGGGATTCGAACTTGCAACCCTCCGGTTACAAGTCCAACGCTCTAACCACTAGGCTACCTGCGTACAGGGGCTCATTGTCAGCAACCATCACTCCTGTGTTCCAATGGCACGTTGTTAGCTAATCCAAGTTTATCTTTTTAAAAGGCTAATTGATCATTTAGAAAACCATTTTGCAATTATGTTAGCACAGCTGAAACTGTTGTGCTGATTAGAAGCAATATAACTGGCCTTTAGACTAGTTGAGTATCTGTAACATCAGCATTTGTGGGTTTGATTACAGGCTCAAAATGGCCAGAAACAGAACTTTCATCTGAAACCCGTCAGTCTATTCTAGTTCTGAGAAATGAAGGCTATTCCATGTGAGAAATTGCCAAGAAACTGAAGATCTCGTACAACGCTGTGTACTACTCCCTTCGCAGAGTAGCGCAAACTGTCTCTAACCAGAATAGAAAGAGTGGGAGGCCCCGGTGCACAACTGAGCAAGAGGACAAGTACATTAGTGTCTAGTTTGAGAAACACACGCCTCAAGTCCTCAACTGGAAGCTTCATTAAATAGTGCCTGCAAAACACCAGTCTCAACGTCAACAGTGAAGAGGCGACTCCGGGATGTTGGCCTTCTAGGCAAAGTTCCTCTGTCGAGTGTCTGTGTTCTTTTGCCCATCTTAATCTTTAATTTTTATTGGCCAGTCTAAGATATGGCTTTTTCTTTGCAACTGCCTAGAAGGCTAGCATCCCGGAGTCGCCTCTTCACTGTTGACGTTAAGACTGGTGTTTTGTGGGTACTATTTAATGAAGCTGCCACAAAAAATGTGTCTTTCTTTCAAAAACAAGGACATTTTATAAGTGACCCCAAACTTCTGTTGTTTTTTTATTTAACCTTTGTTTAACTAGACAAGTCAGTTAATACCAAATTCTTATTTACAATGACAACCCACTGTTCCCCGGTAGGCAAACTGCCTTGTTCAGGGGCAGAAAAACAGATTTTTACCTACCTGCCGCCCCATGTAAACAAATTTGTACACAAAATTGAGAGAAATAAGCTTTTTGTGTGTATGGAACATTTCGGGGATCTTTTATTTCAGCTCATGAAACATGGGACCAACACTTAACATGTGTTTATATTCTTGTTCAGTGTATATTGTTTCTGAACGTTTACCTTATGGCTTCATGGAAGAAACGACCTCCCTACCACCATGTCACAGTTCTGTCTGTAGTTCACATAAGTTCTTGTCATGACTAGATTAGTCAGTCATGCTAGTTAGTAGCTGGCTTTAAGTGCATGGCCCCAGTCATGAACACTGCTTCATACAATATCTCTCCTCAGAGAAACCAAGTTTGGCCTTCCTCAGCACAGTTGGCCTTTGTGAAGTCTCTGCAGAAAAGGAGGAAAGTAATCAAGATTAGACTTCCATGGCCCTTCTATAAGACCATAAAGTCAGGTTTCTTGTCGTTTTAAATGTGATGGGGAATTTCAACAAACCTCATTGGAGTTTTTCCTGATCATGTGACTCAGTTAGGAAAGCTCCAGGCTGCATAGCTGATTCCTGGCCCTACCCACTTGTTAATACAGATGTAGAAGGAGCAAGGAAAGACATAAGGTAAGCCAAGGTATAGTCGTGCCAGAAGTGTGAAAGGTTTTAGCAGCGCTGTTAAGAGGCTCGATCAACTCCCCAGTTCAGTGGCAGTGCGCAAGCAGGCATCTGAATTGGCCAGGATATTGTTAAACATTGACTAAAAATATCAAAATAGAAGGTCAAAATATTGCCCCGCTTATCCTTCCAAATAAATAATGACATGGTAAAATGAAAATGTTAAAAGATAAACCCTAAATTGCTGTAATCTTTCAGTTAGGGGATGGAAAAGTATGTCAAAGGATGTTATTAGTATTCAAAGAAAGACAGTGTGAAGCAATATGGCATCAAATGTAGTTTACGGAAGTTCAAACTTTAAGGCTGGTCTGAATGCTCATTTAACTTCGTCCAGTAAGCATAACATAATTAACTTTGTTTCCTATTCTACGGGCATAGTGGGAATGAATACAAACAGATCAGCAGAGCGTCTTGTTTTCTTCTCTTTCTTGTTATCCATGTGCAGATTGTTATTTACCTTATAGCATCTAAGCACTGCATAATAATGCACATTCCTCACGCCAGCTGTTTAACCTATGGCCTCTTGCAATCACCACCTTCCTCTCTCTCAACCAATGTGTGTAAATCTTGATGTATTTGTCAAATTACCTTCGTTCTCTCATAAGGTGATTTTCAACAACAGTTTTCGAAAACCATCCACCTCCTCACCACCAGCAGCTATAATAAATAACCTTATGGCCTGTCGTTGGAACTCCTTTCCCCCTCGAGGCCATTCCCCAAACTATTTTAATAATGTAATATTGCATTGTGTCTAAGTTCATTTAAGCCTGAACTCGATTGAACTTGAGTTCTATCTAATTCATTCTCACTTCATTTGGGATCTATTTTCACTACTGTTGATTCTGCAGTGCACTGTGCTTGGTTGTTCTTGTATTGCGGTGGCATTTGTGTCACTCGCCTTTGCAACCATTAAAAACATGTAATGTGTTTTTGTTTATATTGAACGATTTATGATTAAACAATGCAATTCCTTTATACTGCAAAACTTTGTTAAATGTTTTTAAAGTACTTTGTGCAATCAAATTGGGTTGTTTTTGAGATTTTAACATTTTATTTTGAATGCTAGAAATGAAAGGTATTTTATATATTGTATAGATCAATAAAAACAAAGGCTATTAAAATACATATGTCCCTAAGTTGTATGTCATTCAGGGCTCAACATTCGGCTAGAGGAAATGTCTGAATTCAAAGTAGGCTATTCCATGATGACTGAATTGCGCATTGCTAATGTTCTAAGACTTTTACATTTTTAAATACCTGGTTTGCATACCCTTTCTGTCCTTAACATTTACTGGTAGGTATCATATCTTGCAAACATTTTCCTACCCCTACCACTGTCTTCAGTGAGCTGCCCCACGCAACAACCAGTTGTTTGAGTGCTGCGCTCTCTTTGCCCTACAGATTATCTCAAACGAGGTATGTGTGTGGCGCACGTGTAATAAACAGTCGACATAATGAACTAACAGCTTCAGAAATTCATTTCTTTCTTATTTATATTGCCTAGATTAAACGTTTTTTTTTTACTAACTTGACTGGCCCGAAGCATTTTCAGATCTTCCCCGGGCCAGCGGGCAGCCCTGAATGTCGAGCCCTGTCATTACTGCCTAGAAAATCACTCATTGCAAAGATAAACAAGGACCTTAAGGATTCCCTCCAGTGGCAAACTGTTATCAGGGGAGGGGTCTATATTACTATATATTTGTTTTTAGCTAATCACAGTCACATTTGAGAATTACATTGATAATTTGTCTGAATAGTGTTCAATACACACAGGTTGACAGTCTTTGTTACTCAATTTTAATGAGGGAAATTACATTTGTGAGCCAAATTATTAATCATTTCACTTTCATAAATTATTTTTAAAGGGTTAATGACCTTGGATTTGAGCATCTGTGGCCTCCGTTTTAAGAAAGCCGATGTGGTGGTTTTGTCGTGTTTCAGAACAAAATAAATGTGCTGTTCCAGTGGTGTGGCTGATTGTGTTAGCTGTTTAGAGGAGCTGGCAGGCTGGCTTAGGAGGTGCACTCCACGTTGTAGCAAATGAAAGTCACAAGTGAATAAATGTGTACAGAACTGAGCTGTTGAGCTGCAGCAGCAACAGCCGTGTATGAGGTTTACTCTGTTACTGTCTGGCATGAATGAAAGTGTGTGTCGGAGTGCATGTAACGTTCTTGTACACATGCCTTTTAGTTAGGTAGCTGTAATTATAGGTCAAGACAGATGGTCGTCTAGCCACCTAACCCCCCTGGTCCTACATTTTTGGTGTTTTGAAGGACCCTGCTCTCTGGAACAGAATGAAGTGTATTTAGGCTGCTGAGCTCCAGACTCAAATCCCAGGCAGCTCAACTTGTTGATGTCCAGGACGAGCTCTCCTCTGGCTAATGAGAGGCTGCTCTGCTGTGAGTGGATGTTAGTCCCCAGCCCCCTCTGGCTCCCACTGGGTGGCCCACCTCTACCTCCCTCCACAGCCACTGTGCCAGTCAGCACATTCACTGACACACTCAGTCCCTGTGCTGAAACCCTCCAAGATATGTGTGTGTGTGTGTGTGTGTGTTAGAGAGCTGAGTGCCAGGACTCAGAAGTGTGCGTGTTCTCATCTCTCTGCTCTGCTCTGTGTTCCAGCTGACACATCGACTGCAGAGTAGGGATGTAGAGATTCACCGATATGCATTGGTCCCCGATTTAAAACATTTTTGAGATACAAGTGCATCAGTCAGCAGACCCCAAACCAATCCAAATGTAGCATGCATCCGTCAGAAAAGCGATTACATTGTACCTTCCCAAAATACCTAATATTTTGTAACAACTGATGCGTCCTCTCCGCTCTCCTTCAGTGTCAAACTGTGTGTAATTGTGTTGAGTCATTGATCTACAAGTCATTTTGTATGTCGAACAGCCCCATGACATGGGGTATCAGTCTACTCCGTGACACCCAGAGAACATTAGCATTGTAGCTCTTATTGCAGGACTGTGAATTGAGACCTATGTGTTGTCAACCTGTGTATTGAACACTATTCCTGAGGAAAAACAATCCTGCATGGATGTTTTGGATTCTGATAACTCTGAGGAAGACGTTAGGAAAAAATATATTGGTATTGGGTAGACTGATACCCCATTTTATTGATCCCCGATCCTTAGGTAAAGCTGGACAGTGCAATATGAATGTCAATACACACAATAGGCTGACTGGGGAGGTGATTTCACACTGTCACAGTTCCGCGATAAGAGCTACAATGCTAATATTTGCGTAAACTCTTCACGGTTGTGTTCTGTGGGTGTTACCGAGTAGACTGATACCCCATTTTATTGCTTCACATTCCAACCTTGTTTAACAACATCGAGTCTAAATATGGAATGATTCCACCAATTGTAACCTTCTGCATCACTTTTTCAAAGAGGTACTTTTATTTTGAATGCAAATTGCACTATTGTGCCTAATCCTTATTGTGGCTAGCTTCACAACACATAACCCGGTCAGGTTGAGCCTCACTAGCCAGATAAAGCTAGCTGGCTGCTTATAATGTTAGCTCTGGGCAACCAGGTTAAGTAGCTTGCTAGTGATTTATTTTCATGAACTGAAGTTCAATTTCATTAGGCGAACAACAAGTGGCTACCTAGCTAATACTTAGTCACAAGGATTCTTAAATCATTGCTAAGAATAGTGAAAATGACTGGAGTTTCTACTGGTCATTGTTTTCAGGCTGGTTGTATTGGTGCTAGCTAGGTACTTTTTTTGAATAAAAAGCTAAGGTACCAAGCTAAAGCGGTAAAACAAATAATGCTTTATTGCCAACGCGGTATTGTGTAAACGTCATTCGTGTCCTGTGTTTGCTTGTTTGCAGACTTTGTACAGCTTTGACAGTGGTACTGATAGTGGTGGTGCTTGGCTTGCACGTGAAAATTCAGAACACACAACATTCTATAATAGAACGGTGTTTTTTGATGTGTCAAATGGTGTTCTTTGACGTGTATCTTTTTTTGACACGCAAAGACCCAAACGGCATTCCATAGTATGTCGTGAAGCTAATAGCAGTGACGCTATTACTGTGTAACTCCGGTAGGCCAACATCTGAACAATAGCGCACTTGGTAACGTTAGTGTCGACTGAGAACGGTTGATTGTCAAGGGCAATGAATTCCATTATCTTGGCGTTAATGGATTTTGCCTTTGAATTGTCTCGCTGAAATGTTTTTACTCTTTCAAATGACTGCTCGACTTGTTGACTGCTTGATCCACACAGCAGACGTGGGCTAGGTTAGCAATGCTGTGTTGCACGTGTAGCGCAAAATGTTAAGTGGCGTCATTACGTCATGTACCTATGTTTTATATAGGTATGCACGTCAGCTTTGACATCGGTTTTTCACATCGGCGTTAAACTAGACATCGGGCCGATACCGATGTTGGCATTTTTAGCTAATATCAGACGATTTCTGATATGTTCAATAATATGTTCACCGTGCATCCCTAATTCTTAATCTTAGGTCTTCTGAGATCTTTTGTTCGAGGCATGGTTCACATCAGGCAATGCTTCATGTGAATAGCAAACTCACATTTTGTGAGGTTTTTATATTGCAGGGCACCTCTAACCAACATCTCCAATCTCGTCTCATTGATTGGACTCCAGATTATCTGACTCCTGACTCCAATTAGCTTTTGTAGAATTCATTAGCCTAGGGGTTCACATACTTTTTCCAACCTACACTGTGAATGTTTAAATTATGTATTAAATATAGACAAGAAAAATACAATAATTTGTGTTTAGTAGTTTAAGCACACTGTTTGTCTATTGTTGTGACTTAGAGGAAGATCAGATCATTTTTTGACCAATTTATGTAGAAATCCAGGTAATTCCAAGGGTTCACATACTTTTTCTTGCAAATGTACGTGCTGTTAAATTGTAAGCTACCTGAGAGAACTCATCTGGCTATACCTGCTGAACAGCGCTTACAATAGATATTATTTCCGTTGTTCATGTTGACCATTGTTCATGTTCACCATCAGCAATAGTTTTGGTAGTTTTGCTTTAAAGAATCAGAAAGTATTCAGACCACTTGCCGTTTTCCACATTTTGTTACGTTACAGCCTTATTCTAAAATTGATTACATTGTTTTTTCCCCTCATCAATCTACACACGCTACCCCATAATGACGAAGCAAAACATTTTATATGAACATTTATTACAAATAAAAAAACTGATTTACATTTTACATAAGTATTTAGAACCTTTACGCAGTACTTTGTTGAAGCACCTTTGGCAGCAATTACAGCCTCAAGTCTTCTTGGGTATGACGCTACAGGCTTGGCACACCTGTATTCTTCTCTGCAGATCCTCTCAAGCTCTGTCAGGTTGGATGGGGAGCGTCGCTACACATCTATTTTCAGGTCTCTCCGGAGATATTCGATCGGTTTCAAGTCCAGACTGGGTGGGCCACTCAAGGACATTGAGACTTGTTCCGAAGCCACTCCAGCGTTGTCTTGGCTGTGTGCTTATGGTCATTGGCCTGTTGGAAGGTGAACCTTTGCCCCAGTCTGAGGTCCTGAGCGCACTGGAGCAGGTTTTCATCAAGTATCTCTCTGTACTTTGCTCCGTTCATCTTTCCCTCGATCCTGACTAGTCTCCCAGTCCCTGCCGCTGAAAAACATCCCCACCGCATGATGCTGCCACCATGCTTCACCGTAGGGATGGTGCCAGGTTTCTTCCAGACATGACGCTTGGCATTCAGGCCAAATAGTTCAATTTTGGTTTCATCACACCTGATTATCTTTTTTTTCATGGTCTGAGAGTCCTTTAGGTGACTTTTGGCTCCAAGAGGGCTGTCGTGCTTTTTACTGAAGAGTGGCTTCCGTCTGGCCACTCTACCATGAATGCCTGTTTTGTTGGAATCATCCAGAGATAGTTGTCCTTCTCCCATCTCAACAGAGGAACTCTGGAGGTCTGTCAGAATGACCATTGAGTTCTTGGTCACTTCGCTGACCAAGGCCCTTCTCCCCCAATTCCTCAGTTTGGCCAGACAGCCAGCTCTAGGAAGAGTCTTGGTGGTTTGCTCTGACGTGCTGTCAACTGTGGGAACTTATGTAGACCGGTGTGTCCCTTTTCCAAATCTTGTCCAACCTATTGAATTTACCACAGGTGGACTCAATGTTGTAGAAACATCTCAAGGATGATCAATGGAAACAGGATGCTCCTGAGCTCAATTTCGAGTCTCATAGCAAAGGGTTTGAATACTTATGTAAATAAGGTATTTCTGGATTTGTTTTATAAATACATTTAGCAAAGATTCACTGTCATTATTGGGTATTGTGTGTAGATTAAGGACTTTTTTTTATTTAATCCATTTTAGAATAAGGCTGTAACGTAACTAAATGTGGAAAAAGTGAAGGGGTCTGAATACTTTCTGAATGCACTGCATATGGTCATGTTTTAGATATGCAGGGTGAAGTTAATAATTTCATAACGAGGACGCTACAGCAATTGCTTTTGTGAGGCGCACTTCATGGCTGAAGAGAAGACCACTAAAAACTTCCAAACGGTCAAAAACATTCGATTTTGAGATGATGGAGGGGATTAAATCCAAAATTGTGGTATAAATCAAATGAAATGTTATTGGTCGTGTACACATTTTGTACCAGGTCGGACATACAGAACAGCCTGAATTCTTCAGGGTATGGATTCTACAAGTCGAAAAAGTTGCACAGGGATGTTGGTCCAGCAACTGTGCGACGGCATCACGTGTGTGTTACACTACCACCACCAGCCTGTACTGTTGACACCAGGCAGGATGGGTCCATGGACTCATGATGCTTACGCCAAATCCTGACTCTGCTATCAGCATGAGGAACCTTGATTTGTCGGACCAGGCAATGTTTTCCACTCTTCAATTGTGCTGGTGATTGCGTGCCCACTGGAGAAACTTCTTGTTTTTAGCTGATACGAGAGGAACCTGGTGTGGTCGTCTGCTGCAATAGCCTTTTTGTGACAAGGATCGACGAGTTCTGTGTTCCGAGATGCCGTTCTACACACCACTGGTGTACTGCGCTGTTATATGTCTGTGGCCACTGTTAGTTTGCACAATTCTTGCCATTCTCGTTTAACCGCTCTCATCAAAGAGCTGTTTTGGCCCACAGGACTACCGCTGACTGGATGTTTTTTGTTTGTCGCATCATTCTCTGTAAACCCTAGACACTGCCGTGCGTGAAAAGTCCAGCAGGGTGGCCGTTTCTGAGATACTGTATCCGGCGCGCCTGGCACCAACAATCATACCACACTCAAAGTAGATTTTTCCATTCTAACGTTCAATCGAACAGTAACCGGATGCTTGTCTGCCTGCTTTATATAGCAAGCCACGTGACTCACTGTCTGTAGGAGCAATCAATTTTTGTGAACGGGGTGGTGTACTTAATAAACTTGCGGTTGGCGCAATTGGCGTACCAGGCGGTGATGCAGTACAGCCCGAACAGGATGCTCTCAAGGGTGCATCTGTACAAATTCGTGAGGGTTTTAGGGGCCCAGATGAATTTCTTCAGCCTCCTTGAGGTTGAAGAGGCGTTGTTGTGCCTTCACCACACTGTCTGTGTGAATGGACCAATTCAGGTTGTCAGTGACGTGCACGCCAATGGAACATGAGGCTTTTCACCCTCCACTCCGGCCCCATTGATGTGGGCTTGATGACTCTGCTGTCTCCTGAAGTCCACAATCCGCTCTTTTGTATTGATGTTGAGGGGGAGAGATATTCATTGGCTATGACAGCTAATTTGTAACCAGTCAATATTGATACCTTAGTAGCTAAAACACTTGACAAGGTAGTGGGGTGAAGGTGATTTTAGAACCAAAGTGTGTTGGGGGACAAAACATGCTACATTGACCCCCAACCCCAAGTCTGTTAGTGGGGTGGTAGATGCCTAGTCTCCCTAGTGGCTCAGCTCAGTACATACAACATTTACACACACACAGTCATCTCAGACTGAACCAACTCAGAGGCTGCATTTACACAATCAGCCCAGTTCAGATTTTTTTTTAAATCCCACTGATTGTCCTTTTGACCAATCAGATCCGCTTTAGAAAGTTGAGAGAATTTGGGAATCCCGTCTTGTGTGAGTCATTTTAGGGGAACACTGGTGCAAGTCCCGAGATCCACACCTTTTATTGGATGTGGTTGCTGCTCTGTCAGTGATGACCAGTGCATTTATGTGTGAGTCAGGTCTACCCTACTCACTCACATAAATGCACTGGCATTTCTAGAGATGTGTCATTCTGCTCAGGGAAATAATAGACTAACTTATTTGCTTGTAACCCCCCCCCAACGAACTTCAAATATTTACTTTGATGGGGAATATGTTAATTCTGTGTGTTATTTTATGGCTGGTTATCTGTTTTAATTTGCACATGCAGCACCTGTTGAGATGCAGAGGAGATTGGGTGGTAAGACAAAGTGTTTGTTTTTCGGCACACCCAAATAATTATCTTTGTGTGATTTGACACCCATTATGTATTACCAGCAACTGTACTGACTAAGGCACGCCACTATTGAGCACCTTTGTCATAAATTTGATCTCCAGCCTGTAGGCTACAGAAAGCGTTACTCTTTCTACTGTAGGCTATTTGCTACATGATTTGTAAATTTGGTGGAGCGCTACAGAGGTGTGTCTTTCCAACAGAATGCTGTTGGAGAGGGACACTGAGCATGGACAATATTTTGTGCCCATGCTTTTGATAGTGGGTAGACCTACTGCTTACCCAATCGATAGTTTCATATCTGGAAATTATTTTTGACAATGTATCATTTGACAATATTGCAATATTATTATTTTTGAACATAGCTTTTTTTTTCAAGTTCAAAAAGTTCAAATATACATGTGAACTGTCTTTGAAATCATGCTCTGTCTTTTCCCTACTTTGCTGTACCTGCACCAAAATTCCAGTATTTTTACTTCATAACTTGTTATCCGTCTTCTTTTTATATAGGGAGACAATTTGTTTTCAGCACTTATTTCCATGACATACAGTGAGGAGAAAAAAGTATTTGATCCCCTGCTGATTTTGTATGTTTGCCCACTGACAAAGAAATGATCAGTCTATAATTTTAATGGTAGGTTTATTTGAACAGTGAGACAGAATAACAACAAAAAAGTCCATAAAAACGCATGTGAAAAATGTTATACATTTATTTGCATTTTAATGAGGGAAATAAGTATTTGACCCCTCTGCAAAACATGACTTAGTACTTGGCTGCAAAATCCTTGTTGGCAATCAGAGGTCAGACGTTTCTTGTAGTTGGCCACCAGGTTTGCACACATCTCAGGAGGGATTTTGTCCCACTCCTCTTTGCAGATCTTCTCCAAGTCATTAAGGTTTCGAGGCTGACGTTTGGCAACTCAAACCTTCAGCTCCCTCCACAGATTTTCTATGGGATTAAGGTCTGGAGAAAGGCTAGGCCACTCCAGGACCTTAAAGTGCTTCTTGAGCCACTCCTTTGTTACCTTGGCCGTGTGTTTTGGGTCATTGTCATGCTGGAATACCCATCCACGACCCGTTTTCAATGCCCTGGCTGAGGGAAGGAGGTTCTCACCCAAGATTTGATGGTACATGGCCCCGTCCATCGTCCCTTTGATGCGGTGAAGTTGTCCTGTCCCCTTAGCAGAAAAACACCCCCAAAGCATAATGTTTCCACCTCCATGTTTGACGGTGGGGATGGTGTTCTTGGGGTCATAGGCAGCATTCCTCCTCCTCCAAACACGGCGAGTTGAGTTGATGCCAAAGAGCTCCATTTTGTAATAATCGCACCAACTGTTGTCACCTTCTTGGCGATAGTCTTGTAGCCCATTCCAGCCTTGTGTAGGTCTACAGTATTGTCCCTGACATCCTTGGAGAGCTCTTTGGTCTTGGCCATGGTGGAGAGTTTGGAATCTGATTGATTGCTTCTGTGGACAGGTGCCTTTTATACAGGTAACAAACTGAGATTAGGAGCACTTCCTTTAAGTGTGTGCTCCTAATCTCAGTTTGTTACCTGTATAAAAGACACCTGGGAGCCAGAAATCTTTCTGATTGAGAGGGGGTCAAATACTTATTTCCCTCATTAAAATGCAAATCAATTTATACAATTTTTACAATGTGTTTTTCTGGATTTTTTTGTTATTCTGTCTCTCACTGTTCAAATAAACCTACCATTAAAATTATAGACTGATAATTTCTTTGTCAGTGGGCAAACAAAATCAGCAGGGGATCAAATACTTTTTTCCCTCACTGTATCAAAACTCGTTTTCTCATGGCTCTCTTGTCCATCTGCAGCAGACATATGGTGAGCAATATGTTTTGAACATCGAATTGCAATAAAATCACAGTATCGAATCGCAATATGTATAGAATAACAATACATATCGTATCGTGATAATATTGTATCGTGAGTTCACTGGCAATTCCCAGCCGTACTAAATGGTAAGGTAGCCTATATGTGTTGTTGGAGGTGCGTCTTGGTCAGTTTAGCTTGGGAAATGCCGCCCCGTCTAATCCTGCCTAATGGGCCCTGCCCACTCATGAGCTTATTTGAAATATGAAATGGCTTGTACAGCCTGACCTGTCATTCTAGTTTATGGCACACAATATAGCTGTATTAAATACAAATCTAGGATTCTCTATCTGCTTCAGCCAACCACATGCATTTGTTTTGTGTACCAGTAGTCTCACTTGCCATTAATTATGGCTCCATCTCTCTTGAATGCTCTGAATTGTCTTACATGTGTAAGCTGACTGCTGCTGCCATCAAAATGAATCACCTGATTTTATCTATACAGAAGCTATCAATGGGACGTTCAAGACAATCTCCACCCAGCTATTAATGGGATGTAGGAAATCTTAGAAACATGTTAATCCTGACCCCGGGATGACTCGGCTAAGTCTAGAGTACACCTTTGCCCACAGTGGGTGAGCTCAGTCTTCCACAGAGGGATAACTCAATCTGTTGCAGATACAGTGGCGTGCCTCTTTTGAGATGGGAAGCAGTGGCATAATATTTTTTCAAAGTGGTGTATTATCGCTGTGTTAATGTTACCTGGTGGTGGCTACAGTGAGATGAGACCAGGGTTTTTTGTGCCATTGAATTTCTTTGGCGTCCCGACTAAGCATTTTTATTCGGGTCGCGTAAGTCCAAAGTGTACAAAATGGTTTCAATATTTTTAGCATTTTCGGGATGGAAAATGCTTTGTCTACTTATACTTAAAAGATCACCAAAATAAAAGCTATACAGTCAGGGAGAATTGAAAAATCCCAAAACAATGATTTTAAGAGTATAGATTTTATGTCTGAGCAAAAACACTGCGTTTAGCCATGGCAAAATGTGTGGAATTGCAGGAAATGACCTTTAAAACGGCACAATTTTCTCTGTGGCAGAAATATGTAGAATCACAGGAAATGTGCTGTAAACTGCAACCTTTCTCTCAGCTGCATAGCACAATGAGTCGAATTGCAGGATATTGGCTTAGAAATAGAAACGTTTCTCTACACTGCCATGATGGGGACCTCTAAAATGTATGCTAAAATTCAGCTGCACTGACGTGCCGACCGCACCCCCTGCCACGCCCACCACCTAAATTCCTTTTTGATCCAGAAAAAAACTGGAGACTAGAGGGTGTTCGCATGGGAGCTTAATCGCCATGCAAACTGTAGAGTAGCCACAGGAATTCCATGTCTAATAATAATCATCATCATCATCATCACTAGCCGTCCTAGACTCCTAGACAGAGCTGAGACTGACCGGCATAGAACAGTTAGTGGTGGAGGCTGTGAGGTCTGCTCTGCTGCTGCTGAGGTAATGACAGTTCCAATGTCTTAGTGGCTTGGAGTGAGGTGTCGACAGCTGGCAAGTTGTGGTGACACAATGTCACCAAGGTTGAGGGTTTAATTCCTGCCTGGGCCTCATACTCAAAATATTGTACAGTGTCGCTTTTGATCAAATCGTCAGGTAAATGGTAACCATATTATAGGTTCTCCCACAAGTATAGGCCTAAAATATATTCACTCACCTTATGGGCCACTGTGATTGCAGTGCTTCATCAATGGAGTTATTTTCGTTTTGTTCTAATGAGATGTAGACCCAGCAATCTAGAAGTGTCACATTAGACATGGCTGTGATTTACACACTGACACTGAGCACCTAGGCTGTCCTGAACAGCACAGAAGTGCATATATCAGAGCCTGGTTTCTTCCTATGTTCCTGCCTTTTCTAGGGAGTTATTCCTAGACACCATGCTTCTACATCTGCATTGCTTGCTCTTATGGTTTTAGGCTGGGTTTCTGTATAAGCACTTTGTGAGATTCACTTTGTGAAAAGGGCTTTATAAATACATTTTGAAATGAATGAACAGACCACATGAGATTGTGTATTTGGTATGAAAATTGCTCATTGATGTTAACTGGGCAGTACTGTACTCTGTGCAAAGAAAGGCTATGGCCTGGTACTTGTGTACTGAACAAAAATATAAACACAACATGCAACAATTTCAACAATTTTACTGAGTTAGTTCATATAAGGAAATCAGTCAATTGAAATAAATAAATTAGGCCATAATATATGGATTTCACATGACTGGGCAGGGGCACAGTCACTGAGCCAGGCCCACCCACTAGGGAGCCAGGCCCAGCCAATCTGAATGAGTTTTTCCCCACAAAAGGGCTTTATTGCAGACAGAAATTCTCCTCAGTTTCATCAGCTGTCCGGGTGGCTGGTCTCAGAATATCCCGCAGGTGAAGAGGCCAGATGTAGAGGTCCTGGGCTGGCGTGGTTACACGTGGTCTTGGTTGTGAGGCCGGTTGGACGTACTGCCAAATTAAATAAATTACGTTGGAGACTGCTTTAAGTAGAGAAATGAACATTCAGTTATCTGGCAACCGCTCTGGTGGACATTTTCTGCAGTCAGCATGCCAATTGCACACTCCCTGTGGCTTTGTGTCTTGTGTAGGGTTGATCCCATTTAGTCGATTGTTTGCTTGATAGGCTATTGGTTGACCAAGATTTCTTTAGTTTAAGTAGCAAAAAAAACATTTTATCATGGTGTACAAGACACCCATCTGATTCGCGCTGAGTGGACCGATTTATTGTGGAGGCCGTGGGGATGTCACAGTCCATCAGTCTGACGGGCTGCTGAAATTGTACATGGTTATATTACATAAACAGTGGTGCAACACTAAGAAAATATTATTTTATAACAAATGCGCTTTCTCCCTCATTGGATAGTGGTCGTGGTTCTGAAACACAGTGCGCTGTTGAATTGGCGCCTTTTCCTAGACCATGTTGCTATGTGCATAATAGCAAAGTTAACCAGCATATTGGGGTTGAGAACAAGAGCAGCAGCAGAATGAGGAGATGAAAACAACCCTTGCTTAATTGTTGAAGAAAAGTGAGGAGAGAGGAAACCCCAACTTAATAAGGTCTTTAACTTGTTAGGGATCGGCTCATGAGGTGACCGTTTTGGAGAGCCTGGCGTGCCCAAAGTAAAATGCCTCCCATTCAGGCCCAGAAAATAGGATATGCACATATTTAGTACCATTGGATAGGAAACACTCTGCATTTTCCAAAAGTGTTAACCATTTGTCTGTGAGTGAAACAGAATGCATATGGCAGGCGAAACCCCGAGGAATTTCTGTCCTGGAAAAAGTGATTTTGACACATTGCTCATTTGGAACCCCTCCCTCATGAAAATGACCATATAAGGGCATATGAATGCAGTACCCATCGCTTCCTTTAGATGTCAACAGTCTCGAGAAAGTGTACATTTTCATTTTGGATGAATTAGACCAGAGAATAAGAGCAAACCAGGAAGTTACCTTTTTATGTAAACAGTACCCAGTGTGCGCTCCCGACAAGGCGCGCTGTGTCTTTTATCGTCTTTATCGATCAGTTTATATTCCGGCCCCCCGCACCTCTCTGATTCAGAGGGGTTGGGTTAAATGCGGAAGACACATTTCGGTTGAAGGCATTTGGTTGTACAACTGACTAATAATGGTGACTTTGACTATAGATAATATTATAATAGTAAATATACGTAAAAGTGTTCCTAAGGATACATTTAAAACTGTTTGATTGTTCTTGGACAAGTTTAAAGGTATAAGATGAACGAGTTTGCGTCACGTTTCAATGGAGGAGTGGAGGCTGTCGTTTCTGATTATAACGCGCGAACCAAATGGAGATTTATGGATAAAATACAGTACTTTTTCTAACAAAAGAACCATGGATTGTCTTCGTTGGACACTTAGGATGACCTCAGCAGAAGTTCTTCAACAGGTAATTGATTTGTTTTCGCTGTGAAATGTGTTATGTGTGTGCCGTGATGGCTAATCGATTCATGGCTATGGGAAAAATATGAGGTGCTACCCTCAAACAATCAAATGTGCTGCTTTCGCCGTAAAGCCTTTTTGAAATCTGACAACGCTGTGATATTGCCAAGAAACAGAGCTTTTGATGAGTATGGAACACTTGTATATTGGTGGATGTTTAATAATTCAACTTTTGGATTTTGAATTTGGCGCCTTACATTTCACCTGGTAGTGTCGGGATTGGGGCGCTAGCGCCCCAGCAATCCCTGAGAGGTTAATCAATAGCCTAACTGTTAAATGTGCCTGGCTTTATAAACCATCAATATATCTACATAAATAAGACAGATCCTGGTTCTTTTGCCTATTTGAGTGTTTAAAACTTCTTAGGGATAAGTGGTGCGCTAGCGCCCCACTCCCGACACTACCAGGTGAAATGCAAGACAAAATCCAAAAGTTGAATTATTAAAAATGCACCAATATACAAGTGTTTCATACTCATCAAAAGCTCTGCTTCCTGGCAATATCACAGCGTTGTCGGATTTCAAAAAGGCTTTACGGCGAAAGCACTACATTTGATTGTTTGAGGGTAGCACCTTCAATATTTTCCATAACCATGAAATCTTTAGCCAGCGCGGTCGATAGAAAATGCATTTCACAGGGAAAACCTGTGCCTTACCTTTTGTAGAACTTCTGCAGAGGGCTTCCTAAGTGTCCAACGAAGACAATCCATGGGTATTTGGTTAGAAAAAGTAATTTATTATATCCTTATCTCCGTTTGGTTGGCGCCTTGTGTTCAGAAAATCCAACGTGAAGGGAACGCGTTCATTTAAACCTATAAACTTTCCCTCAACAAAATAAAAACCAATTAAAATGCAACCTTAGATTATCACTTTTATTCATAAAAGATAAGCTTTCACTTGGATGGTCACCTAAACGTTATATAAGTCAAATAAAGTGGAACGCTCAGCCAAACGTGAGCCCAAAAACGTGCAACTGAAAAATAGCTCCCCTGACTAAAACCTCTACCGATTGAACACAATGGTTCCGATTTCCATTAAACTTTACCTATACACTGTATCCAGTGTATAGGTTTCCAGTGGAAGCAATAGGTACTACATTCAGTGTCCTGGTATAAATACTTTTCAATAGGCAGTCTCTCTAAGTGAGCCATAAGCCACTAGAATGAAATTTCCGGATGGAATTTTCTCTGGTTTTTGCCTGCCAAATGAGTTCTGTTACACTCACAGACAAAATGTTAACACTTTTGGAAACCTCAGTGTTTCCTATCCAATAGTACTAATTATGTGCATATCTTATTTTCTGAGCCTGAGTGGCAAGCATTTTACTTTAGGCACGCCAGACTCTCCAAAACCGACCCCTCAGCTGCTACTCCCCAACAAGTTAATAGCCTACTGATTCCGTGAGCACCAAGCCTCACACAACATGTCAAGTAAACAATTTCACAAATTTTGCTGTTTTTAATCTTTGTTTTGATGTAATAAAGGCTTTATACTTTTGTTAGAACAGCCTCTGGTATTATTAATTATTTAATTAATGTTTACACTGTTCCAAAGAATATTTATAATAATAACGCTCCTGTTTCTTGATCTCCTTATTGTTATTATTTATTATGATGATAAATAATGTCATTAGTAGGCTTAATATAGCAGCCTTGTATAACCAAAATGAAAGCTGTAGGCCTAAGAGGACTTCATGATAAGTCTTAATACAATAACTAACTTAGGCCTACATTACAATACTTCTATAGGCCACTGTATCAATCATTAATTTGTTCATGTCATTCATGATTTGAAATGCAATCAAGCATTTTAGTTTTAAAATAAAATATAGCGAGCCTTCAATAATTAGCCTATGCAATAAATATGCCGTTGCATTTTGGAAATTGCATTCACGAATGAATGAATGCGATTTGTTTTTAGTCTTTATTGTAATAAAGGCTCAACAAAAAAACATTACAACAGACTCTCTGGTACGCTTATACTTTATTTAGTGTTTACATTGTTCCAAACGATCAAAAAGTATATTGTAATCTATACAGCACCTGTTTGGCAAACATAATATGCACGAGGCGCTTGCTCCTTATTTTTCTTGATCTCCAGTATTTTCAAATATATTCCTGTTTTGAGTTTATTTATCACGTCCTTTGCATCCATTTTGCTGTCACGTGTTACGGTGTTCAGAGTTTGTTATAACCAATTTATTGATGTGATTATGATTTGCTATAGGTCAGGCCCTATTGTGCCCTATTCGGACGAGATTAGTTTAACTGGGGGAGGTTGGGTAATGTAATTATGTGCACGAGCACAAAACACCACATCTGTAATTTTTGTCCCGTCCGTTTCTGCTTTGTCAGTAATTTTTACATGGCAGGAGAGTAACAATTCCAGCCAGAATTGACATCCCTGTCGAATACTGGACATTCTTGAGTAATAATTACAACCAACGTTCTCTAGTAATACTAGTCCCGTGCGAATAGGTCTTTGGTCACGTGCATTCGATGCATACATTGGTCAAGTAAAGAGTGCAAGGGTTGGGGGAATATGATTTTTTTTTTCCTAAACAGATTAGGGATTTAAGTAACAACTTTTCAGTCAGAAATGGCTGTAATTATGTTGCAGCTTCAGCAACACCGACAGTGCGATAAACACTTTGTTCTGTGGTGGTTGCTGCAGCAATTGCTGGTCGGACTCCCTCTAGTCATTTGTGTCTTAATTATTTAATCAAACGGTGTGCTTAAAACATCAGACAAGCTCAGTGAATATATTTAATTAAAAACACAGGATGTGTCAATATATGGAAAAATACGCATTAAATGTTGACCAATCGATTGGTCTAAAGAACAGACTACTCTTAGTCGACCAATATTTTTTTTGTGTCTAGGACAGCCCTAGTTGTGTGACAACTGCACTTTTTAGTGGCCTTTTATTGTCGCCAGCACAAGGTGCACCTGTGTAATGATGGTGCTGTTTAATCAGCTTCTTGATATGCCACACCTGTCGGATGGATAGATTATATTGGCAAAAGAGAAATGCTCACTAACAGTGATGTAAACAAATTTGTGCACAAACTTAGAGAAATAAAATGTTTGTGCGACAAACATTTCTGGGTTCTTTTATTTCAGCTCATGAAACATGGGACCAACCCTTTACATGTTGTTTAATATTTTAGTTCAGTATAGTTCTAACCTGTGTTTGACTGCTCTGTTGGTTGAGCAAACAGTGATATTGACACACCCCGAGTTTCGTCAGTTCTGTGGCAGCTTGTGAAAGCCTTAGCCAGATAACCCTCTCCTATGTCACTCCCAGACACGGCATTGCTGCACACTTATGTATCCCTGTCTGATCCTCCCTATTGGATCTAAGGTGAGTGAGTCTATCCAAAGGTTAAATTCATTAGGATTATGGTGATGCTATGATACCAAAACACTATTACACAACATGTAACATATGGGGCTAGACCACCCCTTGTGGCCTAGAAAGGCCTAAACCTTTAAGACCGTGTCTGATGTGTGTCTGCGTTGTCAGGCGTCACCAGTGTGTGCTTCGCTTGCTCAGTCCCTGTGTTGCTTTCTCTGAGTTCCAGAAAGAGAAGTTAGACGGTCGGAGCGCATTTAGATTAACCCAAGGAGAGATTTCAAAGCCCAATAGTCCTTTACCCAGTGGGAAATATGTCTATTCCAGTACTGCTAGTTCTGATTAGATGGGAACCAAAATATTAGATGGACATCTTAGTCCTTTAGAAGGAAAATAGTTTTGGGAATGCTCTCCAAACTAGAATAGAGCTGCTCTCCACAGAGAGAGATGCTCTTGCTCTCTCACTTTCTCTGTCTCGCTCTGCCCACTCAGTGGATACTCAGAGATTACTCCTCTGATTTCAGTCAGCGGAAAAAACTGAATCTGCTAAAGACAGACAAATCCACCCGGATGGCGATTTCTCCTCTCTGACCCACTCCCTCCCTCCTTTCCTCCTGACGCTTATCATTGTGTGAGAGGCACGGGAGAAATGACTGTCATTTGGTCTTGTCGTAAGCCTGCAGCCTGTAGGATCCATGTTCAGGGCCTGAGGAAGTGCCTTGGCAGCGGGTGGTGAGGCCGGAGTTGCATCTCAAGTCTTAAACAGAGGCTAGGTAAATATGGAGGATGTCTACCAATTTGGTTTTGCCTGTCTAGTTCTTTGACCTTAGTGCATATGAAGGAAAGGAGACAAGAAGAGGACACAACGAAAGACTATTGAGATGTAGGCTACCTAGTGCCTACAATTTTGATCCACGCAGGCAGGGACAGGATGCAGCCTTGACCAAGCTGCTGCTGATACACCAGCACAGACAAAGAGGGGGAGGAGGGATTGGGGGAGGGAGGAATCATCTTGTGACAGGGTCACGGGAAATTAATAAGAAAGAATTGCATATATCAGTACTGCTTGCCTTGTTTGGAGCAGCTGTCCAACATCAAGACGGGAATCTTAAATGCAAATCTCCCTGGCCGGGTGGGTCCCCAAGTGTTAGGGTTTTGAGTTACTTTAAAACCTGGCCTGCTAACCGCCTAACCCATTGAAGCCTCGCTGTGAGCACAGCCTGGGGCCTCGTATACAGCCAGTGTCCCGATGACATTCTGTTGAGCTGGCTGCCTCATCACATCGCCGGGGTACATTATGGGAATTATTTACAAAAGGGGGCCTTCTCCTCTACTCTGTTAAACTTACTGCAGTTTTTTTCTCCTCAGTGAGGAAGCCAACCGCAGCCTCAAGTTATTGCCCTCTGTTAATTTGGAGCGGAAAAGCATCCTTTTGCCTTCGGCTACCACCACAAAATGAAATGGATCTGTTTTTGACAGATTTTTATCACTCCGAGCTAATGGTTATCAGAGAGGTTGAAACCCGGCTCTGTGGTTAGGCGTGACGAGTCTCTGCTTCACTAATCTCTGTTAACCCAGAAGTAAAATCTTGCGTAATTTGGTCAGCTGCGTGATTAACTTCTGTGCTCATAAGTGTTAGAATTTGAGAGAACTGGCAAGTCTCCACCATCACACAATAATCCTTCCTCCTGATTGTGTTGATTGCTCATGCCTTGTCCAGTTCTTCTAATCGCTGACTCCCACACAGTACCTGGTACATCTGGACAGTTTTACTAGGTCCCTTCACTTCTTTCCCCGTCTCCCTGGGCTGCCTCCAGGGTTCCATTGAGTATCTGAGATTCCTCTTCATTCAGTAGGATTCCGTGAGAGAGAGAGGTTTCAAGGACAGTGCGCATGTGAGGCTAATTGTGGCCCTCTCATTGAAGTCAGACCGTCTGTAGGAAACACTGTCTAGCCTGAAAACAAGTTAACTGAAGAGCAGAGCTCCTCTCTGAGGAAGACAAACTCCAGTCAGGGCTTTGACACTCATCAATGCAGCTTTATCACAGAGGAGAGTAAAGCATACAGCACTACAAACCTGTTGCTGACAGGTGTATAAAATCGAGCACACCGCCATGCAATCTCCATAGACAAACATTACCAGTAGAATGGCCTTACTAAAGAGCTGTGACTTTCAACGTGGCACCGTCATAGGATGCCACCTTTCCAACTCAGTTTGTCAAATGTCTGCCCTGGTCAACTAAGTGCTGTTATTGTGAAGTGGAAATGTCTAGGAGCAGCAACGGCTCAGCCGCGAAGTGGTAGGCCACACAAGCTCAGCCTAAAATCACCATGCGCAATGCCAAGCGCCGGCTAGAGTGGTGTAAAGCTCGACGCCATTGGACTCTGGAGCAGTGGAAACGCATTCTCTGGAGTGATGAATCACCCTTCACCGTCTGGCAGTCCAACGGGTGAATCTGGGTTTGGCGGATGCCAGGAGAACGCTACCTGCCTGCCTAAATGCATAGTGCCAACTGTAAGGTTTGGTGGAGAGAGATATATATAGTCTGGGACTGTTTTTTCATGGTTCGGGTGAAGGAAAATCTTAACGCTACAGCATACAATGACATTCTAGACGATTCTGTGCTTCCAACTTTGTGGCAACAGTTTGGGGAAGGCCCTTTCCTGTTTCAGCATGACAGTGCCCCCGTGCACAAAGCGAGGTTCGTACAGAAATGGTTTGTTGAGATCAGTGTGGAAGAACTTGACTTGCCTGCACAGAGCCCTAGCCCAATCGAACATCTTTGGGATGAATTGGAACGCTGACTGCGAGCCAGGCCTAATCGCCCGACCTCACTAATGCTCTTGTGGCTGAATGGAAGCAAGTCCCTGCAGAAATGTTCCATCATCTAGTGGAAAGCCTTCCCATAAAAGTGGAGGCTCTTATACCACCAAAGGGTGGACCAACTCCATATTAATGCCCATGATATTGGAATGAGATGTTTGACGATCAGGAGTCTACATACTTTTGGTCATGTAGTGTACACACACATTATACGCCTACTGATCATTCCTTTATTAGAGGCCATCAAATAAATCCAGATTAAATATAAGACGCCCTGGCTGGCAGATGGTCAAAATGGACAATGTCCTCAATCCATCCACCTAACACTAGGCCTATCCTTTGTTAGCCTGAGTTTTTTTTTGTATTTTTTTCTCAGTGCATGAAATGGCCTCGTTTCAAACGGTAGCTACTATCTGAAGAACTTGAGTCTTTGACAATTTTTAGGGCCTTCCTCTGACACCGCCTGGTATAGAGGTCCTGAATGGCAGGAAGCTTGTCCCCCAGTGATGTCCTGGTTCGTTCGCACTACCCTCTGTAGTGCCTTGCGGTCGGAGGCCGAGCAGTTGCTAAACCAGGCAGTGATGCAATCAGTCAGGATGCTCTCGATGGTGCAGCTGAAGAACCTTTTGAGAATCTGAGGACCCATGCCAAATCTTTTCAGTCTCCTGAGGGGAAATAGGTTTTGTCGTGCCCTCTTCACAACTTTCTTGGTGTGCTTTGGACCATGTTAGTTTGTTGGTGATGTGGACACCAAGGAACTTGAAGATCATTTTTGATTGCATCATCTGTGGATCCGTTGGGGTGGTATGCAAATTGGAGTGAGTCTACAATTTCTGGGATAATGGTGTTGTGAGCCATGACCAACCTTTCAAAGCACTTCATGGCTACAGACGTGAGTGCTACGGGTCGGTAGTCATTTAGGCAGGTTACCTTAGTGTTTTTGGGCACAGGCACTATGGTGGTCTGCTTTAAACATGTTGGTAATACAGACTCGGACAGGGAGAGGTTGAAAATGTCTGTGAAGACACTTGCCAGTTGGTCAGCGGGTGCTCGCAGTACCCGTCCTGGTAATCTGTCTGGCCCTGCGGCCTTGTGTATGTTGACCTGTTTTAAAGGTCTTACTCACAACTGCTGCGGAGAGCGTGATCACAGTCTTCCGGAACAGCTGGTGCTCTCATGCATGTTTCAGTGTTATTTGCCTCGAAGCGAGCATAGAAGTAGTTTAGCTCATCTGGTAGGCTCGTGTCACTGGGCAGCTCTCGGCGGTGCTTCCCTTTGTAGTCTGTAATGGTTTGCAAGCCCACTGCTTGGCTTGTCTTGCTGCTTGGGCTTCTGAGGTTTGAAAGGAACAGCTGCAGCCAAGTCTGAGACAGAGAACGTTCGTTAACGGGATATTTCTTGTTGCTCCCCAGCCTGGCATGTGTGCAACGGCTGCAGAACAAACAGGGTGAGCGGGTAGTACTCAACACTGAGAAGAGGCAGAAGGACAGTGGGAGGGAGAGAGTGGAGGAAAGGATAGGTATTGAAGAGGAGACTATGTAGAGGGAGAAGGGAGGAGAACAGGGCAAGGAGAGCTGCTGAAGCGGTGGAGACTCAGCCTGGGTACTGGGAGTGGAGAGGATGGCTTGTTGGAGTGGGTGAAGGGCCGACCCTGCCCACTACAAGTTTTCAGTTGAGGAGGCTTTCCTGACAGAGGTGCGACGGTTTCCGTCATATGATTTCTAAATCTCTGGGGGAATGGTGGTGTCTGGTTTGAAGCATGTCTGTTTTATGAAAATATATTACCAAATATTTGATCTTTTAAGCTGTGTCCACTGAACTGACATGCATGATAGTTGCTGACACTGATGTTCAGATGAAGGGAATTAGTCTATAATACCCTGTGGCCCTCAACTCAAACAGTGGTGTGAAGCCTACTGTAGCTGCTGGCAAAGTAATTAAAAGCTTCTACTTTATCACTCCAGTCAGGATGCAACTTCTCAGTGCTACTTTCAGTGCTACTGTTTTTGCCATGTAATGTTGTATAAAACAAAATCAGACATCCCCATAGTAAAATAGTTTACCAAGACGGCTTGTTTGTTCTATGTGAGAGATTCTTCTCGAGGTGTATTCAAGTTACAATAGGGAGGGAAACATGTATTCAGTCCATGCACAACAATTATATATGCAGTTGCGGGATTCAACTTTTGAAAGCAGTTTTGGAAAATCTATTAAAGACTTTTGGACTTTGTTAAAAAATTGGGCTCCCAGTTTTTTTCCTCATTGCTACCATTTTATTTATTTACTCCTTCAATTGTGCAAGTGGCAGCGTTTTACAAATTCAGTTACTACCGGAGTTTCAAGCATGGTTTAGAAGCAGCTGCGCAACAATAGTGATTCGTTTTTTTATTTTTTATACGTTTATTTTGGGGGAATGTCGGGAACCGAATATGTGAAAGAGCTGTTCATTTGGCTCCCTGGTTTGCGTACTTTTGATATAGCTTTTTTTTACTCCAGACATCGATTATTTGCAGATAAATTGTAAAATCATTCTCTGAAGATGGTAATTCCTAAGTGCAGGAACAATATAGTGAGGTGAGAGCCTCATTCTGTTCCACGATAATGTTTTCAGTGTGTACATTTTTTTGTTTGCCAGGCATCTAATTTGGTCAGGTAAACATTTCTTAACTCACATTTCACGATCTGACATAATGGTAGGCAATGTTTTAGGCTTTAAATTGACAATGTTTTCATGTTTTTTCAAGTTCTAAGACTGAACGAAGAGCAGTTTGAGAGCTAAATGATCCGGCTCACAAAAAGCTCTGTTGCTACCCAACAGAGCTCAAAGGGGACAATGGTGTCTTAAAAGGGCAATGACATACTTTGTAGTAGAAACCAAAAAAATCAAAATTTTCAAGTGAATAACAATTATACGTTTTATATATTTAGAATAAATTTACTAAGTCACAATCAGGATGTGTCCAATGGGCTAAATGCAGATGGACAAACTCCATGCTTCAGCTTTGGAATGTTGTCAGACCACTTTTTCCACATTTTATGTTGACATCCTTATTCTAAAATTGATTAATAGTTTTTCCCTCATCAATTTACACACACTACCCCATAAGGACAAAGGCCAGACGAAAGCCACTCCCCAGCAAAAGGCACATGACAGCACTCTTGGAGTTTGCCAAAAGGCACCAAAAGACTCTCAAACCATGAGAAACATGATTCTCTGGTCTGATGAAACCAAGTCCAGGATCCAGTTACAGAGGGAGGTGTTCAGTCCCAGAGCCCTTATCTTAGTGATGAGCTAGGAGGGCACTCTGGTGTTGAATGCTGAGCTGTAGTCAATGAACAGCATTCTCACATAGGTGTTCCTTTTGTCCAAGTGGAAAAGGGCAGTGTGGAGTGCAATTTTTTTTTGAAATGTGACCAACAGAAGCAGATCAGTATTGCCAGTTGTGAAATCTATAATGAATTCATTTCAATTGACTGATTTCCTTTTATGAACTGTTACTCAGTACAATCTTTGAAATTATTGCATGTTGCGTTTATTTTTGTTCAGTGTAATATTTGTGTTAACTCTACGTAGTTGTGTTTTGTGGGTGTCACTGAGTAGGCTGATTCCCCATTTCATAGGTAAGAGCGCAATATTAATATCCAATATGGACAATAGACTGACTGGTTAGGTATTTCCCAGTCATCAGTCCTGCAATAAGAGCTAAGATCCTAATATTTGTGTAAACTTTTGAGAATTGGTTTCTGTGGGTGTCAATGACTAGGCTGATACCCAGATTCATCAATGCACAAGCCATAGGTAAGGCTGTACAGTGCATATAAACTCAGCAAAAAAATAAACGTCCTCTCACTGTCAACTGCATTTAATTTCAGCAAACTTAACGTGTAAATATTTGTGTGAACATAAGATTCAACAACTGAGACATAAACTGGACAAGTTCCACAGACATGTGACTATCAGAAATTTAATAATGTTTCCCTGAACAAAGGGGGGGTCAAAATCAGTCAGTATCTGCTGTGGCCACCAGCTGCATTAAGTACTGCAGTGCATCTCCTCCTCATGGACTGCACCAGATTTGCCAGTTCTTGCTGTGAGATGTTACCCCACTCTTCCACCAAGGCACCTGCAAGTTCCCGGACATTTCCATTTCTGGGCGGAATGGCCCTAGCCGTCACCCTCCGATTCAACAGGTCCGAGACGTGCTCAATGGGATTGAGATCCGGGCTCTTCGCTGGCCATGGCAGAACACTGACATTCCTGTCTTGCAGGAAATCGTGCACAGAACGAGCAGTATGGCGGGTGGCCTTGTCATGCCGGAGGGTCATGTCAGGATGAGCCTGCAGGAAGGGTACCGCATGAGGGAGGAGGATGTCTTCCCTGTAACGCACAGCGTTGAGATTGTCTGCAATGACAACAAGCTCAGTCCGATGATGCTGTGACACACCGACCCAGACCATGACGGACCCTCCAATACTAATACTTAAACTTTTTTACAGGGGGGGGGCCGGGTAATACTAATACTTAAACGTTCTTTACACTTGCTATTTTATGTGTAGACTCAGCATTCTCAAATTTACCATTGTTGGACACAACCGTTAGAAATGTCTATATAAAGATGCAAAATGTTTGGGACCTGCACTGGGACAGTCTGTCACAACTTCATTTACTCTCCATGATGAGCTCTGCTATTCTATGGTGCCTGATTAATTTAGTATCAGGTCTGTAGTAGTATGTGTGGGCATCGGGAATGTCGGCACACAAGATAGGCCACCTTCTTCATCTGATAAGATGTTGCGTAGTGCCAAGTATTAGAGTCATAATTGATAGCTTGTGGCAATGCACAAGTTAGGCTACTGGTAGTGTTTCACTGCACAAATTACCCCTCTGGATGCGACCACCCCATGCACTTGTAGCATTACGCACCTGTAGCGTTTTACACTTGTAGCATTATGCGCTAAGCTTTAGGTCTCTTGGTAGAAAGGAAACTGGGTTGCCAGGGCAGAAGTTTCACCTATGAGTGTGTGTTAGTGTGCCCACTAATCGTCTATGTAGAGTGAAGTCTTTGTTTTTACTATGTGCTGCAAAATTAATGGCCCCCTGGGGAAAATAATGTACAAATTACAATAAATATACTAAAATACAATATGTCCAGCAATATGTAGACAGGATAGCCAGAAAATATTTTTTGTGCCAGATTGTTTTGGCAATTCTGACATAAAAAATTGTGATGAAGTGTATTTTACATGCTTTTTACATTTGTATCACAAACAATTTTGGGGGAAATCATGTTGAAAGTGGCCATTTTAAAGTGCCCACTTTTTAGACCTATACATGCCTTCTGAAAGACCCTATGATCTGTGAACCGTACATGATACAGACAATATATTGGTGTCATTATACTCTTATAATGTTTACATATGGAATATGTCTAGATAAAAAAATATATATCAAATTAATTTACTCAACATTAAATATCTCAAATGTACCCTTTTATTTTGTTTATTTTAAGACCTACTGTATTGTTTGGAACAATAAACTCTACAGGTATATCACATTTCCAGAGTGGGCTCTGCTAATTTTACTTAAATCTGAGATAACAAAAATATTTTCGGCCTATCCTGGTGTGGAATCGCCCTAAAGCAGGAATCCACATTAGGTGAAACTGCCACTTGCCTAGGAGCCTTTCTTATTGTTTTTGTTTAATTTATGAAAAGAGTAAAGGAGCATCCATCATTCATGGTAAAATAATGTATAATCGTACATACCCTGCTGTTCAACTGCATGTGCAATGATGTCCGAGGGGAAAAAAACGTGTTCGTTATTTTAAGTAACTTCCTCGTTGTAATATTGCAAATGCACATGGCAGTTTCACGGCTATGGATTCAATCTTATACGTAGGGAGCCTGTATCTGCGCTGTGAGGGAAACAACATATTTCTCTGTGGATAAAAGAGTACCGCAGTGTCTTGGATAGTGGACTGCACTCTCAAACGGAATCCATTTGGGAACCCCTGCTCTAATCTGTCCATTGTCCTGTCTGTCTACTCAGGCACTGGCGAGAGTGGCAAGAGCACATTCATCAAACAGATGCGCATCATCCATGGGACGGGCTACACCGACGAGGACAAAAGAGGCTTCACCAAGCTGGTATACCAGAACATCTTCACCTCCATGCAGTCCATGATCCGGGCCTCCGAGACCCTCAAGATCCAGTACAAGTATGAACAGAACAAGGTGAGTCTGACTGGGGGTTAGGGAGAGGGGATGGGGATTGGGGATTGGGGTCCACTCATTGGACAAAGACCATATTGGTCAATGTATTTCATTATATATATCTAGAGGCTACATTAGGGATCACTAATGGGAGCAACAAATGGTTAGCGGCCATTACCTTAGTTCTTGAATGGGTTGTTGACTCCTGATGTACAGTTGAAGTCGGAAGTTTACATACATCTTAGCCAAATACATTTAAACTCAGTTTTTCACAATTCCTGACATTTAATCCCAGTAAAAATTCCCTGTCTTAGGTTAGTTAGGATCACCACTTATCACCACTTATTTTATGTGAAATGTCAGAATAATAGTAGAGAGAAGGTTATATTTAAGCTTTTATTTCTTTCATCACATTCCCAGTGGGTCAGAAGTTTACATACACTCAATTAGTATTTGGTAACATTGCCTTTAAATTGTTTAACTTGGGTCAAACGTTTCGGGTAGCCTTCCACAAGCTTCCCACGATAAGTTGGGTGAATTTTGGCTCATTCCTCCTGACAGAGCTGGTGTAACTGAGTCAGGTTTGTATGCCTCCTTGCTCGCACACGCTTTCTCAGTTCTGCCCACACATTTTCTATAGGATTGAGGTCGGAGCTTTGATGGCCACCTGACTTTGTTGTCCATAAGCCATTTTGCCACAACTTTGGAAGTATGCTTGGGGTCATTGTCCATTTGGAAGACCCATTTGCGACCAAGCTTTAACTTCCTGACTGATGTCTTGAGATGTTGCTTCAATATATCCACATAATTTCCCCCTCATGATGCCATCTATTTTGTGAAGTGCACCAGTCCCTCCTGCAGGAAAGCACCCCCACAACATGATGCTGCCACCCCCGTGCTTCACGGTTAGGATGGTGTTCTTCGGCTTGCAAACCTTCCCTTTTTTCCTCCAAACATAACAATGGTCATTATGGCCAACCTAAGTGTATGTAAACTTCCGACTTCAACTGTATGCATGTAACTTGGCATTGCATGCAGATATCCGTAGCAAGTGAAATTTATGTATTTGAATTAGGACTGGTGAACCGGCGGTGCACCCATCAGAACTTTCTATAGTCTAGTCATAGTATAGCTTAGGTGGGGAATACTACTCCGAAATCAGCTATGGACAAATTCCCTTCTGGTATTGTCTGAATTCTCATCCACTCATAGGACAGCTCACTGACAACTGTTGGCTGGCAATCTCCGCATCGAATTGTCCAGCCACAGCTTATATGTCCACATCATCAAATGCAAACCGTATTCAAATAGACCATAAAAGTGGCTGTAAGCCATGCCATAAAACGTAATGGACTGCTACAGCTACTCCAATCTGCTCTGTCCAGGTACAGACACTAAGTCACTGCCGATGTAGGCCTGGATGTATCAATGGCAAGACAGTAGTCTGTCTTCAGGCCTAAATCTATCGAGAATAATCTGTACAAATTACCTAACATGTTCTGATTTTAACTTTGATCAGAATGCAGAAATGTGTAAATAATCCTGGAGCACTGTTACAGTGAATGTGAGTGACGCTGTCCAACCTTTTACTCTTTTCCAATTGTTTCCCCCATCTGATGTCCTCTTCCTCCCCCCAGTCCAACGCGCTGCTCGTGCGAGAAGTGGACGTGGAGAAAGTGTGTTCCTTCGAACAGCCCTACATCAGTGCAATAAAGATGCTGTGGACAGACCCTGGCATCCAGGAGGCCTACGACCGCAGACGCGAATATCAGCTCTCGGACTCAACCAAATAGTAAGTCTATTTCTGGCATACACACACAACAGCTGCAGTGATTAGAAATGGAGAAGCGTTACAATGAGAGAGATTGAGAGTTTTTTTATTTAAGAGAATGAGTTACCATAATAGTGAAATTCAGCTCTCTCTGACTCTAATAAATAGTGTTTCGAAAGTGAAAGCGATTTAAAATAAGAGACCAAAAGAAAGAGGAAAAAACCTATGAAAGATGGAAAGAGGAAGAACAGACGGCAACGTTTCTCATCCTGCTCCACCTTAGTTCTATTTGAACTAACCTATTGAGACCTGAATTTCATGTTTGTTATGTAGAATTATAGGTCTGAATTTGTTCAACCCTAAAATGCAGAGTAAGCACTTTGTCACCATGACTAATGCTTATAGCTTCCCAGGGACAAAACACTTTGTTGTAATATGACTCAGAATCAATGTAGTGATTAGGCTACTCTGTATTTTTATGACTGATAAGGTTATCAGGACTGTACAAATGAACCCAAATGTCCACAAGGACCATTTTTAGGATGTTGTGTTACTTGGCCCTAAAGACTTGAGCTATTGTGATTCAGCCCCCCAACGGGGTTAGTGATAATTGTTACAAACGGATACTGCCTACCATTAGTTTGTGAGGAGTATCAGGATACAGCTGTAATATATTAATGTACAGTGCCTTCAGAAAGTATTCATACCCCTTGACTTATTACACATTTATCGGTCTGAATTCAAAATAGATAAAATAAAATAAAAATCACCAAACTACACACAATACCCCATAATGACAAAGTGGAAACATGCTTTTAGAAATGTTAGCAAATTTAAATACAGAAATATCTCATTTACATAAGTATTCACACCCCTGAGTGAATACCTGTTAGAATAACCTTTGGCAGCGAGGACAGCAGTGAGTCTTTCTGGGTAAACCTCTTAACACCTGTATTGTACAATATTTGCATTTTTTTTTATTCTTCTGTCAAGTTGGTTGTTGATCATGGCTAGACAGCCATTTTCAAGTCTTGCCACAGATTTTCATGCCTATTTTAAGTCAGAACTGTAACTAGGCCGCTCAGGAACATTCAATGTCTTCTTGGTAAGCAACTCCAGTGTCGATTTGGCCTTATGTTTTAGGTTATTGTAAATTAATCTCCTAGTGTCTGGTGGAAAGCAGACTGAACCAGGTTTTCTTCTAGGGTTTTGTCTGTGCTTAGCTCCATTTGTTTATTTTCTATCCTGAAAAATTCCCCAGTCCTTAATGATTACAATCATAACCATAACATGATGCAGCCACCACTATGCTTGAAAATATGAAGAGTGGTACTCAGTAATGTGTTGTATTGGATTTTCCCCAGTATTACGTTAGTGCCTTGCTGCAAACAGGATGCATGTTTTGGAATATTTGTATTCTGTACAGGCTTCCTTCTTTTCACTCTGACATTTAGGTTAGTATTGTGGAGTAAACACAATGTTAATCAATCCTCAGTTTTCTCCTATCACAGCTATTAAACTCACTATTGGCCTCAAGGTGAAATCTCTGAGCAGTTTCCTTCCTCTCCGGCAACTGAGTTAGGAAGGACGTCTGTATCCTTGTAGTGACTGGGTCTATTGATACACCATCCAAAGTGTAATTAATAATTTCACCATGCTCAAAGGGATATTCAATGTCTGTTTAGTTTTTTTTACCCATCTACCAATAGGTGCCCTTTGTGGGGCATTCAAAAACCTCCCTGGTCTTTGTGGTTGAATCTGTGTTTGAAATTACTGCTCAACTGAGGGACCTTACAATTATCTGTATGTGTGGGGTACAGAGATGAGGTAGTCATTAAAATAATTATGTTAAATGCTATTATTGCAAACAGTGAGTTCCTGCATCTTATTATTTGACTTGTTAAGCAACTTTCTACTGCTTAACTTATATAGGCTTGCCATAAGGGACTAAAGACTTATTGACTCATTTTTAATTAATTTGTAAAAATTGAAAAACATAATTCCACTTTGACATTATGGGGTACTGTGTGTGTGTGTGTGTGCATGTGTAGGCCAGTGACTACACATCTTAATTAAATCAATTTCCAAATTCAGGCTGTAACACAACAATGTGGAAAAAGTCAAGGGGTGCAATGTATGTGATTGTCTGTATGTATTTCTGTTTCCATGAGAAAGAGGGTGTGTGTATACCTGTTTTTTGTCTGTATGCATGTGTGCAAGTGATTGTGCAGCGTCAGGCACACGTGTCATGTGTCCCCCTTCATTCCACAGTTACCTTAGAGATTTAGAGCGAATAGCGACCAAGGGGTACGTGCCCACTCAGCAGGATGTGCTGCGGGTTCGAGTGCCCACTACTGGCATCATTGAGTACCCTTTTGACCTGGAGAATGTAATCTTCAGGTACTGGTGTGAAGTGCTGCCTATACCTCTGCCACTATTCTGTCTCCACCACCCCCCCACTGCTGCTGGCCGCACAGCCTTGGGTCCTGGTAGCGTGCTCTCTGAGACTCCTTCCTATCAGCAGCTCTGAGTCTGTCTGAAGCCAAATCACAACTCCTAACTATAACCAAAAAAGGAAAAAGGGTATTTAGTCCAGATCTTATTGAACTTGCGGACTGCCTCAATTTGAACCCAATAGAATTAAGGTTTTATGGGAAAAGTATTGGGAAAAGCAAAACAAATGCAAGTTTTAACAGAGTCTCTGTGAGCTGCTATCAGGTACTGTACTCACTTTCTGGGAGATGATTGGGGGGTTTAGTAGGTGGTAGAGGTGCCCCCAGAGCTCTCAGGAATTTTTTTCTCCTGTTTGGGACTGACTGGGTCCACTTGCTTTGGAGGGGGGTATCTGCTGTCATGCTTCACTCTCTATCTCTCTCTCTCTCTTTGTCGTTCCTGTCTCTCCCGGTCTCTAGCTATCTAAGCGATCTGGATCGTATTGCTGAACCCAACTTTCTACCAACCCAACAAGATGTGCTTAGGGTTCGCATCCCAACCACAGGGATCATTGAATACCCTTTCGACTTGCAAAGCATCATTTTCAGGTAGAAAGACATTCACACTTTTACTCCCTTCCCTTCCTACCCCAGTGTTTTGTATTTCCTCTGAAATAGATAATTTGTTCAATATTCATGTTGACTGTGCGTTGTGTGATAACATCAGAGAACATTGATCATTTTCTCCCTCACAAGAATATCACCAATTCACCTGTTGCTTAATTTTATTGTTTGATCTCCAGTTTTTACCCATCCATCATAATTGTCTCAGGCCCATCGTCTTAATTGTCGCTGTGTAATCCTCGAGATAAACACTGTACAACACTTCAGCCCCTTGCTTTGCATGGTACAATACTGGATGGAGTAGAATGATGAGCTAAATATCAGTTAGTCATCTGAAGGTTTAGTCATCATAACAGGGATGTTGGTTACAGTCCTGTACTCCAGGACTGTAACCAGTCTGGTGTCATTATGATGTAACCAGGCATGCTGCCTGTTAGTGTCATCTGGGCCAAGCCAGTCGAGCTGAGGGAGGGGGAGGCCTGGAAGTGGCCAGGCGGAAGAGACTGATCACTGGGCACCAAGGTGTAGAACGGCCCCCTCCTCCAAGAGGATAATCATGAGGAGATGAAACCAGCGAACAAGAGCGATTACAAAAGAGTGCAAATCGATAGGAAGCCAGCATGTCAGCCCTTCCTACACACGGCAGCACTAGAAATAACTCCCAGGCTCACAATGAGGTTGGACTCGAGGATCCCTCCATCGCTTCACTCTACTGCTACTGGATGGATAGGCTGTGAATCACTACAGCAGTGTTTAAGGACATGTAGCCTATATAATAATGTATTAGAGACATTCCTCAGGATTGAAGCAAATCCAGACTATCTGCAATTAAATGTCAATGAGAATATTTGACTAGTCAGATAGGGAGAGACTTGTGATGCAAGGATCCCCCTTCACCCCAACCCAATGTGTGTCAGAGTGATGGGGTCTGGTGCAGCCCAGCCCGGGTTGTACTCACAGCAGCTGCACAAGGCAGGCTTTCATGAGGACAAAGTAAACATGCATGTCTGCTGCGTTCGGCCGCGGCGCTTCCCTCTCTTAATTGCCTTTTTGAAGTGGTTGAGAATGTCATGATTTCTCTGGGCTCATCCTCCATAGGAGAGCCTATCCTGCTAAGTAGGTCACCCATCACTGCTACAGGAAAGGAGGTCGGTTGATGCGATGGAGCTTTTATTTTAGGCAGGCGTCCTAGAGGACACCATTTATCAACGCCCCCCCTTCTCACTTTGCAGTAGAGCCAGCCAGGGACAGACAGAGGTAGCTGCTGCTCACTAGGCTAGGAAAGGAACCCTGATCCTCCTTTGATAACATGGATATAGAGTAGTTGGTGGATCAGATTAGCCATCATGCGTCAATTGATGCAAAATTCTATGAAATCCATGAAAACAATATTTGGAAAACACCTAGCGGTATTCCCAAATCCTTGCCTCCACTTGGTACCCCTGCTTGTTCTGTGATGGAGGTGCCCTCTGCTCTCCCACTCTTCCCCTCTCCCTGTATTTTTTTTTCCTTCACCCTCTGTATCCTCCCTTTCTCCCCCTCTAATCCCCATTTCCTCTCTCCTTTTTGACACTGACCTACCTCCCCACACTGCTGCTGGGCTTGTGCTCTGAATCTGAAGTCACTGGCTGACTTAGATGCTTCTTCCAAGCGGGCTAATGCCGTCCTGATCTGGCCTCTGGCACACCTGCATCCACTTAGCTGGGAATGGGCTGGGATATGGCTCTGCACAGTGCACACTTTTTCTCTTTTCTTTTTGGTTCAACTTGGGTCGTTTAACCTCTCCTTGCACCTTATTTGATTTACTGTACTGTATGTTGCATAAGAAGTTATCAAACTTAATTGTTATCAATTTAAATTATTGATAGGATAATGCATGTCACATGTACAGTATGCAATGTTTAATTCTCATACGTTATAACTGACAATTCTGACCAGAAAGGAACATAATGTCCACATAATCATGTTTTCCAAATAGGTTTATACGATGGTAAACACAATCAACTGTGTTTGAGTGCTTCTTTGCGCTGATGTATTTTAAAAGCAGACCAGGGTATACATCTTATTGCGTTGTAAGTGCTGTTCTCAATTGTACCTAAAATGCAGTAATTTCCCAATGTAACAATCATTTTAATTTCCTGATATCCATTATATTTTTGCTTTGTTTGACAGTTAGCCGTATTCACTGCTAGATTTTGGGCATTATGAATCCTAAAAGGTGATAACGGGACTAACCTCAAATGTTGTTTTAAGTTTCACCAAATGATTTAGTTGAATACCCTAGTTACCACAATAAAACCCCTTTTTAACTTGCCATCAAGGTCTGAATTTTGAAAACTCTCCTCCCTTCATCTCTCCATCCTGGTCCTGTACAATCAGGATGGTGGATGTAGGGGGTCAGAGGTCAGAGAGGAGGAAGTGGATCCACTGCTTTGAGAACGTCACGTCCATCATGTTCCTGGTTGCCCTCAGCGAGTACGACCAGGTTCTGGTGGAGTCTGACAACGAGGTGAGATTGAACACACACACACGGCACACTGTCATTTAGTCTCTTATTGACAGCCATTCGGTAGGTAGTAGCTTCTTATATCTTGCTTGTTTGTGTATGAGTCTGTATTTTGTTTTCAATTTTGCTGGTGTCCCTTTGACTGCAGCTCCAGATGAAATGAGGATATGATCAGGCTGTTTAGTCATCGGAGGGAGCTGGTTTAGAACAACAAACTGTCTGATGGGTCATATGACAGAGAGCATTTCATACAGTAATGCACCACGTTGCCAGGCAGAGCAGAGTATTTGGGAGCGTAGAGACATCCACATCCTTCTGCACTGCTCTCACTACTGGATCTATGCTACTGGATCAACCTGATCTGACAGTAAACATGTCACAGGAGCAGCAGAGCAGGCCCTCCTTACACACAGACAGGATGGGTGCCTCTGCATGGAGAATGGGATTTTATAATGGTGCCAAAGATCTGCTCTCACATAGACTTAACTCGGACCACAGCAAACTCACAAGAGCAAAGTTAACCCTAAAATGCACATTATTCCACCCATTATATTTTTCAACTACATATTTATTGAATCCTCCCCCCCAAAATTGTGAACTTATTTGGAGGATGGGAGAAATACATCTCATCACTACCCCACCTTTATTTCATATAAATGCCATGGGAGTCTTTGTAAATTGGTCTCTAGGTTACAATTATATTTTGAAAGCCATATGATTGTTTCACTAGACAATTTCATTGTTTTGATCAAGTGCAGTCAGGCATTTAAAATTACACTGAATTGAGTTGCATGCAGTGGCAATTGGCCATGTGTTTTCTGACCAGATTATTTTTTGGGGGGGGCTAGATTCACATTGTGGTGAAAGATGCACTATTTTGTTTGAACTGCTATTAAATCAAGCAGTATCTCAGATTAATCAGTTAAGAACAAATTCCTATTTACAATAACGGCCCAGGATCAGTGGGTTAACTGCCTTGTTCAGGGGCATAACAACATATTTTTACCTTGTCAGCTTGGGGATTCAATCTAGCAACCTTTCGGTTACTGGCACAACGCTCTAACCACTAGGTTACCTGCCGCCAAATATATGGGTTTGCTCTAGTAGAGAAGGGGTTGTTTCTTCATAGGAAAAAGAACATTTACTGTCAAGTTTTTTTGGCCCAATAGATGAATTGAAAGCAATAAATTGGTTGATTTTTAGATAATTGGAACAGAACAAAATGTTAACACTAATTAGCATATTTTCAAATGTTTTTGCTTGACATTGAATAATGAAAACATGTTTGTTTTTCATTAAAACCAAATCAAATAATAATCACGCTGAAAACATCACCATTGTTGGCTCATTTCAAAGCAAGAAAACCAATTGCATATTTGAATAATAGCTACATGTAATAACATTTTTGGTTTGTTTTACATTCTCATTTTGTGCCTGCAGGCTACTCTGCTAGCAGCTTTCTGAAAACTGCAAGCACCTGTTTTTACCGCTTCAAAATAGCCTGGAATCACGTAGACTTTACTTCTAAACAAAATACTTTTTGGGGGGACTTTAAGGCCTCAAAGTTCTTTGGTTTATTGTTTGAACAGTCGCTGAGATTATATTTTATCTATGCAAAATAGACTACTTTGTGCATAGCCTATATAGATCAAATAAGGGAACCAAGTGAGTTCTGACCATCCTTTCTGTCCCTATCGCTCTACCTCTCTCTTTCTCTGTCAGAATCGGATGGAAGAGAGCAAGGCTCTGTTCCGGACCATCATCACATATCCCTGGTTCCAGAACTCCTCCGTCATCCTGTTCCTCAACAAGAAGGACCTCTTGGAGGAGAAGATCACGTACTCCCACCTGGTCGACTACTTCCCTGAGTTTGATGGTAAACGACTCTTTACCTTTGTTACGGATACAGGTATCCTGTGGGTGTATTTGTTTTCTTTCCTTCTGCTCTAGTCACAGGTGTCACTCATCAGCAGTCATCAGTTGCCCATCAATCACCAATCAGTCCCAATCAGAAGACACACCTGCTCCTTTTCCCTTACCCAATCAAATCCCCTTTCCCTTGGTTTAAAAACCCAGTCAGTTGTCTCGCTCTTTCTCTCTCTCTCTTGTTTTGAGGCTATACACCTCCATCTCTGTTTTGGATTTGCTGAAGATCAGTTGCTGTTAGTTTGTTTGTGCGCCCTCTCTCTCTGTTTTGTGCCTACATCTCACATTGACTGTTATCCTGTGAGTATGTACTGCTGTGTTGTATTGCTGTTTGTTTGTTGGTGGAAAAGGGGGTAACCAGTCAAGTCGCATACATAACCCGTAGGAAACCATTGTCTAAATACCCTAGTTAGAACTGGGCGGACCACCCACTGTATTTTATGGGTTAGTTAGCTAGGTGTTCTTTAAGCAGGTAGATTAGCTTAGTTTTTTAACAAATATTTATTAGTTCTTTCCTTGGGTCCAGCTCAGCCCCTTTTCCCCACACCCCATTACCGTGTGTTTAAAAATAAACCAGGAAGTGTTTGACGGTAGGTTTAAGTTGTCTGTGAATTTCTTTAAGTTCTCACTGTTCCTTTTCACTGTTATAATTTGCATGAGAAATGTTGAGGGTCTCGATTCCATTCCCCCTAGACTGTGGGGCAAAAGGAATTCGTAACAACCTTCATCCTATCCTAGCACCTCTCTGCACTGGCTAATGTGGCCATGTCCAGTACCATGGCAGCTACTGAGGCAAATTATCAAATATAATGAAATGATTTATTTATTATTGGAACATTATTCATTTCAAACTCTATAGGTGGCATGAACAGACCTGTATGTATTTTTGTTAGTATTTAGTGACACCGTGTGGCTAGACAATGAACTGAAATGTAATACAAATTCATACCATTCAGGTTTTAAATCACTTACCTTTTGAGATCATGTAAAGTGTCTTCCTTTCAATTTGAAATGTTGTGTTTTTGTTGGTAGCACAGGTACACAGTGATGTGTACTGTTGCCTGTAGCTTTGGGATAATGTGTGTGTGTGTGTGTGTGTGTGTGTGTGTGTAACCCTAGGGCCCCAGAGAGACGCTCAGGCGGGCCGGGAGTTTATCCTAAAGATGTTTGTGGACCTGAACCCTGACAGCGACAAGATCATCTACTCCCACTTCACCTGCGCCACGGACACAGAGAACATCCGCTTTGTGTTCGCTGCTGTCAAAGACACCATCCTGCAGCTCAACCTGAAGGAGTACAACCTGGTGTGAGAGAGAGAAATTGATAGAAACCGTCAGCCCACGCACTGCACAGAGTACACATCTACACACACACACACATGCAGACACCTTCACCAACATGCATTTACACACACACGCGTAATATATTCCAGGTTCTATCCACTCCTGGTCCCAACATCCTCCAGCTCCTTGTCTATGGTTTAATTGGATGTGTTTTTCCAGCTCCAGTCATTCCCCCCACTCCTCTCTTCCCTGCCCACTGCAGCCTGCGCCCCTCCTTATGTCACGTGTGCGCATACACATTATATATATGTGTGTGTGTGTGTGTGTGTGTGTGTATATATATATATACATATACATATACACACACACACACACACACACACACACACACACTCTCACTCGGCGGCTGCTCTGACTCGACTTGGTGATAGACAGCTCTCATTTGTCACCTGGTGTGGCTTGCGTCTCTGGGTCACCCCTGTTAAAGGAGGAGGGGGTGGCTAGGTAGGTAGGTAGAGGTCTGTTTGATTTGGTGGCTTGGGTGCTGGTGTGATTTAAAGGAAGGAGAGATGAGCTGAGGTGTAGGAAAGCAGGAAAAAGCCAGTGTCCCCCCTTCACCCTCAGTAGGGTCTGTCTGCAGGATGGGGAGGCTGGGCACCCACCAGTCTGCAGGGGGTTGTGGGTAACTGCATAGAATATCGTTGGTGCAGGTAGTGCTGAGGTGTGGGGGGGGAAGCTCAACTCTACATGGTCTTTGAGGTGTGTTTTTTTTTCCAAACCTCACCCTAGGCTAGAAGTCACCTTGCACTGTTGAATGTAAAAAGTTTGTGTTACAATCAAGTGGATGCTCACACATATACAGAGCAAGGGTGGGAGAGATGAAGTAAATTGATCTGTGTATATTAAGAATTATTTTAGATGAGTTTATTGACTATTGCTACTACCGCTTTCCCGATGAAGATCTTAATTAAAGATGAACAAGACTGCAGCGTTTCTCATTTCCAAGAGGAAAGTCACAATTATCCAAAGGAGGATGTAACCTACATGATTGGAGACTGTTAAAAGTCCCCTCCTTAATCCACTGCTCCCCCGTCCCTTTGAAAAAACATCATTTACATTTTTCACAGAACCACTTGTTGAATTGGCAGCATCTTGTGACATTCTAAAACTACAATATGAATAAACTGCAGCACTATTTATATTTAATTTTTCATGATTTTTACTCCTTAAAATGCTGTACCATTTGCCAAATGTATTATGTTTTGTTTGCTGTAGATACAATCAAGTTGCCAGTATCAGTTGCATCCCCCAAACTGTTCAGATACGATGAACAAAACCAACTCGTTGGGGAATGGGGTGATGGAGATGACTGAAACTAAATGTGTATATTTACATGTGTATTCTATCATAGTTGCATTGAAAAGTTTGGTACACTCATTTAGGCAAAACTAATTTATATTTGCCAAACTATACAGTTTCTTTTGGACAATTGCCTAATTAATTACAATTGTTTGGTTATCTGCCAATGAAGGTAAACAACTTGCTGTACCATTGTGCGGATGACATAAAGGAGTAGTAAGGAGCAATAGTTTGTTGTAATAAAGAAATCTTTAGTGCTGCCAGCTAACTTAAGTCACAAGTTGGTCCTCCACACAGTGTCAGTACAGCTTTTCTTTGTTAAAGGTATTGGATATTTTTTTCCCTATTTGGCCAATATTTTGAGAAATGGTAGTGATAAATAAGAGTCAAGTCTTTTTTTTTTTTTTCTCTCATTTATGGACCAGAGCTATAGATGTTGTTCATCTGATTCCTCCTCTCTGCTTCCATCCAGAAGTGTCTCCATCAGATGGGAGACTGGGAGAGACCGGGTCCATACTGCTGTAAAAAAAAAACTTTCTTTAGAGATGTCATACTTGGTAGTTGCAATTATGTTCTGTTTCAATTTTGAAATGCTTGAGAATGGGAAGATACATTTCCATTTTGGGTTGGCGCATTATGCAAATAAGAAACTCATCCGTGGTTGAATTTTTAACTGGTTTGTGCTTTGTAATTTACGATTTTAGTTTGGTATTGGTTTTTAATCCCATATCTTGTATTTTGCTTGATAGTTCTTAAGATTCCATAGCTAACAATATGTCGATAGATTGCTATTTTGTCTTCAATGTAATTCAGGTGAGTTTTCGTAACTTTTCATTTTTAAGGGCTACTAGCAAAGTTGACAGAGAACTAAAGGACTCTATGGGTGATATAGAGCAATAGGTGCAATTAAAGTGGGTGTTATGAATCAGGGAGCCAGTGTTGGGGGGTGTTGATGCCAAGGGGAAGGCCATTGCCACAGGTTGAGTGCAAACTGTCCAGGGATGCCAGTTGGTTATCATTGGAGGATGAATTCTGCTGGCTATTTGCCTGTAAACTTTGACCAGCCCGTTTGGGCCCGAGCAGAGCCTAGTAAAACTACAAGGGGATCGCATAGCTGCCTGCCTCAACCAGTCTTTAGTGTGCTCTTTTGTTTCCACCTGCCATTAATGTCTTCAGCTTGGCTTTAGTCCATTGTGGAATGTTTGCGTTTTATGTGCCCTACTAGTCATGTTTCTATGCTTGACATTTATATACTAAGAAAGACCATGACTGGAAGACATTTGATTGCCACAGTGCTATTTGCACTCCAAAGAGCAAAGAGTTTGAGCGGTTAGGTGGAACTTTATACTTTAGAGAGTTATCATGATGACAGACTTGTTTTTCATATCTTGTATTTTTGTTGCCAAAAATAATGGCCAAATTGAGTGCAGGGTGCCCAAATATTTTTCACATTCTACTGTACATGGCAAACACTTACCCTACAAAGTGAAGTCTGTCCTCTGTTTAAGATCTTGCTGTGTGTTTACAAGAACATTGAATTGCAACCTAAGAATGTTTTGCCCATATTGTTGGCTTGGGTATACTCTTCAGTCCCCTTTAACTAATGTCCACTGTATACTAGCCTGGCTGAAAGGTCCAACTGTTACCTTTCCTCTACATTTTCTCGACACCAGTTGTTAAATGGTTTGTGCAATTCATGGAATTATCTATAAATGTTGCTTTCACTGAAGGTGGAAAGGTATGACCTTTTTTTTTAGACTTAGTTTAAGTGCCACAGTGTTTTAAAAATGTTGAAACATGTTGGACATTTTGTAATGCCTTGTCATTTGGCCAACCCACAGTGGATGTGGCCTTGTCGAGAAGGCAGCTTGCGAGTTGTCAGGGATTCTATGTTTGGTGTTGCACAACTTGTATTTGAAGGCCTTTCTTTGTTAATTAATGGTCCCACACCACCTAATACTTTATATACCACATTATTTGTGAACTGAAATATGAATGCTTCCTGTGCAGCTGCAGATGAGGCTTTCAACTAAATTTGACATTTGAACAGACTTTTTGTCGTGATTGCATATGTCCGAACGGATGTTTTTGGTTGAACTTGTTGAGCTTGTAGGCAAGTTTTCAGTTCTCTCTCAGGAGTACGAAGGTCTCTTGCCAGGGCAGGCTGGACTGAGATGTTGCCAGTGGTACTTCAGATCACCACCAACAAGGCAGCTTGTTTTTGAATTGTTTTATTGGTTACTGCTTCTCTGCTGCTCTGTTACCTCAAGAAGCACACTCCATCCCCTTTGACCTGTGGTTTACTTGCTTAGGTAGAGTAGGGTTTAGTTCTACACATGACACTCATGCTGGGCTCTCTTCATGCTTGTAACCCCCCAGTGGTTTTGCATTAATTTAGTTACATTGTACACCTTTTTGTTCTCTTTACTGTAGGTATCTGCATCAGCTTGTGATACAGTAGTTTTGAGGTGTATGATGTTGCTGTGTGGTTGCTTCACTCCAGAAAACACTACAAATGTCTGGCGCAGGCCTCCCTCCCTGCTGTTGGCAGATATATGAGAATGCTACCATGGGTCTTCTGGGCATACAGTTAGTGTCAGTTTAAACCAAGTACATTTGGTTTTCTCCACATGTGGACTATGGACAGTGTGTATGTAGCAATGGGTTATGTGCACCCTCTATAGCACACTAATTGAACATCACAATAACTAGTAAGGGAACATGGAAGAAGTACTGTCGTCACTAAAACCAGCACAGTGGGGATTGAGGAAGGGATACACTACTAGAGGCAAGTCCATGCCATCGACTGAATAGCACTACAGTATATACAAACACTTGCCACCATTTTTTCATACAGTTAATTTTGAAATAAGCCTGTTAAACTTTTATTTATTGTAATGCTTTGCCAAGTGAAGGTACCGAAGGGGCAATATAGTGTAGCAGTTGGATTCACCGGTGAAATTAATGAATATGGTGTTTTTTTTAGAATATCAGCTGTTGTCTCCTCTTACTTGATCTTGAATCCTTTCTTTCTCCCGGGTCAATGCACTGAACCTGCGCTGCAGCAATGGGACTTCCTGCATTCATGCAACTTACATGTTCATTCAAGCACGTTTTGTTGGTACTATGAGATGTGTATACACTTTTGATGGTTAATGCTTTTTCTTGAGATCCATACTGATGTGATGGATGCATAGAAATGCTAAAAGTTATCATTGCATCTTTTTGTTTCTTTTGTAAAGCTGATGCATTACCTGAACTCTTGTATTTAGGAGCACTTAATATGATAGATTTTTAAATTAGAGGTTAAATTAACTTTGTGTAGTGGTGTATAAATTGAAAGTAATGTATTTTTTTCTTAAGTATACCAAATGTAAATTATGTACAATAATGAATGTGCCAATCCCCTTTCTTTGTAGAGCCAGACTCTTAAGTGCCAATGTTGTGAAAAATCATAAAAAGGACCTATGTATTTCATGGTCCACTTTTTAAAACAAACACTAAGTATGTGATTAAGATAAATGAACGAAAAAGGTTTATTTTATTCTGTATTTAATGATGATGAACTGCTGTTTTTAAATAAATTACATTTTAATTGCATGTGTTGGTTTGGGTGGGGGAAGGGGGAGAAACTGTGTTAATGCAAAGCCCTCCAGTAAAGGGACCTAATGGGTATTGATTTACAGTATTTTAGCCATATTTCTCTTTTGTATGTTTCATTTCAACCACTGTTGCCTGAACCTCATTCAAACATGAAAATGATTTTCATAGCCTTCTCCTTTAAAGAAAAAGTATCTGTTTTAAATTGGAATAAAATGTGTTCCTATACTCTGTGCTGGTGTTATTTGTCTGTGTATTATGAACTAATTGCTGAACAATTAGCTTTTGAAATATTGCCTATGCTGCACCTTTTAGTATGAGGCTTTATGATTTAAACAAAAAAAGCATCCAGAAAACAAACGTGATAAATGTGGGAAACAACAGAAAAATTAAGTTCAGCTAGTGTACTCATTTAAGGTGGAATTTTGGTGTTCACTAGACGTTCCCTTCCACGGGGGGCGCTAGTTATTTAGCCATAAAATTTCTGGGATGACGTTTGGGGCATGTTTAGAAGTGCAACGTAGAATGTTTCAGATAGAAATACGTTTTCTTGAACACCCACTGCGTCCTATTCAAATTGGCATAGAATATGATTTGTTCTGTGCGGTGGATATCTTTGTGGGGCGTTTTGTAACGTCGCAACTTGCCCCAGGAATGGAATGTCGACTCTTCAGCCTCGGCCACAAATTCGGATTTCGGCAAGGGACAGATTTGACAGACGCTGAGCGAGTGTATAATTTAAAGTTTACTATAAGATTTGTTAATGTAATGATTTAAGCTTAAGTAGTTGTATTGCGCCAACTGTTTGTTTACCAGCACCAGTTATTAATGTTGGGTTGTTAATAAACGGTAGGAATTCAATTTAAGCGAATACGGAGGTCTATTTTGTTTTTGCGAATTCGAGCAGTTTTCCCTCAAGCGTTGTGTGTTAGCGGACATATAGCTTTAGCTGGCTTTGTTGCGTTGGCGAAAACACGGTGAAAGAAGACCGAACAAAAGAAACCACGAGAAGACCTAGCGTTATCCATAACATTTGTAGTTATATGCATATTATTTTTAGCTAGCTAGTTATCTATAAACTGAAAACTAGCAAAAGCGATTAATCATTTTGAGCGACAGCCTTTGAAGAATTAAGAAAGCACCATTCAAATGGTTGAGGTTTGTATTTCATCACCAACGAAAACGAGATTCCAGCTGGTAGCTACTAGGCTACTTCTGTCGAGTGATATACACCTGGACAAACAAGAGATATTGATTAGCTAGCTAGTTAACGCCAGCTGCATCACCAATTTGGGGGACAAGAACTAGCGTTCGCTAGTGATCTGGTCAACTCGTGCGATTATTGGCTAGCTCCGAGCTTGCATATACGGACAAAGAGGGGAACAACAAGCCAATATTTTTGTGGCTGCATTTTGAATACTCATCATTCATCGTATTTGGGAAGGAAAACAATAAACAAGGAATTGACATGATGTTTCCACAATCCAGACATTCAGTAAGTGGATTTAATATAATATTCGGAGAATCACTAGATTATTTCATGTATTAAACTTGTTTGTCTACGTGTGCCAGTTAGATTGTATCTATCTATACGATGAGCAGACATCGTTACTTTGTATTACATCAAAGGTTTTTATGCTTTCAGCATGTCACTTCCATCAAGAAAAATGATCGTCACATTTTATTTCAAATCTGAATTTATGCCCCTGGAGCAATTTGATTACCAAACCAGACATAAATTAGGGCCTATTTATGCATAACCACCAGTGACCCGTATTATGCTTAGCTACTTGTTGTGCTCATACATTTGTATACCTTTTGTTTACTGCGATTTCACAGGTTATTAATTTAAAGTGGAAAATAATCATGCTCATTTCCAAGTATTTGCATCAAACTGTCGGTGACACAATTACAATATTTGTTCTGTTCAATACAGAATCAGCAAGATTTGCATTTCTAATGAATTTGGATTGCAAGGCAGATGGGAAATGTAGAACGGATGGCTATTTTACTGTAGCCACAAGTATACAAGCCCGACAACGTAATGAATACAGTGTAGCGATTACTCTTACAGGGAGCCCCAAATTATGACATTGAAGAAGTTGAGGGACTTAACAGACATGATACAGGACCTGAGGGAGATTTGGTTCATGTCCAATGTTAAAATATTTAAGATCATTAACTTTCGAAATCAGAACTGAACTCATAGTTTCTTTGACAACAATAAGTATGGCTGTCTCTACATGATTCTCTTGACAATAAAATACTTAAGTGAAGTATCCAGAATAATACTGAGGGGTAGAGCTGGTACTGGCTTGCGATTCATGGCCTGCAACCCATGTAGTAGGTCTGTGTTGAGCCTTATTAATAACCACGGTTCCATCCAGTTGTTATGCAAGTATAGTAAAGGCGTATTAATAAATAACATAAAAAAAACACAACCGGTGTTATGGAAACATCGAGTGTCAGTACAATTTCGTTCGACATTGTATCTTTTTGTGTCTGTAAAATTAATTATGTGAAAATTGATGGCGTAAACCATAATGTCGAAGTAAACTTGGAGTCACGGGATGATATGCCAAGTTGTACTACCACAACGTGGGAAAGCATTAAGGGCCTGATTCAGACTTAGGAAATGTACGCGTTTTATACGCACAACTTTCCTACCAAGTCCCAAATCATTGCACAACTTGTAATACATTAGCCTAATATTATCCACTATTGCTAGCGATCCTCAGGAACAGCCACACGAACGTGACATGAGAAACGTAAACAAACAATATATAATGGTGCAAAATGTAAGGAAAATAACACTGTTATAAATGCATGCAGGGTATAACTGACGGTGGCTACCGATAGTGGCTAATATTTAACACGATTGTACTTTTTTTTTTTTTTTTTAAATATACAATTTGAAAAGTCCAGGCATATAATTAAAACATTCTAGAAATCAAATAGGCTGTATCTGTAGACACACATTCATTTATTTGATCTCCACCTAAAACAAATAGCGGGTGAATAGCATGCTATTGTCATGCTTAAGATCAAGGTCAGAATACGCGTAGAGTGAAGTGCTTAACTCAGGTCGGACGATTCAACTTTATTGTGGTTAAATGATGGACGGTGATGAACTTGATGCAAATTTCCTATCAATATTGATGGTATTATTTGAATGCTAGTGAGATGATGCTCAATGCTTGGCTGCAAGTTATCAAATAAAAATTATATTGCTCTTATCCATTTCTTATAACCTACCCTGTCGACTTTATCAGCGAAATGTCTAGAGAGCATTCAGCAAAAACAGATTGGGAAAGTTTGCAAATGTTTTGGCAGCCATCGGTAGATGCAAACACATTGAACTTCTTGGTTTTTGCAAAAGTACTTTTTATGTGCACTACGTCATCACACACAGCATTTTGTCCTCAATAAGTCAGTTTCATGGAAACACTTCTTGTGGGAAAATGTGAATATTCTTTATGCATATTTTAGAATATTCACACAAAAAAATCTGTCGCCATTTGTATTAAAACCTAGCTATTGTGTGTAATGGAAGACATATTTCCCAGCATGAAAACCACTAACCCTGGTGTGTGCCTTTTTTATGACTGGAATAGGCCAAAATCTTTTTCCCAATTTCCCATGGTAATAGAAATTGGTCTATGGGAAAGAAACTGACTCTCAACCCATGGTCACATAACTCACATTTGTGTACATATTTGGGTAAAAAATGAACACTTCAGTAAACGTCTATTTGAAATGTTCACATCACTGTCATGTGCTAAACAAGCAATTGCATTTGCACAGTGTTGGTGCTGTGTAGACCTTGTCGTTCCCAGCTCAAATAAAACCTCAAATGAAAGTTTTGGAATACAACGTCGGCAAAAACTGTTACAAGACTATTGTTTCCACGCTGTGCTTGCTCCAAAGCAACAATTTGTCATTGCCAGTGCCAACATAGAACGGGGAGGAGTTGTTTGCTCAGGCTAGAGCCTGGCTGTCTCGTGATATGAATGGTGTGCCCTTGTGCATGCAGCCGCGGGATGCGTCTCTGTTCTAAGACTGGCAGTGTGTCTGAGAAGACTGCCAAGGTTCCAACCACTTCATCAGTGTGCAGAGGAGAAGGAAAGAGCTCCTAATTGTGTGAGAGACCTAACTGGATCCCCATCCCATTCTACAGAACCCTTCAACTGACTGAGACACTTTCTGTATTTTGAAAGTTATCTTGAAAACTTGCTGACAAGCAAAACATTGTGGGACTCTATCAACAGTGCACTAATGAAACAAATACCAAAATATAGTTTTGGAGTTTCCTTTTTAAGGTCAATGGCATCATGAACTTTGCAAGTACCAGGACATTTTAGCCAAAAACCTGGTTGCCTCTGCCAAGAGGTTGAAACTTGGCTTCAAGTGAATCTTCCAGCAAGATTGAACATAGTGCCCCATGGTGGCGGTGGGGTTATGGTATGGGAAGGCATAAGCTACGGACAACTAACACAATTGCATTTTATCTATGGCAAATTTAAGTGCACAAAATACCGTGATGAGATTGTGAGGCCCATGTTAATAATTTGAAGGTATCTGTGACCAACCGATGCATATCTGTATTCCTAGTCATGTGAAATCCATAGATTAGGGCCTAATGAATTGATTTAAATTGACTGATTTCCTCATATGAACTGTAACTAAGTCAAATCAATGAAACTGTTGCGTTTGAACGAAAACAATGTAATTGAGAGTGAAAAGGAATCTTGTACAGAATCAAAGTATTACAAAACAGTCATCCTGTTTGCAATAAGGCACTAAAGTAATACTGCAAAAACTTTTTGTGATTAATACAAAGTTTTATGTTTGAGGCAAACCTAATACAACACATCAGGCTCCAGGTGGCTGCATCATGTTATGGGTATGCTTGTAATCGTTAATGACTGGGGAATTCTTCAGGATAGAAAATAAACAAATGGAGAGTTATGGAAAAAAAGAAACTGAATGGAGCTAAGCACAGGCAAAATCTTAGAGGAAAACCTGGTTCAGTCTGCTTTACAACCCCAGACACTGGGAAATTAATTCACCTTTCAGCAGGACAATAACCTAAAACACAGGGGCAAATCTATACTGGCGTTGCTTACCAAAAAGACAGTGAGTGGCCAGTTACAGTTTTGACTTAAATCAATGGCAAGACCTGAAAAATGGTTGTCTAGCAATGATCAACAAACAATTTGATAGACTTTGTCGAATTTTGAAAAAAGTAATGGGCAAATGTTGGTGTGAATACTTAAGTAACTCAGATTTCAGTTTACATTTTCAATACATTTCAAAAAATGGCTACAAATGTGTTTTCACTTTGTCATGGGGTATTGTGTGTAGATTTTTTAAATCCATTTTGATTTCAGGCTTTAACACAGCAAAGTGGAATAAGTCAAGGGGTATGAATACTTTTTGAAGGCGCTGTAGATACAATACTGTTCAAGTTTGGGGTCACTTAGAAATGTCCTTGTTTTCCATGAAAACATACATGAAATTAGTTGCTAAATTAATAGAAAATATAGTCAAGAATTTGACAAAGTTAAAAATAATGATTTTTAATTGAAATAATAGTGTCCTTCAAACTTTGCTTTCATCAAAGAATCCTCCATTTGCAGCAGTTACAGCCTTGCAGACCTTTGGCATTCTATTTGTCAATTTGTTGAGGTAATCTGAGGAGATTTCACCCCATGTTTCCTAAAGCACTTCCCACAAGTTGGATTGGCTTGATGGGCTGCACCCACAACAACTTAATAGGGTTTGATCCGGTCACTGTGCTGGCCACTACGTTATAGACGGAATACCACTTGTCTGCTTCTTCCCTATATAGTTATTGCGTAGTTTGGAGCTGTGCTTTTCGTCATTGTCCTGTTGTAAGAGGAAATTAGCTCCAATTAAGCGGCGTCCACAGGGTATGGCGTTGCAAAATTGAGTGATAGCCTTCCTTCTTCAACATCCCTTTTACCCTGTACAAATCTCCCACTTTACCACATCCAAAGCACCCCCAGACCATCACGTTGGCTCCACCATGCTTGACAGATGACGTCAAGCACTCCTCCAGCATCTTTAAATTTTTTCTGCGTCTCACGAATGATGTTCTTTGTGATCTGAACACCTCAAACTTAGATTTATGTCCATAACACTTTTTTCCAATCTTCCTCTGTCCAGTGTTCTTTTCCCCTCTTAATCTTTTATTTTTATTGGCCAGTCTGAAATATGGCTTTTTCTTTGCAACTCTGCTTAGAAGGCCAGCATCCCGGAGTCGCCTCTGGTGTTTTGCGGGTACTATTTAATGAAGCTGCCAGTTGAGGCCTCCCACTCTTTCTATTCTGGTTAGAACCAGTTTGCGCTGTTCTGTGAAGGAAGTAGTACCCAGCGTTGTACGAGATCTTCAGTTTCTTGGCAATTTCTCACATGGAATAGCCTTCATTTCTAAGAACAAGAATAGACTGACGAGTTTCAGAAGAAAGTACTTTCTTTCCGGCCATTTTGAGCCTGTAATCGAACACACAAATGCTGATGCTCCAGATACTCAACTAGTCTAAAGAAGGCCAGTTTTATTGCTTCTTTAATCAGAACAACAGTTTTCAGTTGTGCAGACATAATTGCAAAAGGATTTTCTAATGATCAATTATCCTTTTAAAATGATAAACTTGGATTAGCTAACACAACGTGCCATTGGAACACAGGAGTGATGGTTGCTGATAATGGTCCTCTGTAAGCCTATGTAGATATTCCATAAAAGAATCTGCCGTTTCCAGCTACAATAGTCATTTGCAACATTAACAATGTCTACACTGTATTTCTGATCAATTTTATGTTATTTTAATTGGCAAAAGAATATTTGAATTGGCTTTTTAAAAAAAAACAAGGACATTTCTAAGTGACACCAAACTTTTGAACGTTAGTGTATGTGTCAGATAAGAACTGTCATTATGGAAGATTTAAACTGGAGATTAACATGGGAGATGCTCTCTCAAACTGTGAAATGCTTAAAGCAGAATAATTCTCCATCATATATTTCTGTAATATACTAAGTATATTCCAAGTTATGGTGACAATTTAAGTTTACGCTATTTTTACCTTGATTCCTATGCAATTAAGGTGTTGTAATTTTAATGGGTTTAAAGCCCTATTCACAGAGGACTAGTATTACTAGAGAACTTTGGTTATGTAAGTATTACCCCTTTATTCTGGGCGTGACGATATTTCAACATGTCCAGGTGATAACTTGAGCTTGTCTTCCCAAGTTTCTAAATCGCATCAAATCGTCTTTGGTGTAGCGTCGCCATAATATTTGAATTAAGGAACTGTGATCATAATCATTCGGATATTTTAGCCATCTGCAGTGGAAGACATCCTAAATGCCCCCAGCCTTCAGATGTGTGCTAAATAGCGCACTTTCACTTGAGATGCATGTGTTTAGATGATAGTGAACTTGCCATTTCAAAATGTTTAGCTTAGTTGTAATGCTGCTTTGCGATCTATTAACAGCAAGGGTTGCATTAAACATACACTTTTTTTACTTGTGCGTTTGGCGATGTTCAATTCATTGTCACAACATATGAACAAAAGCATTCACTGTGCAAGTTTATATATGTATGCCCTTCATATATAGGCTTTGCACAGCACATTTGTTTTAAGCATTCATTTATTGAGTCGGTTATTTTCTTGCTCAAACTTCGAGCAACACCTGTCAAGCTTGGACATGTCTCTCAAAACACAGGGATGACAGGACTAGTAGTATCAGAGGCCCTTGGAATTAGTCTCAAAACAGGTTTTCGGCTGGAATGTTCGGCAGATTCGGATGGGTCTTAAATTACGGATGTGGTAATTTGTGCTCATGCACATAATTATCTCCCCCAATAAAACTACTCCCGTGCAAATGGGGCTTAAGAAAGCAAATGTGCTTACAATCCATGCGGTAGTGTAGCAGTTACAGCATGAACTCATCTTTCAAGCCCCTGTTACCAGCACCAGGTGTTTAAACCCAGGTGTATTTGCATACATTTGGTTGTGAGTGACTAACGCAGATAAACAAATGGCAGATGATGGATAAAGCTATTTCCGCTGTAAGTAGAACCCACAGAACAGCTTGTCGCCACTGCTGCTAAATGTAGCAAATGGTAGTAAAATCTCAAACCTATAGACAATACAAGAAGTTTGGCTGTGATTCACAGGTGCATGATCACACACACCCAACTTGTTTCGCCTTATCATGCGTTTCCCCCCAGATCTGATGCCGTGGTGGGAGGGTGCACAGGCATTATTAAGGCCACTTGAATTAATAGTACAGCCCCCAGCCTTTTTCTCTAAAGCCTCCAACTGGGGGGGGGTGGCTTAATCCCCATGGTCCCCTGTCTCGCCCATTAAACAAACTCCCACCCACCCCTGCTCAATCGCTCTCTCACTCTCTCACACACACACACATAAGGGTGCCCTCTTCACCTTTCTCTAGCCAAATCTGACATCCACTCGTCAATGCAGTAATGATTGCACACCCGTTTTAAAATAAAGATTTCCCATCTTTCACTCTCTCCTACTCACCCATACACAACCTCATTAACAAGGGTACAGACATGTCTTAAAACACACACAGATATCCTTAGTGGCTTCAATGGTCTCATCAGCGTTCTGTTTTTGTTCAACAAATTAAATGTGGAGCTTGACACACACACAGCCAGCAGATGTCAGGGCTGCTCATTAGCATGCCAGAGGGCCCAGTGCCCCACCAACCCTGCGAGGGGGCACAGCTATTGAGGGGCTGAGTGCAGGCCACGGGTCACAGGTGATATTGATTTTTGTGAGGGGCCACACTGGCTGGTTTTCAAGTGACTATGGGGTTGGGGAATTGGGACAGCCTCCAATTCCCCATCATGAACACACATTCTATGCAGGGTATGCACACCATACACCTCTCCCCATACTGAGTTCATACCTCCCAGTTATGGAGGACTAACACACTGGTTCTGCCCCCCAAAAAACATGTATTTCACTAAAAGCAATTTCAGTGATTGCCAACTAGATGAAAGGCTAAATAGTGTTGAAAATTTGACTTTGTAAAAAAAAATATATATATATGAGCTCCTGGTTAGAATTCATTACTTCTCAAATCCTCAGAGAAGTGAAAGAACCACAGCATTTATATTGTGCTACCTGAAATAGTTGTTTCTCTTATTATTCAGAGACCTGAAGATTGCATGAAGAGACACCTGTTACTGTTCTTCTGGCCGCTCTCTCTATGAGTGATGTGTATGTGTGGGGGTAGATTTTATGAGCCTCTGTTTTATGTGTTCATAAATGATTGCGTGCTTTGTTTGTGGGGGTTGGCCTTTTATCTGTATACCTTATTCCCGAACGTGTGTGTGTGTGGAGGGGAGGAAGAAAAGGACGAAGTGGAGGATGATGAAAGAGAGAAAGCCGAGGATGTGTGTGTGTGTCAGTGAGGGTACAAGCAGTATGTGTGGGAGTGTGTGAGGAGGGGACTTAGAAGTGGAGCAGTGCCTCCATCAGTATTCAGCAGTGGGTGGGGATGTAACCGAACCCCTGAGCAGAGCACTGGACTGGAACAAAGCGGCTAGGCGAGGGGGCTTTTGATTGGCCAACCCCGGCACAGGCCCCAGACCTGCCAGAACACAGGCACTGCAGAGACCAGATGAGAATTATCTGTACTCTCTCCCTTCATACATGCAAGGCAGGAGAAAGACTTGAGCAACAAAACACCTCATCCTGGAGCTCATTTAAAACCCCAGAGATCTATGGCGGGAAGCCCTCCTGGACTGGTAGTGCCCAGGGTTAGGCTGTGGGCCGGCTGGGTCGAACTAGCCAGGTAGCTACCTTCGTTGTTTAGCAGATAGGAGTCAGGGTCCAGAGGGAGCATTTTAGTGTCTGATGCATGTCAGGCCTTCCAGCCTTCTGCTTTCATTGTCCATTTTTTATTTGTTTCTGAAGCTGGAAGTAATCATTGCACTGCCCTTTTGGACCCTTGTAAGTAATAACCTTGCTTTTAAGAACGAGACATCAATCACAGGCACAACCACACACACTCTAATCTCACAGCCTCCTTCACCAGGCTATTTTTAATCTTGCCCATGGTTTCCAAACCTACAGCCCTGTTGCCTTCACTGCTTTCCCCACTCTTGACAAATTTCCCCTTGCGTGGCTGTCTCCTTCGGCTTGTTACAACCCCTGTGCTCTTGCCCTGGCTTGTGTGTGTACTGGTATGCCCTCCATGTCATTGCATTGTGAGTTTTGACTGCCATGCTTGGCCGGCCTTGCTGTGGGGTGGGGGCGGCCTATGTTTGCAAGTGCACTTCACTAGAAGTAATAAAAGTAGAATAATCACATTTTAAAGCATCTTAACGAGGTCAAATCAGCTGGTCTCAGGGTGGGGGATAACTGCATCTCTGGAATGGGGGTAAGCCCCGGCCTGGTCCATGGCGATAATAATCAAATTCCTGGCCCAAACCGGATTAGACTCGCTGTTGCTGTGTCTAAAGCTCAGTCCGGCGCTTAAGACACAATCCAATTCCTCAGCCCCTAACATGCAGGGGTTAGCCCTGAGCCAGCCAGCTCACTCTTACTACTGGGTACACTGGCTTTACAACCTCTAAGCTGGGGCGTTTAGATGGAATTGTTTGTTGGAGCTCTTCTTGGAAGGAAGATCTTATCGTCCGTTGTAGTATATTCCCTGCTATGTAGGTCTGTGTGGAAGGCTGTAACTTTGTTGGATATTGGGGGGTCAGGGTCAATGAGTTCCCGGTGTCAACACCCCTCTTGGGTGGTCCAAGGGCATGCCCCACACACAGACACCAATTACTTTTAACTGTGTTCTTACTCTTAAGTTCAGAAAGTCACTACCCCATCCCTTTAGCGACATTTAAATGTCAACCCATTATTCTATTTGTGTACCCTTTACTACGCTTGTCTAGTATATAGTCTTGAATAACAAATTTCTTATACCCAGTTAACTTAAAAGGAGTCGAGGCAATCTGAGTCCGGAAACTTACTTGGTTACATAATTTAATTGCAGTATTAATTCATAAAATAATTCAGTGACAGTCAAAACCTAATGCTTCAATATGGATCAAGCAGTAGACTTCAAAATGAACATCAGTATGGCGTCATGCTCAAGCAATAGATTTAAAAAATACATAGCAACAACTCATCATTCACCATAAAGTAAAAAACATACACATTCAAAACAGTCAATAACCGGTTGCAACCTTATACAAAGGTGGGAATATAGTGGTACAGAGAGGGGTCAGCTCTACAGTCTCAATTCACTTAAATACACCAAATACCTGTTTATGTGGGTCACTGCCAGAAATAAAATTTGGGCATATTGTTTTCCTATCTATGGTATCCAGCTTCTCCTGGTGGATATGACAGACGGCAACAGTTCAATCTGCTTTGTGTCATTGTTAAGCGCAGCCACGTCTTCAATCTCCATGACAACCAAATGAAATCAGAATGCAGGCAACAACATTTGTTATAGCACTTGGGCTACAGTCAGCGAAGATGAGTTGAACTGATAGTGCTTTTATAACTCTCACCTGATGACTTGTTCGTCCTCTCCCTGCCTCAACGTCTTAACATAGAGAGAGTATTGTAACATCAAAAGGTTGGGGAAAAGAACAATCTTTAGGTAATCCAACCGGATATGATGTCAGATCAGTTGCCTGAGACATTATTACTGATGATAGGATGACATAAACTGTATCTTGGAAAGTCTACACATTCTAGTTATCAGAATCACATGGAATCAACTTAAATGTTTAAAAATGAAACTATTTGTGAAAAGATGAAATATAATTTTAGTTTTTAAAACAAGAATTGTTTTCATAAGAACAAAATGCTCAATCAGTGGCCATGCCCACGTGAATAGGCATTGGTTGGAAATTATGAACCAACCCCTTTTCTCCATTTCTATAAGAGCCCCCGTGACCCAATTGACGGCGAACTAAGCCAACCTCAGCGTAAGCTCTGGTTGCGAATGGTTGAACAGCTACAACCTAACGAAATTAACATTGTGTTCCCGATGACGTAAGGACTGATGTCCATACGTTTAGAAGGGCGAATTTCAACGTGGAGGTGACGATCGTCACGCTGGAAGGATGGATTTCGATGATACCAGACAGAATATAGCATGACCTGAGTATGGCAACTTGGTATGAACTTTGAACTCTTATTCACTAAAGAAGTGATGCATTCTAGACGTCGAGTTATCAGCAGCCGCTGTAAACATGCATGGCCTAGGAAAAGACGAACAATCTCTTCAGAAAGACCGGGTACTACAACATATCCGTTCTACCACAAGACGACAGACTACGAATCAACAACGAATCCGCCCAGAAATATTCTTCAAAGGACAAGGGAGATCTCTGCTAGGCAACCCAGCCTTCCGTCTTCGACCAATCTATCAAAGCGCAGCTCAGAGTAAATATATTTCTTGCATTTTCCTTTTCCGAATGGGCGGTTATTTAGAATGCGTAATATTCTGTATTTACGATGGCATAGCTTCATAAGGTCCGATAGAGACCCAATCCTTTTGTTTCTTAGTCTTACTGCGCTTTCATTCAAACCCAACTCCCTTTCTTTGTGTAACCAGCCGCCATATCGGTTTCGTCCGATAGGGACGTTTTCTTTTAAGACATAATTAGTAATCAATGTATGATCCTTCCTGTGTATATGTAATTCTGTGTGATTATTTAGTAAATAAATAATTAAACCATTTTGTATTGCTTATCAAATTGTTATCCAGGGTTCGTGAAGATAACCAAGAATTTACGACGTTCAGATGAGACTGAATAAGGTGACGATTAATAATTGACTGCTATTGATATAAAAGATTACCAGGTCTTTAAGAGTTGATTCGTTAGACAACAGCTCTATAAACATTATTCCGTGGTTCCTCGACTTCCTAGTTAATTACATTTACATGATTAGTTTAATCAGGTAATATTAATTACAGAGAATTGATTTTATAAAATAGCATGTCATATCATTTAATCCATAGCAAAGACATGACACTAGCTAGCTGACTACATAGTGCCATTCTATTCTGAATTGTACAGTGAAGTTAGCTAGCTAGCTATGTAGCCATTCATTCAGTTAGTTCTCAGCACTCCTCTCAAAAATATTATGTCCTGCACTTTTATCTTCTTTGACATTGGCACCTCTATTTAACCTCTCAGGGATTGCTGGGGCGCTAGCGCCCCAATCCCGACACTACCAGGTGAAATGTAAGGCGCCAAATTCAAAATCCAAAAGTTGAATTATTAAACATCCACCAATATACAAGTGTTCCATACTCATCAAAAGCTCTGTTTCTTGGCAATATCACAGCGTTGTCAGATTTCAAAAAGGCTTTACTCTAAAGCAGCACATTTGATTGTTTGAGGGTAGCACCTCACATTTTTCCCATAGCCATGAATCGATTAGCCATCACGGCACACACATAACACATTTCACAGCGAAAACAAATCAATTACCTGTTGAAGAACTTCTGCTGAGGTCATCCTAAGTGTCCAACGAAGACCATCCATGGTTCTTTTGTTAGAAAAAGTAATGTATTTTATCCATAAATCTCCATTTGGTTTGCGCGTTATAATCAGAAACGACAGCCTCCACTCCTCCATTGAAACGTGACGCAAACTCGTTCATCTTATACCTATAAACTTGTCCAAGAACAATCAAACATAGTTTTAAATATATCCTTAGGAACACTTTTACGTATATTTACTATTATAAATCAACCGGAATATAAACTGATCGATAAAGACGGTAAAAAAGACACTGCGCGCCTTGTCGGGAACGCGCACTGGGTACTGTTTACATAAAAAGTACACTTCCTGGTTTGCTCTTCTCTGGTCTAATTAATCCAAAATGACAATTTACACTGTCTCGAGACTGTTGACATCTAAAGGAAGCGATGGGTACTGCATTCATATGCCCTTATATGGTCATTTTCATGAGGGAGGGGTTCCAAATGAGCAATGTGTCAATCACTTTTTCCAGGACAGAAATTCACTTTGGGCACGCCAGGCTCCAAAACCGACCCCCTCAGCTGCCACTCCCTAACAAGTTAAGGGCACTAGCTACTTTTTCACTAGAGTGAACACTGACTCACTGAGTGCTGCTCATTTGAAACTGCAGATACTGTGTTAGCTAGCCATCTAACGTTAGCCTAGCTAAAATAGACAACTTAGCATTGCATCAGTCGGTACAACTCTTTTTACACTATCTCATCACCAATAGTGTATTAGTTACACAACATAGGAATACATTTATGAAATGTTAACTTTTACTCGTCTTAAATGTTCAAAACATTTATACATTGGAACACTCGTGAATATAGCTGCCCAAGGCTAGAAACTTTTTTCATCATTGTCCCGAAGTGCAATTTCAACAATCCCAAATTAACATTTTGTTTATTTTTGTTTTGAAATGCCAACATGAGTTCACTCATGGACCTAGGTCTTTCACAGTGATTTTCAAAAGGCTAATAAGAGTACTACTGAAATAAATAAATGAGTCTGTCAAATGAGCAAGAAATTCACATAAAAAAATGTGCCTCTAAAAAGGCCCTGGAATAATATTCAAATAAATGTTTCATAAATGGACAGGTAACTGACAAAATAGAAGAACATGAGTAAATTATGGATACGAAGTAGGCTGTATTGAAAGCAGCTGCTTCCACACGGCTGGTTTGTGAGTTAATTAAGCAATTAACATCCCATCATGCTTAGGGTAATGTATAAAAATGCCCAGTTGCCCATTATTTTGGCTACCATGGCTAGAAGAATTGATCTCAGTGACTTTGAAAGATGCTCTCAAAGGAGCATAAGGGTTTAAAGTGTGTGGAATTTCTTGTGGAAGAATGTTGTTGCAGCCCTCCAATAGAGTTCCTGACACTTGTAGAATCTATTCCAAGGTGTATTGAAGCTGTTCTGGCTCAACGCCCTATTAAGACACTTTTTATGTTGGTGTTTCCTTTATTTTGGGAGTTACCTGTACATCAATAATGTGTCGCCTATGTGATATGTCCACATCAATGCTGACATGAGGGAGGCGCCAGAAAATGTAACCAAACTTTAATGTGACTTAATTACATAAATATTGGCTAAACACCAGTCATATTTGACAAATGTAATGTAGTATAATTAACATTCACGTCTAAAGGCTATATTCTGTTGACCCAGGCCTACTCGAGGCACAGTTTGTTCAGAATTAAATGGTCACGAGTGGAGAGAAAGGCCAGTGACTATTGTGCACCGACCACACCCATCACCCACCTTGCAATCTGAGAGGAGGCAGTCAGCATTTTGTAACTATTTAACCATAAATGTAATTGTTTTAAAACCTGGAGATTTTGTCATTTTATGAGGCACGTCTTAGGCCTACCTTTCAAAGTAGCCTTGCCAAAGTCAGATATTTTTTTTTATAAACACTTCCTTATGCCTATGTAACCAGCATTTCTTTCATGTTCTATTACTTTTCAATCATCATTCTTTCATTATTCAGCAACCACTGCCGTGTGTGCATTGATGCTCTTATAATGTTAAGAAATACATTTATCAAAATTTTTAAGCTAAACGTTCTGATCTGTGGCATCAACCTCATTTGCATTTTTAACATGTTTTGACGTAAGCATACAGTGGTTGTATGGATTTTGGATCTATGGTGCCAGAACCGTCCCATACATATTTTCTACGGAACCCCCTTAATTACGATCCCTGTACCTACCTCTCCTCAGTGAACACCACAAAGAGAGAGAGCTAGTGCGTGCCGCTGAACTGTTACTGCAGATCAAAGCAATATGTCAGCCGGCTGCCTCTGGGGACCGGGCGCAACCGAAAGTATATTTGGTGGTTGGGGATCCAATCATATACTGAACAAAAATATAAACGCAACATGTGAAGTGTTTGTTTCATAAGCTGAAATAAAAGATCCCAGAATGTTTTCATCTGCACAAAAACGTGTATCTAAAATGTTGTGCACAAATTTGTTTACATCCCTGTCAGTGAACATTTCTCCTTTGCCAAGATAATTAATTCACCAGACAGGTGTGGTATATCAAGAAGCTGATTAAGCAGCATGATCGTTACACAGGTGCACCTTGTGCTGGGGACAATAAAAGGCCACTAAAATGTGCAATTTTGTCTCACAATACAATGCCACAGATATCTCAATTTTTGAGGGACCGTGCAGTTGGCATGCTGACTGCAGGAATGTCCACCAGAGCTGTTGTCATTTTTGTTCAGTATACTTTTGTTTTGTAGAAAATGAGGATCTGAGTCAGTTTTAAAGCCACATAAAGCCAGTAGCTGCCTGGTGCTTTACAGTCTGGAAATGTTTCAAATCCATCAAACTGATCATGGTATAATATTGGGGATGGGGTCAAATTTACGTGTTTTTAATATTGGGGGGCGTCATGTCCCCCAAGTTACGCACATCTGTGTGCTATGTGTGTTTACTGTCGCTATAGCAGTCCATCTAAGGCAGAAGGCAGTAAGCAATTGTGTTTCAGGTAGGTCTGTGTTGAGGTTAAGTGTTGTTCATATGTCCATATGCGTTAGTAAACAGATTTGCGTTGTGTATCATATTTCCCTTATCCCCCTCTAATTATCTGTCTATGAGAGATTCCCTGCTGGTTCTGTTCCACCCTGAACGTGGTGATGCAGAAGTTGGTCATGGCAATATCCTGTCATTGGTGAATGATTAGAGCCCCCCTTCCTCTCCTCCGCTCTCACTCTCCTCCGCTCTCGCTCTCCTCTGTCTTCCCGGTGGAGATGTAAACAGGGAGCTGGAGCTCCAGGAAATGCAATCCCCACACTGCTGTTCCCCTCAGGCAGGATTTACAATTTGAGGAGGATGTTTTCTGATGATACTCTGTGTTATTGTCGGCGTGTGTGCGCATGCATGAAGCATAGCCTGTGGTCTGAACAGGATTGGGTTTGTAATCCTTGTTTAAGATAGACATTATGGTGCGGAGTAGATTTCCCTTGGATTATATTAAATATTTTTTTCAATAGTTGGGCTGGGTGGGGGGAGGAGGAAAGGGATGGGTGGGAGCTGCAAATTTCCTGAAATGATGAATCCCATTTAGTCAGTGAAGACTATTGCCCCACCAGAGTACAAAGCTTTTTAATGCTTTAATTGCATCTCAAAGGAGTGGGGCAGAATCAAATTAGGGATTGTCCTACATTTTGGAGCTGTGTGTGAACAGTACTTGTGGGTGTTTGTGAGAGAGGCAGTGTAAAAGTAGGCTGGGTTTATTTATGTATGCGTGTGCATGATTCATTCCAAGGACTAGGTGTTGGCTTCACTGGCAGCAGCAGAGCATCTTTATCTTTCTGCATTGAGACGTGCTGACTTCACAAACTAAAACACAAATTTGCGCACTTACACACTCATACTTACAATACACACTCTCACATGCACGTACACGCGCGCGCGCACACACACACACACACATATTTTACACTCACAGGGAGCAGGCACCTTTTTTCGTCACACCAGATGGCATGTGTCACAATATTACGGCAGTATTTCATTAACATTATGTGCATCCATCTGTTGTGTGCTCTAAGGCCCCACAGAGCCTCTTGTTTCGGTCACTTTGCAGCACTGCACCATCAACAGTAGACTCAGTACTACTGCATGTTTATATAGCCTAGAGTACCTCAAATCGAATAAAGTTTATTGGTTGCGTGCACAGATTTGCCAATGTTATCGCCGGTGTTTCTACTTCCAACAGTTCAGTAAATACCTAGCAATACAATAACAACACATAATCAAAAAAGGTTAAAAAAAATAAAAGCTATGACAAGGTATATCAATTCTGGCGAAAAATCAGACGTCACGTGGGTGAGGTTAAGGGTAAGGGGCCTACATGGTTGGGGTGCTCGAGCCAGTAGTTGCACCTATCCACAGATCTAGGATCAGATTACCCTACCTCAAACCCTAGCCTTAACCATTTAGATTGGGGGACAAAAAAGAATGACCCTTTATCAGTGGTTAGGGGTAACTTCTAAATACTCCTGGTTGGAATGCGCTACCTGAGGCTATTGACTCCGATAACCTTTGGTATATTACGTGTTTGCATACTGTTACACACTGAGGAAGCCAGATTCCCTCCCCCTCCCCAGTCCTAGCTCTGTCTGGGGGCTACCTGCAGGGTCAGGCTGACTATAGCCACGGTTTGCTTTGTCTTTGCAATGGTTGGCTGGATAGATGTTAAAGGTTAGATCACTTGGAGCCTGTAGGCTATGTTTGTGTAGGGATTTTGCTTAGTGATAATGATTATTGTAATGGATGAGGCCTACTTGTATGTAGCGGTTTTCATTTGGTCTCCGAATGTTTTGATTGTTCGGAATGTGGCTTAGCATTTAGCCCTCCTTTGTCTTAGGATTGTTAACATACTGGCTATCAAGTCTGTAAATATTTTCTAAGTTAAAACAGGTTTGGGAAAACCTCAAGTCAGCCAATCTGGAACCAGCTGTGTTTTTTAGGAGAAGGTGTCTACTATTAGGCTTACCTCCTGACATCACAGTATCTACAGCAAGACGGAGGGTGCACATTTCCAAACTGGTTGCATTGTTGAAAATAATTGTATTCCAACAGGTTCTAAGTGTTTTCCAAACTCCCAATGTAGTGAGACTCCTTTTAGTGAAGAAGCCCATTTATGATTCATAACAAACTTCAATTCTGCAATGTGTTGAAGGGGATTCTGAATGTGACAGGTCATTTTTTTGTATAGCTGTTGTTATTGCTGCAATTGCAGATTTGCAAAATAATATATGCAGTTATGCCTTGCTTTGAAACTCTTTAGAGTGGGAACATTTTAGATTTCCCACTTGACCCATTATGCAGTCTGCAAAAAAAATTATAACACGTTCCTTTTTGGGTTTAAAGCTGCAGTGAGTCTGGCACAAAGACACAACTAAACTGTTGAAACCAGGATTCAACCGTGAAGCGCACACTTCTCCAGTGTGCCAGTGGCCACCAATAGTGAGCATTTTCCCTCTGAATGCCGAACTGCTGTCAGGTCAAGACCCTGGCGAGGACAACGAGCACGCAGATGTGCTTCCCCGGGATGATTTCAGACAGTTTGCAGAAATTCTTCGCTTGTGCAAACCCAGTTTCATCAGCTGTCCAGGTGGCTGGTCTCAGACGATTCCGCAGGTGAAAAAGCTGGATGTGATGGTCCTGGGCTGGCGTGGTTGTGAGGCCAGTTGGACGTACTGCCAAATTCTCTAAAACGACATTGGAGGCAGCTTATGGTAGAGCAATTAACACTCAATTCTGTGGCAACAGCTCTGGTGGACATTCCTGCCAGGTGCAATTTCCCTCAACTTAAGACATCTGTGGCATTGTGTTGTGTGACAAAACTGCACATTTTAGTGGCCTTTTATTGTCCCCCAGCACAAGGTGCACCTGTGTAATGATCATGCTGTTTAATCATCTTCCTGATATCACATACCTGTGCGGCAGGTAGCCTAGTGGTTAGAGTGTTGGACTAGTAACCGAAAGGTTGCAAGTTCGAGCTGACAAGGTAAACATCTGTTGTTCTGCCCCTGAACAAGGCAGTTAACCCACTGTTTCTAGGCCGTCATTGAAAATAAGAATTTGTTCTTAACCTGTTACGGATCCAATCCCGTGAACGGGATCGATTTTGACAACATCTGGTGAAATGCAGAGCGCCAAATTCACATTACAAAAATACTCATTTCAAACATTCATAAAAATACAAATGCTGCATACCCTTCAAAAGCTTAGACAGATTTCAAAAAGGTTTTATGGCGAAAGCAGAACATTTTGATTGTCTGAGGACAGCGCCCCACTCAAACTCAATTAGCATAATAACATAACCAGCAGAGGTGTCACAAAACTAAAAAATAGCATAAAATAAATCGCTTTTGATGATCTTCCTCTGATGGCATACCCAAGCGTCCAGGTTACACAATAAAAGGTCATTTTGTTCGATAAAGTTCCTCTTTATATCCATATAGCTCTATTTGGTTGGCGCGTTTTGTTCAGTAATCCACGTGCCCAAAGGCTTTCATCCATGCAGACAAACGATATCCCAAAAGTACCCGTAAAGTTCGTCGAAAAAAGTCAAACAGCATTTGTGATCAATACTCAGATACCCTAAAATGAATATAAACTATTATATTTCAGACGGAATATAACCTGCTGAATAGAAGAGAAAAAGAACTGAGCGTGCATTCCCTGTTACGCGCAAAATCCAAAACAGTACACTTGACGTGAACTCGGGAACAAGTGGTCTTACTCCCTTGATTTTCATGAGTGAAGCTTCAAACCTTTTTATAATCTAGTGGAAGCCATAGGAACTGCAATCTGGGGGTTAAACTATGAGGCTTTGAATAGCTGGCCTATTGAAAACAGTGTGACATGACTGATTCAGACATCCCAGATGGATTTTGCTCAGGTTTTTGCCTGCCATATCAGTTCTGTTATACTCACAGACATTATTTTAACAGTTTTAGAAACTTCAGAGTATTTTCTATCCAAAGCTACTAATTATATGCATATCCTTTACTTTGGGCACGTTTTTCATCCGAACTTCAAAATACTGCCCCCTAGCCCTAAGAAGTTAACTGACTTGCCTAGTTAAATAAAGGTAAAAAGGAGAAATGCTCACTAACAGGGATGGAAACAAATTTCTGCACATTTTAGAGAGGAGCTTTTTGTGCGCCATTTCTGGAAACTTTTATTTCAGCTCATGAAACATGGGACCAACACTTTACATGTTGTTTATGTTTTACATCCACTACCACCACTGCTTGTAAAGTGTAGTGACCATACAATACCCACTCGTATTGTTGAGTCATTTCAGCAAACCATGACACCCACCATCGCAGATTTTTCTGAAATTGTTTCTGTTGTTAGAAACAGGTAAGATTGACATTCCTGAAACATTATTTTTGTATACTTTTTTTAAAAATCTGAAAACTGAAGCTAATTGATTGCACCCAAATTGGCCATTTTAACTTTATAGGATTCAAATAAGTTCAATAAATATAGTACCCTACATCCGATTTGGACAAAACTTGAGTAAGATGAAGGACCCCCAAAAGATTCTCTAACCACCCACAGACCCCATGCCAATCCCACCCCAACAACCAGTATACAGTATCATTTCTCTGTTTGACAAGTAGTATGACGCTGCGGCTTGGGGTATTGCTTCTTCATACCATGTTCAGAGACATTAGTAATTGATGTCTCTTGCGTTATTTACCATAAAGTAGAAAGTATCAGGTTTTGAACACTAGATGTCGCTGTTCCACCACACATCTATTGCGCTGGTCTCGTGTTTGTTTTTTTTTATCAGCTAGATCACACATTTCCTTAGAAAACTGAGATTTGGCTCATGATGAAAATAAATTGTGATCATCCTCACAATTCAAGCCAGTCCTCCATAAAAGCAAATTTTACCATGAGGCCAACGGTGACTTTTTAAAACAGTTAGTGTTTAATGGCTGTGATTGGGGCGGCAGTTAGCCTAGTGGCCTATCGAATCCCCAAGCTGACAAGGCAGTTAAACCACTAGGTCATCATTGTAAATAAAAATTTGTTCTTAACTGACTTGCCTAGTAAAACAAAGGTTAAATAAATATGAAAAAACTGAGGATGGATCAACAACATTGTAGTTACTCCACAATACTAACCAAAATTACAGAATGAAAAGCATGAAGCCTGTACAGAACAAAATGTTCCCTAACATGCATCCTGTTTGCAATCAGTCACTAAAGTAATACTGCAAAAAATGTGGCAAAGAAATTAACTTTTTGTCCTGAATACAAAGCATTATGTTTGTGGCAAATCCAATACAACACATCACTGAGAACCACTCTTCATATTTTCAAGCCTGGTGGTGGCTGCATCATGTTAAGGGGATGCTTGTCATCAGCAAGGACTAGGACGTTTATTAGGATTAAAAGAAACAATAGAGCCAAGCACAAAATCCTAGAGGGAAAACCTGGTTGTCTGCTTTCCAACAGACACTGGGAGACATTCACCTTTTCAGCAGTAGGATTACCTAAAGCACAAGGCCAAATATACACTGGTTGCTTACCAAGACATTTGAATGTTCCTGAGTGGCCTAGTTACAGTTTTTACCTAAATTGGCTTGAAAATCTATGTCAAGGCTTGAAAATGGCTGTCTAGCAATGGTCAACAACCAACTTGACAGAGCTTGAATTTTTTAAATAATTAATGTGCAAATATTGTACAATCCATGTGTGAAAAGCTCTTCGACTTACCCAGAAAGACTCACAGTTATAATCATTGCCAAGGTGGTTCTAACATGTATTGAATCATGGGTTTGAATACTTATCTATTCAAGATATATTTATTTTACTTTCCATAAATTAAAAAATATATATGTTTCTTCCACTTTGGTGTTCAAGTATTTTGTGTAGGGTCATTGACAATTTAAATCCATTTTAATCCCTCTTTGTAAAACCATTTTTGAGGGAAAAGGTTTGGGATGTGAATACTTTCTGAAGGCACTGTATTATTGCACACTGAGTCCTTGCAACATTTTTACTTATGCTTGCCATAACAAATGTGTTGAATACTTATTGACTCAAGACATATCAGCTTTTCATTTTTTATTAACTGGTAAAAATGTCTACATAAATCCACTTTGACATCATGGGGTATTGTGTGTGTGTGTCACTTGCCTAATCTCAATTTAATCCTTTCTGAAGGCACTGTATCTGAATCCTATAATTTAAAATGGTAAATTTGGGTGCAATCAATTGGCTTAATTTCTCCAAAATATTTCAACAGTAACTATAGAAACGATCATCTTAGATGGTTTCTGTCAATCCCCATGTGCTTTTTGTGGTGGAATGACCCTAGTGTGAGCCAGGCCAGACCGGTTTTATCTCACTGACGTGTTTTGATGGTGTTTGTCTGTCCGTCTTGCAGGCTTCATCGCAGCAGCTGAAATTCACAACCTCCGATTCGTGTGACCGAATCAAGGACGAGTTCCAGTTCCTCCAAGCACAATACCACAGGTATCCATTTAGCACTGTTTCTCACACAAACCCTTCAACCAAGGCTTATCAGAGGAACTAGGGGTTAAGATACTAAACCTGTCTGCTATTTGCAAATACTCTGAGCATAACCATATTTTTGTAGGTGAGTGTACAGATTAGTACACTTGAATTATATTCTGCTATGAGTTATGTTGCTTAAGTATTCAGTGTGCAGTACTAGAGTACACTGCTGCACATGGTTCTGTGCAAAATCCCACTGGAATAACCTACATGATTAGAATATCAAATAAATCATAGCAAGACTAATACATTTTATTTCACCCCACCGTTTAACCCCCTTCAGAGGCAGATGGAAGCAGTTGAAAGAATACGTATTCTAGGAGTGTGCTGTTTCTCCAAAGGAGAAGACATGAAAATAGGGCATATTTTTTAAGAGCAGACCAATGGATGTGTGTTTCAGTTCTATTTGGAACCCTAGTCTAGAACTTTGTTCTCTTTCATGTAATAGAAAGCACTGTTATTGATGTCCTGCTATAACCACAACCTAACAAGATTGTCAATTGCTAGATGGTACAAGGTAATTTGTTTAACCTGGATTGAGATGTACCAGAGAGTACAGTGTATTGCTCTGTTTGATTCATGACTAAATATGTGGACTTCGTGGATCTCATGTTACCCAAGGAAGGTTTCCGCTTCATGGATTCCTAGCCTTTGAAGCAGCAGGGCTACAACTGCCTCTGATTCCCTCCCTCTATTTACCTGTGGTATAGGAACTAGGAAGTGTATTGGCTGAGGTTTTCTTTCCTCCCTGTTCCATTGAGCTTCATCAGAGGAGAAGCAGACAAAAGCCTGCATGTTTGTTCGTTCTGTGAAATTTCTGTCTCTGATCATCAGTCCATTCCTAGTGTAGCAGGAACACCTCAGAGCCTGGGCTTTGGTGTGTAATTCCCTAGACAACCCACCGCCCCACCGTTTAACCCCCTTCAGAAGCAGTTGAAAGAATACCTTTTCTCTACGCCGTATTCAGAGCTTGCATACACGCTGCCTAATGACTTGAGCTGAGGAGCCCTAGACGGGGCTTTGTAGAACGCTACGTTCAGCTCTTTTAGGGAAATGTTCTGCCGGTGGTCTCCTTATCATAGTAGTGAGCATTGTAACTGTCGCCCCCCCCTCACATGCATAAATAGATCAGGGAATACATAAATCAAAAATAAAGATGACAGCAAGAGCGATTTAGAGGCGGAAGGAGCGGCAATAAAACTCCATCAAAGTGTCGTTTGAGAGTGTCTCTCCGAGCCCCCGGGCCACCTCCACCAATCACAGGCGCACAAAGACAATCACAATCCGCTCTCAGGTAGGGTGGCAGCAGGGGAGGCTGGTCGTCATGACAACCAACCCCTGTGTTTGCGCACGCGCTGCGTGGAGGAAAAAGCGATTTGGCTAAGTGAAGGGTGCAGACGAAAGAGGAGTAGAGATGGAGGGAGGGTGAGCTGTCTGAATGAAATGTGCCCCCTGAGCACTTGTTTGGTCAGGGAATCTGAGGACTGCTGTTGAATTGTAATGATGTGGTTTATTCTTTAAAGGAAAATATTTGTTTGTAAAAATAACACTATTTTAGATGTAAAGGGCATGTTATAGAAGGGTCCAGACACCCTTTTTTGGTGATTTCACTTGTTTTTGATACTTACCCCAAACAACAAATCACTTCCTCATTCTTGAGTTGTGCAGTATGAGGGCCCTGAAAAAACATGAACAAACACATGTGTCCTTTTAGAAACGGCAACGCTCTGTGTAGTGATGCATGTCTTTAAATGTTGTACATATGACATTGTCATTCTGAATCTCATCCCTAATCTTAAAGTCCCCTACGCAGAAGTCCAGACCGGGTTTGTCCTTATAGTATAAACTCGTGTTTATCAAAAACAAGTGAAATCACAAAGGTGTTTGGACCCATCTATAACATGGCATTTACATCAAAAATTGAGATTTGGTTGTAAAAAAAAAAATAAAGAATCCTTTAACCTTTTCAATTTGGGCTGGGTTAACAGCACTGCTGATATGAAAACATTTGCATCAACTATTTTTCCATGTCAGTGATGGAATCAGCGGTGGCTATGAGCAGCATTTTCCCAGTTGGGGACAATGATGAGGATTCGCCACAGCTAACGCTCTGCCTAATTTGAGTCTTCATTCACAGTGACGCTGACGGCACAGATCTAGATCCCAAAAACAATCTTAACGTAAACACACCATTATAAACCCTCGTCTGATATTCAGAACTGCTCCCTCCTGATTAATGTTGATGCACTTGAACGCTCTACAGAGGGGGGTGTCAACACCGACGCCATTCCAATATGAAAGCTTGTGATAAGTGGTGTGACAGTAGAGACTTGGCCTCCTTTGGCCTGTCACCTCCTGTAACTCATGCAGTGAGCGCTGTGACATGATTACAGCTAATGGCTGTCTGCGACGCATCACAGAGCAGAGCTGCACATCCACGTTATCCACATCCACCAACCGTCCGCTTTTTATAGACATTTAAATCACTCTGGGTGTATATATGGGTCTTTTATTAGGGTTTATTTGGGAGGCTTTTTTCTCTTTTGGTGGATTGACACCTTGTTAGATCCGATGAGGGAAGGATGAAGTCATTTCCTGTCTTCCTGAAGAGGTATGAGTGATGCTTCCTGGAGACTAACGATGTTCTATTTTGTTATCTCCTCTGCAGTTTGAAGCTAGAGTGTGACAAGCTGGCCAGTGAGAAGTCTGAGATGCAACGTCATTATATCATGGTGAGTTTTTTTTGTGTGTGTGTGTCTTGCTGTCTGTGTGTTTGCCTGTGTCGGCCTGTGTGTGTGCTACTGTGAGTGACCCTGCTCTGTCAATGTCACTTTTTAAAAGGACATTCTACTCAAATGCATTAAAATGTAATGATGTTGACACCATCTGAAATATAACTGATGCACTGCACTGTAGGTGAGATGAGGAGCAAGCGGTGGCTGTGTGCTCGTGGGCGACGTCTAGGTCTGTTTGGTACAGATATACACTGAGTACAAAACGTTAGGAACTGTTCTTTCCATGACGTAGACTGACAAGGTGAATCCAGGTGAAAGCTATGACCCCTTATTGATATCACTTGTTAACCACTTCATTCAGTGTAGATGAAGGGGAGGAGACAGGTTAAAGAAGGATTGTTAAGCCTTGGGGCAATTGAGACATAGGTGGGTGCCATTCAGAAGGTGAATGGGCATGACAAAAGGTTTAAATGCCTTTGAACGGTTTATAGTAGTAGGTGCCAGGCGCACCGGTTTGAGTGTGTCAAGAACTGCAACGCTGCTGGGTTTTTTCCAAAACAGGTCATTAATGAAAGAGGACAACGGAGGCTGACACGAATTGTGCAGAGCAACAGATGGGCTACAGTTAGTCAACTGACATTCCAGTACAACATTGGTGCCCAAAGACCCATCAAATAATGCACAACTCGTCGTACCTTGACACAAATGGGGTATGGCAGCCGACAACCTTAGCGTTCAACTATTTTCAGCATAAAACAAGAAACTGCGGTTCCAGTGGGCTAAGGAACGAAAACACTGGAGAATTGGAGAATTGGAAAAACACATTGGAGAATTGGAAAAACATTGCCTGGTCTGAGTCCCGGTTCCTGCTCTTTCACGCTGATGGGAGGATTAGGGTATGGAGAAAACCACATGAGTACTGTACATGCATCCATAATGCCGTGTGTTGACATTGCAGGCTGGTTGTGGTGGTGTTATGTTGTGGGGTGTGTTTTCATGGCACTCATTGGGAGCCTTGAGCAATGTTTGAATGCCACAGGTAGGGCTGGGCGATGTGACGATAGATGTGACGATATATATATCGCGTGACGATAGAAAAAACGTCTATCGTTTCATATTATGCTCAATCGTTTATTTCGTTGTGTCGTAAATCATACTCGGCAATATTTTTAGTCAATTGGACGACGCTTTGCGTTCTTCCACATGTGCCGTGTGGAAGGAAATTTGCAACACAAGCAAACATGGAGGAGAGTGAACGTGACACAGAGCATGGAGACACAGAGCTCGTACCTAAAAGAGGGGCTACTTCGGTCGCATGGACGTGGTTTGGGTATGAAAAGTCTGACACGGACCAGAAAACCGTCCTCTGCAAATATGCCGCAGGCCGGTCCCGACAACAGGCTCAAACACCACTAACCTATTTTTACCACCTACACAAGAATCATGTGAAACAGTACGGAGAGAGTCTACGGATGAGACCCAGAAAAGAACAGTCGAGTGCTCTAAACAAACCCCCCGACTCAGACGTTGCAAGAGGCTTTTGCCCACGGCACACCATATGGCAAAGAATCACCAAGATGGAAGGAGATAACAGCTGCCGTTACAACTTACATCTGCAAAGACATGGTGCCAATTTACACGGTCGAGAAACGGGGGTTTCGTGAGTTGGTGCTAACACTCGACCCAAGGTACCAAATGCAAATACCTTTTTATTTGTTGAGTATAATTCAAAATGTAATAAGAAATTGGCCTTTTAAATATGGTCATTTTATATAAACTATTTATTCTTTGAATTTACAGAAAATGTGTATATCGTGATATGTATCGTTATCGGGATATGAAATGACCGATATCGGGATATGAGATTTTGGCCATATCGCCCAGCCCTAGCCACAGGATATCTGAACGTCATTGCCAATCAGGTGCATCCCTCTGCAAATAGATTTTTTTTCATCTCAGGGAATCTCATCTGCGTGCTTGTTGTTCTCACAAGAGTCTTGACCTGACTGCAGACTGCTGGAAAAGTGTGCTCTTCATGGATGAATCCCGGTTTCAACTGTACTGGGCAGATGGCAGACGGTGTGTATGGCGTCATGTGGACAAGCGGTTTGCTGATGTCAACGTTGAGAACAGAGTGCCCCGTGGTGGTGGTGTTATGTTATTGGCAGGCATAAGCTAAGGACAATGAACACACTTGCATTTTATCGATGGCAATTTGAATGCACAGTTACCGTGACGAGTAACTGAGGCCAATAGTCGTGCCATTCACCTCGTGTTTTAGCATGATAATGCACGGCCCTATGTTGCAAGGATCTGTACACAATTCCTGGAAGCTGAAAATGTCCCAGTTCTTCCATGGCCTGCATACTCACCACACATGTCACCCATTGAGCATGTTTGGGATGCTATGGATCGACGCGTACAACAGTGTTTCCCGCCAATATCCAGCAACTTCACACAGCCATTGAAGAGGAAATGGGAGAACATTCAACAGCCTGATCAACTCTATGTGAAGGAGATGTGTCATGCTGCATGAGCCAAATACAGATGCATATCTATATTCCTAGTCATGTGAAATGATTAGGGCCTATTTCATTTCAATTAACTGATTTCTTTATATGAACTGTAACTAGGTAAAATCTTTGAAATTGTTGCTTGTTGCGTTTTTCTGTGTATATTTGGGCCACCGCTGCTAAATGAATATAGGGGAAACACTGCATTCATACCATCTACCACCACCTCTACAGGCGGGGGATGTTTAACACTGCAACGATATGTCAACAAAACATGTTTTCACCTTTTTATTTTTTTACAACAAGTCATTGAATTTGGCATCAGTCTAGCAACTGCAACATACAACAATATTGCTAAAGTATACAACAATATTGCTATAGTATACAGCAATATTGAAAATACGAACTCACTCTTTTACCTTTGTCTCCTGTCTATACTCTCCCACCCCTTCCTCTCTGTAGCCCTGTGCCCATCTCTCTCTTTCTGTCTCTCTCTCTCCTCCCTCTTCCATGTCATTGTTCTCAGTCTTTCTGTCTCTCCCCTCCCTCTTATGATTCCTCCTCTAGTCTCATCTGTGGTCCTTTTGTTTCTGGTGTTGTCATCCTCTCTCTCTCTTCTCTTCCCTCCAACACATACTCTCCACCTCTAGCTAATCTCATTGTCTCTGGCAAGGCCCGTGTAGCTGTTTGATTCTGTCTCTAATTGATCCGTTGACTGGCTTAATCTCATCTAATCTGTGCAGCGCTGCGCTCGTATCCATCAGCGGATCAGTGTGTGTGTGTAGCCCCAGCCTGGTCCCACCTCCCTTAATTGCCTATCGGGTTCCCCTGCTTCGCCGGCTGCTAACGCCAGCACCTCCATTTCCTCAGCGCCATAATTGCTTTAGGGACGTGCAGTTTCAGCTGGACAGTCTGCACTCCCCGTCACGCACGCATGTGTGTTTTTGAACGCTGGAGCCTGTGCCCTCACAGACAGAGCTGGTGATTTAACAGGGCTAATGCTGAGCCACTGGCCTGCTCATTAACACCGAACACATATATATATATATATATATATATACACACACACACACACACACACACACACCATCCCTTGCCGTCTCACAGCAACACAGGAGGACAACGGGGGGGTGTGTGTGTGAAGGGTTTTACCTGGTGTAACAATAATGACATGATGCATGACACCCAGGCTCTGTGGGACAGAAGGAAATAGTCTGTCTACACTTTACAGGACATAATGGAGTTTCCCTCTATCTGTTATTTTACTGTATAACAATGCCTCATCTTTTTTCTGCTTTACAGTACTATGAGATGTCCTATGGGCTGAACATTGAAATGCACAAGCAGGTAAGTCTCTCTCTGTCTACGTTAATAGGAAACCGTCCTTCAGCAGTGCTGTCGGAGATGGGAATCGATTCTTATCATCATACCCCCTGTAGACAGACAGTGAAACATCTCTCTGGCATCACTGAGAAAACATCCCTATTCAGAGGGATTGTTCTAAAGGAAGGAGCAGTACAGTACTGCACAGGGTAAACCTCTAGTCTCTGTATATTCCTACATGGTCAGTGAAGAGTAGCATACTGCTGTCTAAGGGGCTAATCCGGTGCCCATAGGTAGGGGGTTTTGCTGGGGGGTGTGGGGTGGTAATTTATCGGACGGCTACTAGGGGAGAGCGATGGGCCTCTGTGGACCTGGCCTTATCTGTGACCTTGTCTGGCGCGCTAAAAGATTGACGGCTCCTCCCTGACAGCCACACCGGCAGCACAGAACACGCAGTGAAAAATCTAGTCGCGCACACACGCTCGAACATGCAAACACACAAGCTAAAACACACACAGCCCCCCCGCTCTGCCTCATGAGTACAATTCATGACCCCTACTCCTTTATCTGGCGGGGATGTAATATTTAGAAATTCAGAGGGGGGTTGCTGTGTGTGCACTTGTGTGTGGATCCCCAATTATGTTAGCGCGTGTGTGTGCATGCTTTGTGTGCCTTTGTGTGTGAGTGGGTGCAGATGAACTGCGGCAGCATTAGAGGGATGAAATTGAAGGGGATGTGTAGAACTGAATGTCGAGGAGATTTCACGTCTGTGTTTTGTGTTCAGCCTGCTCTTTCTCTCACTCTCTTCTCTCAATTTTTCTCTTTCTCTATTTCTATCTTTCTCTTTTTAATTTCTCTTTCGTTCTTTCTCGTCCCCAAGCGTTCTGTTCTCTCCAGCTGAGGAGCTCCAGACAGTTGAGTCAGATTGTGCTGGGGATATATTGAAAAGGGATTATTGTTTCTTCTTTGTCTCTCTCCACTTTAAAAAAAAAAATCCCATCCCTGCCAGTTGCAAGACCCCCTCTCCGGTTACATTCGGCATTTCCTCCTCACATATAGAAAGAGGCACAAAATGCATTTTAAGAGGAGAGCGAGATGCCAGTGTGCATGATGATGGAGTGATAAGTGTGCTGTTTCGTCTGGAGCGGCGGTGCATAGTAAATGAGTGTCTTCTCAGATATCACACTGAATTAGAAAGTAACACAATTAACACGGCTTTACTTATTGGAGTTTGTTATGATAATTACTGCTGGAACGTAAAGTAATATATATGTGTGCTTGTGAAGTGCCCTTTGGGCGCGTGGGGTGTATGTTGATGTGAGACTGAGGCGGTGTTAAATGAAGCTAAGGGCGGATGTGTTTTATCTCCTCAGGCTGAGATTGTGAAGAGATTGAATGGGATCTGTGCCCAAGTCCTCCCCTATCTGTCCCAGGAGGTAAGAACACCCTCTAACCCCTGACCCCTAACCCCACGTGGCGCCCTGCAGCCTGGAATGAGATCATTCTTATTTGACTCCTCTCCCCCATATATATCTCCATTCATCATTGAGAGCCCTGTAATGAAAGGGGCCAGAGCGCTCTGCTGTGATCCAGATAAGATATGCTAATTTGTGTCCATGATGAGATGACGCATTACAACATGGGAGTGGATCATTGATTCTCCATCAAAGCCCAGCCTTGTGTTAGTGACTTAATAATTGAATGGGTGAGGAGCACAGGGTCAGTGTTGGTAGTATTGTACCATCTAACCCCTCAAGATATGTGTGTCTCCCAGCACCAGCAGCAGGTCCTGGGAGCCATTGAGAGGGCCAAGCAGGTCACCCCTCCAGAGATGAACTCCATCATCCGGGTAGGCTGCTCCCTCCAGGATGTCCTCTATGGGTCTGACACTCATCACTATCTAGCTATCAATCCATCATTATGATGATGCGTCTGATGCTCTGGGTTTTGATGGAGCTTTAAGTTTGGTGCTTTAGATGATGATGATAAAAATGTCTTTGTCTGGAATTTGTCAAGGCCCAGTTGTACATTTTGTGGAATGGATGTGCTCAGTTTGTACACTTTTTTTTTATTTTTTATTATTTTTTTAACTTAAGTTTACAATTTTAATTTAGCAAATAAAGATTTATGGCATGGTCAAAATTATTGGCACCAACAACCAAATGAAGCATTCAAAGACATGAACACCCTCCCTACAATCAAACATGGGGGAGGTTTGATAGTACTGTGGGGTTGCTTTGCTGCCCCTGGTACTGAATGTGTGCAGGACCTCATGAAATCAGTAGATTATCAAGGTTTTTTTGAGGTCCAATGTTTAAAAAAAAAGTGTTTGTAAACTGTGACTGTTGAAGGTTGTTGGTCATCCAGCTGGACAACAACCCCAAACACACATCAAAAGCACCCTGGAATGGTTCAAGAAGAAGCGCCGGAGTGTTCTGGAGTGGCCAGTGAAGAGTCCAGATCTGAACCACATCCATAACCTATGGCAAAAGCTAGAAACAGCAGTTGGAGAAGTTTGCTGTAGAAAAGTAGGCTAAATTGCCAGTAAACGTTGCAGCAAGCTCATTGGTGGCTACAATAAGCGTTTGGCCAAAGCCTGTGCAGTGAAATACTAGCTCCAGGGTGCCAATCCGTTTGTCCATGCCATTTGTCTTATTTTTTTTTCATTTCAAATTGTAAACTTAAGTTTACAAAGAAATGTATGGTTCTGCGATGTTGAAAAGCCAATAACGTTTGGAGACCAAAAGTTTTCAAATTCAACTTATTTTCAAAGAAAAAGGTAGTTATTTTAAGAAAAGTGCAAGGCTGCCAATATGTGTGTATGCACGTGTGAGAGCCATATGTACCCATCTCTGTATCTCCCCTGTGTTTGAGCTGTGTGTGTGTTGTCCACAGCAGCAGCTCCAGGCTCACCAGCTGTCCCAGCTCCAGGGTCTGGCCCTGCCCATGACCCCTATGCCCCTGGGCCTGAGTCAGTCAACCCTGCCGGCCGTCACCTCCTCTTCAGGCCTTTTCTCCCCTCTCCTCCATCCTGGCCTCGCAGGCCCAGCTGGCAAAGGAGGAGAAGGCTTCTCGCGAGGGAGCCGACAGCCACCGTGAGGAGGACGGGGACAAGTCTGACTAGAGCTCCCTCCCGCCCTCCACCGCATATTAACAACAGCTGCGTCAGAGGGCTGTGGTCCTGTCGGTCTTGTATATCTGCTATGTATCCATGCCAGTCCCTCTCCTCTACCCCATCTCCCCCCTTTAGTCCTCCCACTTAGGCCGTAGAATTCTATCTGATGCATTTGCCGTCATTCCAACTGCTCTGATTTGTGTACAGTATAGATTTTTTATATTTCTTTCATGTATATATATTTTTTGTATTTTATTTTTGTGATTTGAGCTTGACTTGTCTTTTTTGCTCATTTGTTTTCCCCTCATTCTGCTCCCTTTATGGCCCAGTGGTAAATGGATCTGTGTTTTTACACCACCCTGGCTGAGCGTCTCCTTCCTCTCTCTTTTACCAAGGCCCATCTGGGAGCCCGAATGTCACATAGTATAAGTGGAATAACAAACCAGAAGAGATCCAACAGACAGGCTCGCGTCACCCAGATCTCTAGCCTCTGTTGTGTCAACTTGATTCGGTTGGTTGATGTGGGGTAACTCTCACAATACTGTTTTCATAAACATACTTTTAGACAAGCAACAGCAAAAACTGTATGTTAATGTCTGAATCCTAACATCAAAATCCTGCATTGATATCCTTGAGAAAATTTGTTATCCTCACTTTGATTTTCAGGTTAGGATTCCTCCCCCAGGTAAAGGGTAGTTGAAAGATGTCAGTCTTCTTGGTGAATAGTGTAACCTGGTAACTCCAGTCCCCAAAGCCCTGTCTAACCCACTGAGCTACTTTACACCGCTTCCATGAAAGTCATGCTATCAATACTATCTTAACAGTCTGAATGTACAGATCGCAGTGATGATTAACATTGTGCGACAGAGAAAACACCTTTAGATCTTTTCTCTCCCTGGTGGTGATGCAGTAGGAGAGTGCACGTTGCCTCTGCAACACTAGAAAGCAGTAAGTCTTTTCGAAAGCAGCTCTGACATCCACTGAGTCACCTCTTTTGAACAGGGTTCTCTGGTCTATTCTAGGAAACAGGTTGACATCTCTGTCTCTCATGTTAGGCAGCAGCGTAGAACAGAATGTCCACTGCGCCCACTATCTTTTCACTCAAAAGATGAGTCTCTGTAAGAAGAAGTGATGCATGATTTAGCTCTCCTATAGAATTCATATACAGCACTCACACATGTGAATGCATTGTCCATGGCCAATTAAGAGTTTTAAATTCAAGTTTTTGATCGGTCATTTGAGTAGATGAAGCACAAATCGCCATAATTTTGGTGTGCATTTACATAAAAAATATATATATATTTTCTACAAACCCCAACATGTTTCTCACAGCCTGTTGGAGAAAGTGTGCGATTATTAGCTGGACCTGTAAGCGCCGCTGTAGGCTAGAACTAAAGGTCGAAGGTCGAGGCATCTTTAGAGCTATGGAGAATGGTATAGAAGATGTGTAGCTGACTGGTGGTTTTACTGTAAGATTGGGAGGGGATTGGTGTTATTGTCTGACCATTGTTTTGATCCCAGCCTGTTATACAGCGTGTGAAGTATTGTATTTTTTGTATTCCCCTTATGTTTATAGACATCCTCTGTTTGATGGTGGGTTACACTGTGAGGGTGTACAGATCTGTGTAAATGTCTTAGATAAAGCGTCGAAAGAACTCTGATTTCATAGCCGTATGGGAATGCATTCATAAACCTCTGTAATATAGATTTGAACTTTGGTCAGTCAGTGGTGAACCTGGGATTGACGTGTGGCTTTTGTTTTAAGTCTAATACTGCTTATAAACAGCACAACTTACTCTTATCGACATAAACAGTAGTGATATGCAATGCGTGTGGGTAGATGCACACAAACGCATGTCTCTTGGGGAACTATATTATTTTCTATTAGCGAAGAAATGTTTTAAAGTTTGGTCCACATTTTCTGTGATCAATACACTTGTTTGAATATTATCGCTATGAAATAGAGTAAAAAGCTTTTAAAAATTCCGATAAATTAACTATGTATTTGTTTAGTAGTGGAGGGCCAGTTTAAAGCTTTATGTGTATATGTAGGGTGTCCACCCACTCTGCTCAGAGTGGGTGAAAACGTGCTTTGGTGATCATTTCACTTATGTTATAAAATACATTTTACTAAGACAAATAAGATTCTTCATGTTCTGAATCGATCAGTGGGGTCTCTCTAACATATCATTACCATTATATCTAAAAAATTGGATTTCGTAAACTAATACATCCAATAATAAGCTCTGTTGACATAGCGGTGCAGGTTTTGCATAACAACTTGAGGATTTGCCATTTTGTGGTAGTCTTCAAAGTTTCCACTGGTCGCATAAAGCTAAATTAAATGTAAAATGCTTTGAAAATACGCTCAGTGCTCCGTTGACATTTTGGAGATACACTTGTTTTTGTGAGGAATCTTCAAAAAGGAATAGGAATTTTGAATTGATATGAAAACCGTATACTAAAATAAGAAAGTACTACGTCATGTCTCAAATCGATATCCATATTACCTCTAATTTATGTCCTGCGGCTCCGAGAAGGAACATGAGTTCAACGGGAAAGTGAGCCTGTCCGGTAACCAGTAGCCTTAATTCTTGCACAGAATCCAGCATAGCTGACACGATGCAGTTTTCCAGATTTTTGACCCCGTTTTTTATCTGGCTTCCATTGATTTAGTCTCCTAATTCTGGCCATCATACAAGGGTAAACACGCCAATCACTTTTGAATGGATTATGAGAGAGATATGGACCATTGGTTTTCTTAGATGAGTAACATTGTTTTGCCAATTGGTCAAAATATGCGTTTTTGATTGGACACCCCAGGTATATGGCTGCATCTTCTTTATCTGTCCTGGATGATTAATGTGCTATGTCCTACAGTACTGATGTGACTGCAGTAGGAGGAACTGCAGTACTTTGACCTATACCTGTCCGTCTTTAACCCCTGACCCACTGTTTGCCCTTTACCCGTTGCCCCGTAGCGTGAAGCATTGTAAGCATTTTGAGCTTTGTATAGGTCATTTTTTTGAATACATATTTTGTGTATAATGAAAAAAAACTAAAGTTCATACTTGGGCCCCCAAAAAACTGTTTGTGTCATGTAATTATAGCTTCATTTAAAGAAAAGGTGAAATATAAAAATAACAATACTATAAATAAATGAAATGTTCTGCAGTAAGGAAGTACTTCTGGTGCCTTTACAAATAAAGTCAATCAAATCAATTGTTGTCTGTCCTGTTTTGTTCTTGTTCGTCTTATCCCAGAGCCAATGCCACAGTGGAAATGCAGTGGAGCTCAAGCATCAATGGTGTAATGTTACTATACATTTCTCAGTATTACTACTAAATGAAGGATGACCTTTTGATGACTAATACTAGCCTAGTAGTCTGTGAATACCTGTGGAGCTTTGAGGTCCCTGTAGTTCATTGTCACTCCACACGGCGGAAGTGTTGATTTAAAAAAAAAAAATCATCCTGTTATTTCTGCACTGGGCTGGATAATTGCTGAGGTATTCCTCCATGTGCGTCTGTCACAGATGCATGGAATAGTAGAGGAATGGTAGTCTGTCTGTTCCGTGGCGTTCCTGATTTAGGTTTAGCTTTTCACCACTGCATGTTCTGTTTTTATTATTGTAACGTTGAAGACATTGGGACATACTCCAGTTGGTACCGCTGCACACCCCTCGTGTAGATATCCCATCTATCTGTCAAACGCACAACTTGTGTCATTGCATTCACAGCTATTTTTATTACACACACCCAGGTAGTGTTACGCACACACACAGGCGGTTACACACACGCTATCCATATTGGTTATTTCTGCTGTGCATGTTGAATGACTGTGCCCTTGGCTGTTTGTGTGCTCTGAGGCAGTGCTGGTGAAACCTCAGAGCTACTGTGGCTCCAACCCGCTTCCTCCTCTCCTGCCTGCTCCGTCTCTCCCCAAGGACTCCTGGATCTGAGCCCAGTACTTAAATAAATATGAAAGTGCCCTATTTTCTGTGGATGCAGGACTCTGAGAAGCACTGATGTGGTGTGAAGTTTTTTTTTCCCTCTGCGATACAGCACATTGTACGTAAAGGCTGAGCAAATCATTTGGATTTCACTTCAATGGTTATATTAGCAACACTAACACATCATATACAGTTTCTTTTTAGATGTGTGTAGTGTCAGATACTACTGCACCATTGGAGCTAGGAACACAAGCATTTCACTACACCCGCAATAACATCTGCTAAATATGTGTATGTGACCAATAACATTTGATTTGATGGAAAATGCCCAGAAGCCCATATTGTGATGTTGTCGGGTAACCATGTGCATGTACTGAGCAGAGGAGATAGAGGGGAGCGCCTGAATGGAGAGCAAGAAGCGTTTTGATTAATCATGATTGACTCATTCAGAGCCATCGCTGCTTCCCCCATCACTCCCTCGCTCCTGCTCTCCTTGATGGCTTGATTATGGAGACGCTCTCTCTTCATCTCCTCCTTTCTCTCCTCTCTCTTGCCTCTGTCCTCCCTCTCTCATCCCTATCTCTCTCTGTCATCCCTCTCTCTCCAAGGCGATATATGCTGTGCTGGTTTATTCATGTGTCCCAGGGAACGGAAGCTGTCAATCTGTCTGCTTCTCATCCATCCTCCTCCCCTCCATCCCTCGTCTATCTCTCCTCCTGTCATTCCCTCACTGCCTCCCTCTGTCACTCTCCCTCTCTTTTGTCCTGTCTCTTACATCTGTGGCACTCTATTTTTTATTTTTTTGCAAAGGCCTCCCTATTTATCTTGATCTCCATTTATTTCTCATGTCTTTCTTTTACACACACACACACACACACACACACACACACACAGTCCCAAATCAACCCTTGTTTCCTCCCTGTCAATTTTTTTCTCTCATCTGTTTTCTCTGTGTCTGTCTTCATCTTCAGTCTCTGTGTGAGTGGAGTGTATAGGTTGGCCCATCCCAGCTGGAGGAGTCCATGTTGACACGACCCAGCTGGAGGAGTCCATGTTGACACGACCCAGATGGAGGAGTCCATGTTGATACGACCCAGCTGGAGGAGTCCATGTTGACAATTCAGCGCGTAACAACGAATTGTGGAATAAGTCAAGAGGTATGAATACTTCCTGAAGGCACTGTATCCTCCTCTCACTGCCCCTCTACTCTGTCCCTTAGGTGTGTGTGTGTGTGTGTGGTGTGTGTGTGTGTGTGTGTGTGTGTGTGAGAGAGGGGGGGGGGATGCGTCTCATCATTGGTCAGCTGTGGGATTTGCGGCAGCTGTTTTGGTGATCTAGTAGCAGGAAGCCTAACTGGAGAAATGAGGACTATTAAAAGTTTAATGGAGTCATGTGAAATACAAACAACATCACCCCCTTTTTTATTCACTGCCTATCCTTTCTCTCCTTCACTGTCCTTCCCGCTCTATCTCCCCCGTCTCTCATGTCCTCCTCTATAATTCCCTCTCACCTATCTGTTCTCTCTTTCTCTGTTCTTGCTCAACATCTTCCTCTCTCATTTCCCTGACACTCTTTTTATCACTCCCTCTCACTCTTCCACCCTCTATCGTTCTTCGCTTCCCCTCTCTCTTTATGAATCATCCTCCCCCTCTCTCTCCACTGCTAGTGAGAGAAAAAAAGAGTGAATGAGAGGAGAGGCAGTACTTTAGGTGTTCAGTGAAAAGCCCTCCCCAGTGTGGGAGTGAGCTGTTACCCAGCTGTCTGTGGGGCTTCCTGCCTGTCACTTCCCATCCCAGTGACACCACAGCTACAACATACAGAGCTAGCTAGAGTTCCACCTGGCCCCATCCTTACACACAACCCCTCCTCTCCACCACCTACTCTTTGGCTCTCATAGACCCACACACATAGTCATGCGCAGTCACACACACACACACACACACACACACACAAACACGTGAACGTATCCGCTTGCACACACACACACACACACACTGACTCACATTCACGAACACACACACCAATGAAACAGTGTTGTAGACTCCCCCTTGATCAAAGCCAAATTCATTTAGTGTGCACTCTCCTCCTAGCTCTATTAGCTCCTCCTAGCTCTCCTCTCTTCCTCCCTCCCTCCTCACCCCCACCTCTCTAGCTGGCTGGCTGGCAGGCAGTCCTCCTCTCTTTCTTCCTCCCTCCTCACCCCCACCTCTCTAGCTGGCTGGCTGGCAGGCAGTCCTCCTCTCTTCCTCCCTCCCTCCTCACCCCCACCTCTCTGGCTGGCTGGCAGTCCTCCTCCCTCCCTCCTCACCCCCTACCTTTCTGGCTGGCTGGTAGTCTTCCTCTCTTACTCCCTCCCACCTGTCTGGCTAGCTTTCAGTCCTCTTCCCGTCCTCCCGTCCTCCCTTCCACCTCTCTGGCTGGCTGGCAGTCCTCTCTTCCTCCCTCCCTCTGACTCTCATGTCAACTGGGGCTGGGTATAGGGTTAGGCTGGAGCTGGAATCTGGATTCTTGGGAGGTGTGTGTTTGTGTGACTGCATATGACTGTGTGTGTTTTTTACTTTGTGTGTGTGTCTGTGTTGATCAGTGAGGCTGGGTGTGGTGTGGCCCGGTAGGCTCAGGGGTCCCAGCCCAGCTGTGTGACTAAGGCTGCCATTTCTAGAAAGCACTTTCATCCTGATCCTCATCTCTTATTCATCCCTTTACAACCTCCATCCATCACGACTCCGAAGTAAGAAAAGCACATCCAGCTACATGTACAATAGTGCCTTTCTTCACTATCTCTTTCTGTCACACAGTCTCTCCTCTTATTAACGCTGGTCTTTTTGTTAATGTTCCCTTGTCCCAGACAGTAAGCAACAGTGTGAGTGTCAATGACATGATAATGATAGGGTTATTACTGTTGTAAACACAGGCAAGCTAAAGTAACATCTTCTCCAGTTGGATCCCCCTCTTTCAGTCAGTCAGTCAATCATCCCTGTGAGTCTTAGTACTGTAAGATGGTACTGTTGTCCCAGTATGCCCTCCTTCTCCAGTCTCCACTCCCAGAGGGTCGTGCTCTGGTGCTGGCCTGCCTCTAAGCTGTGGTCTTTGGGCGAGTGGCGTGTGGTTGTGGTGTGGTCATACTGTGGTCTCGTTGCACTGCCAGTGTGGTTCTTCCTGCTCGCTCAGACTGGGGCCTGTGACTGTCTGTCTGCTGACTGGCGTTTCCCAATTAAACCCTCTGTGGTTCTGCTAGGGTGTGATTCGAAAGCCAGTGTACATACACGCACACACAGAGAGACACAGCACACACACATTCTCTCACTCTTCTCGAGGGCTCCGAAGTGGTGCAGCTCTGCATCTCACTGCATCTCAGTGCAAGAGCCGTCACTATAGTACCTGGTTCGAATCCAGGATGTACAGTGAGGGAAAAAAGTATTTGATCCCCTGCTGATTTTGTACATTTGCCCACTGACAAAGAAATGATCAGTCTATAATTTTAATGGTAGGTTTATTTGAACAGTGAGAGACAGAATAACAACAAAAAAATCCAGATAAATGCATGTGAAAAATGTTATAAATGGATTTGCATTTTAAAGAGGGAAATAAGTATTTGACCCCTCTGCAAAACATGACTTAGTACTTGGTGGCAAAACCCTTGTTGGCAATCACAGAGGTCAGACGTTTCTTGTAGTTGGCCACCAGGTTACCACACATCTCAGGAGGGATTTTGTCCCACTCCTCTTTGCAGATCTTCTCCAAGTCATTAAGGTTTCGAGGCTGACGTTTGGCAACTCAAACCTTCAGCTCCCTCCACAGGTTTTCTATGGGATTAAGGTCTGGAGACTAGCTAGGCCACTCCAGGACCTTAATGTGCTTCTTCTTGAGCCACTCCTTTGTTGCCTTGACCGTGTGTTTTGGGTCATTGTCATGCTGGAATACCCATCCACGACCCATTTTCAATGCCGTGGCTGAGGGAAGGAGGTTCTCACCAAGATTTGACGGTACATGGCCCCGTCCATCGTCCCTTTGATGCGGTGAAGTTGTCCTGTCCCCTTAGCAGAAAAACACCCCCAAAGCATAATGTTTCCACCTCCATGTTTGACAGTGGGGATGGTGTTCTTGGGGTCATAGGCAGCATTCCTCCTCCTCCAAACACGGCGAGTTGAGTTGATGCCAAAGAGCTCCATTTTGGTCTCATCTGACCACAACACTTTCACCCAGTTGTCCTCTGAATCATTCAGATGTTCATTGGAAAACTTCAGACGGGCATGTATATGTGCTTTCTTGAGCAGGGGGACCTTGCGGGTGCTGCAGGATTTCAGTCCTTCACGGCGTAGTGTGATACCAATTGTTTTCTTGGTGACTATGGTCCCAGCTGCCTTGAGATCATTGACAAGATCCTCCCTTGTAGTTCTGGGCTGATTCCTCACCATTCTCATGATCATTGCAACTCCACGAGGTGCGATCTTGCATGGAGCCGCAGGCCGAGGGAGATTGACAGTTCTTTTGTGTTTCTTCCATTTGCGAATAATCGCACCAACTGTTGTCACCTTCTCACCAAGCTGCTTGACGATGGTCTTGTAGCCCATTCCAGCCTTGTGTAGGACTACAATCTTGTCCCTGACATCCGTGGAGAGCTCTTTGGTCTTGGCCATGGTGGAGAGTTTGGAATCTGATTGATTGCTTCTGTGGACAGGTGTCTTTTATACAGGTAACAAACTGAGATTAGGAGCACTCCCTTTAAGTGTGTGCTCCTAATCTCAGCGTGTTGCCTGTATAAAAGACACCTGGGAGCCAGAAATCTTTCTGATTGAGAGGGGGGTCAAATACTTATTTCCCTCATTAAAATGCAATACCATTTATAAAAATGTTCACGTGTTTTTCTGGATTTTTTTATTTTATTCTGTCTCTCACTGTTCAAATAAACCTACCATTAAAATTATAGACTGATCATTTCTTTGTCAGTGGGCAAACGTACAAAATCAGCAGGGGATCAAATACTTTTTTTCCCTCACTGTATCACATCTGGCCGTGATTGGGAGTCCCATAGGGCGGCGCACAATTGGCCCAGCGTCGTCAGGGTTTGGCCGGAGTAGGCCGTCATTGTAAATAAGAATTTGTTCTTAACTGACTTGCCTAATTAAATAAAGGTTCAAATAAAAACATTAAATGTACACACTACTTCTCTGGACCTCTCATAGCTCTCTTTCCTACTGTCGATCATCTCATTATTACCCTATGAGAGTTAGTGTGCTCCACATCCTGAATAATCTGGCAATGAGCTGAGAAAAGTAATTTATCATCATAGCCTGCCATGAGGCTAGCCTGTAAGTCATAATGATCTGGGAGAAAATGATACATGTCATAAATGCTTTTCATCCAAAGACTTCAATAATTTGAACTGCATGTTAATTGGATTATCTCCTTCAGAGGAGGGAACAATCTCATCCAAGAAGGACTGAAAACTAGGGCCATGTTCCAATACTGTGAAATGCCTCCATCCATTTGCTGATTAGTATGTGATTGGATTAGTAAAGGTCAGCTCTCCATTCCAGATTACATGAAGGTGAAGACCGGTAAGGATAGAAGCACACACTACAGCACCAGTCTATCCACAGTGTGATCCAGCAGGCAGCAGCAGTAGCCAGTGTCTAATGAGTACAGGTAGTGTATAATGTCCTGTCCAAGCCACGGCTGCATGTGTAGAAGCCATTAGAGGCTCTATGGGAGATTTGTGAGACAGGCGGCCAGGGGGTCAGATGCTGCACAGAGACGCCCCACTGTGAGGTCAGAGACAAGGCAGAGGATGAGGATGGGGAGGGGGGGATGGAGAGAGAGTGAGGTATCGGGAGGGAAGAAGCGAGAGGGAAGGAGAGAGTGATCTGAGGGTCACAGAGAGGGGAGAGGTACAGCTGGGAGGCGGTTGGAAACAGACAGAGGGAGGGGAGGGGGTTGGCATGATTTGATTTAATTCGGTTCAGCTATATTTGTATAGTTTTCTCTGCAGAGGACTCAACAAAGCCCCAAAATCCCACTGAAAATACTGTATGTCTACAGCAACAGTGATGATACCTCATTGACATGAAGTACTGGGCCAGATTCAGGGTAGTATTAGTCTCATTTGGGGGTGAAGTGTGTGTCCTGTATATGGTGTGTGTGTCCATGTATGCATTTGTGTGTGTGGGCTTTGGGGTGTGACGATAGAGGTCACTAGTGTGACAAGGGGTGTCATTCTGCAGTCATTGTGTGTGTGTGTGTCAGTGTGTGTGAGAGTATCAGTGTGTGTGAGAGTGTCAGTGTGTGAGTCAGTGGTGTCTTGTGGTGAGTCAATGGCTGCTGACAGCTGTGGAACATGCAGTCACAGTGCTCCAGTCCTGAGGGAATACCTGACTGGTCCAACCCACAGAGCCTCACCAGACAACGCCGCTGCTGCCCGCTCAATGCCACTCTGACATTTACTCTCACAGGGAAACATCCACACTGAAGGGAACTCAATGCAAAATGGCAGCTCACATACTGTACACGCTGATATTAATTCAATACAAAACAAACAGAAGCCCACTATACAGGTGTATTTTTACCATACAACTGTGTATAATGTGGGAAAAGTGTCAAGTATCAGCACTACAGGAAAAGGAGGGCCGAACACTCCCCCATTCACATCAACGGGGCTGTAGTCGAGCGGGTTGAGAGTTTCAAATTCCTTGGTGTCCACATCAACGACAAACTATTATGGTCCAAACACACCAAGAAAGTTGTGAAGAGGGCACGACAACGCCTTTTTCCCCTCAAGAGACTGAAAAGATTTGTCATGGGTCACCAGATCCTCCGAAAGTTATGCAGCTGCACCATCGAGAGCATCCTTACCGGTTGCATCACCGCCTGGTATGGAAACTGCTCGACATCCAGCCGTAAGGCGCAATAGAGGGTAGTGCGTACGGCCCAGTACATCACTGGGGCCACGCTTCCTGCCATCCAGGACCTATATACTGGGCAGTGTCAGAGGAAGGCCCAACATTTTTTCAAAGACTCCAGTCACCCAAGTCATAGACTGTTCTCTCACTTTACCCCTAACTACATGTACAAATTACCAAGACGAACCTGTACCCCCGCACATTGACCCGGTACTGATACCCCCTGTATATAGCCTCATTATTGTTATTTCATTGTTACTTTTTACTTTCGTTAATTTAGATAATATTTTCTTAACTCTATTTTCTTAACTGCATTGTTGGTTAAGGGCTTGTAAGTAAGCATTTCACAGAAAGGTCTACACCTGTATTCGGCGCATGTGACAAATACATTTGGATATTATTTGATTTGAAAATAGAATTTTCTCATGAGTGCTTTTACCCCAGAACCAAATTCTTCATTACGCTTCACCCACTTCCCTCCTCTTTGTGTGGGTGTGATCTTGATGTCCCCACCATCCACCAGATGGTGTCATTAGGCCAAATGATGTAGATGTCTCTCTGGGTCCCTCTCTCAACACCCCCCTCCCCATTCCCCACCACCATCCATCCATCCCACAATCATGTCTCTCTTTCCATATTTTTCACTGTATCTCGTTTCCACCGTTGTGATTTGATGATATCGAGAACATGTTGAAATGGAATGTGGGAGAGGGGGATGTAACATCTGGATTTCTATTTGGAAAATGTTTTAAATGTTCATAATTGAGAGCGGGTCGGTTTGTGTATAAATTATTGTGACTAAGATTAATATCACTTTATTGCTGAATTACCCACAAGGTCCAACCCTAATTTTACTTCTGCTTTTAACAAACACACGCACATACACATTAATAAATATTTATGTCTGTGCATCTGCGTGTGTGTATGTGTTCGTCACAGCATGCCTAGCCCATTTCCATGCATGTGAGAGTGTGTATTAGTTACTCTCAGTTCAGGGAAGGGTTAATGTTGTCTGTAACAGGATGGATTCCCAAATGGTAGACTATTAGCTGCTGAACTTAATTGGCATGACATGACCCAGGCACCCAGCCAACTGCCTGGACATTCCACAGCTGTGTGTGTGGAGAGAGGGATGGATGGGGATGGAGAGAGAGAGGAGGAGAGGAAGACAGGTAAGGAAAGAGAGAGGGAGTGAGGGAGGGAGGGAAAGAGATGGGGGGATATTATACCTCATCTGTTTATCAGTTATTCTATCTTTTCACTTACTTAGATTTGCTTCCATTCTGTATAACAAATATTTGAGGCCTATAATGTTTTGCATGTGAATAATAATACAAATAGACGATTAAACAGCTTATCACATATGCGTGTTGTGTAGTCAGTTTTCATTACCGGATTGCCTGTATTGTTTTAACTGGTCTGTTTTAACATTTGGACTTGGCTGGGTACAACAAAGTAAGCCTTCCTCAATGCAGTTTTCTGTTGAACATAGGACATTTCAGGGCTTTATCTGGTGTAATGCAGTTCCTCTCTCCTTTTGTTCACATGGATGATCACACCAGTGGCGGTTGGTAACGTTTAAGATGAGGGAGGACGCTACTTTTTTTAATGAGCTTTAATAGCCTTATTTCTATTACAGCATATTGAATGACTGTCATATTCCATTCACCCAGCTTAATGTAACTTCGAGAGGTTTAGGCTACTACATAATACTCCAGTTTTCCCTATACCAATCATGAGGTTGCTACAACCTAGCCTATGAATGAAAGTTTACAACGTAGGTGCAGAGGTCGAGAGAAATTTGAGTAATCAAGGTGACAGACAATGACACATTCAATACCGCCTAGCACACTCTTGCCTGCATCTAGCTGATCTAGGGTGTGATCATTAGTCCAACAATTGCAAACGAGAGTTTCTATTGGACATATTCAGGTATGTGTATCTTCATTCCGTTTGATTCCATTTAAGAAAAGTTTTTCAACAGAATCGGCGGAACGAATACACGCCTGATCACACACAAACACAGTTCACTTTCATAGCAGCCACAAACAAACAGCATGATCATTTTGTTTAATTTCTTCTAGCATCTACACGCTCTCGTCCTCTCACCTTTTCCATTCTCTTGTGGAATTCAGTACACAACACATCAGCTATCTGCAACCAGGCATAAAAACCTTTCCTAGCCATAACCTTCAAATCATTACCGCTAACCACTACACATAGCCGACATCGTTGTCACCATATTAGCTAACATCATAGTCAACATAGCTACTAGAACTAACCTGTTAGTAAACCCGCTACAATCATGCAGTACACTGTAGTCAGCAAGCAGTTTAGCAGTTACACCGGCAAGCCCTGATGGAAATAAATTCATAAACCAAAAGCTTACCCTGACTTGGATGAGTTCCCGTGTTGGATAGCCAGCTAGCTAACATAGCATCCTTCTCTGTTTGAGCTGAGTGTTTGAGTAGGTTAAACTAGCTAGCTGCATTCGCTAGCTAAGTGAAAGAAATACAAAGAAATATAGCTAGCTCTCTCTCTCGGAGTCAACTACTCACCACATGTTATGCACTGCAGTGCTAACTAGCTGTATCTTATGCTTTCAGTACCAGATTAATTCTCTGATCCTTTGATTGGGAGGACAACATGTCAGTTCATGCTGCAAGAGCTCTGATGGGTTGGAGGACGTCTTCAAGAAGTTGTCATAATTACTGTGTGAGTCTATGGAAGGGGTTGAGAACCCAGAACCACCTAGGATTTGTATTGAAATCAATGTACCCAGAGGAGGACGGAAACTAGGTGTCCTCTGGCTACACCATGATGCAACCCTACAGAGTGCTGTTGAGTATACTGTAGACCTTCATTGCAAAACAGTTAGTTTTCATCAATTATTTGATGACATGAATATATTTTGTATAGTTTTATCTAAAAAGGATAACTTTAATGTTTCACTTTTTATTTTTATGAAATTGACTGAGTAGGACGGTCCTCCCTTTCCTCCTCTTGGGAGCCTCCACTGGTTCACACACAGACAGGCACACCTACTACTTTCTTGTTACCTGTGCATATTGTATGCATACACATGCACACACCAAACCACATACACGTTTGTTTTTACCATACTTGTATGGATCAAACAATTGATTCCCATTCAACATCATATTTTCCTTAACCCCTAACTAGAGATCTTTACGGGTCCAAAAGGTTTCCACCTGGACCCGAAATCCATAAATAAATGTTTTTAAATATAGAGACGCGTTCCGAACGGACCGGAGGACAACTAGACCCGTTCTGTATAGACCTGGTAAAATCCAGACCCGTTCTGATCAGAGTTAGGGAAGAAGCATAAAAGTAATTTTTTAAGCTACTTTATTAACCGGAGCTGATAAAGCATGAGCTCCTAGAGAGAGAGAGAGAGAGAGGTGCTGCTCTAGCAGCCTGGGGGAGGGGCCATACTGTGAGCGAGTGACAGGAGCAGAGAGGAGGGAGAGATGAGAGACAGCAACCAACCAAGCCAACTCTCACTATAGTAGACTAATAGCTGCCATAGCTAGGTTATTTATCATCAAATATGATTACGTAGTCCTTGTTTTGACTGTGTCATACCAGGTGAAAGCTGGCTAATGTTAGATAGCTAGGCTAATTAAGCTGGCTAATGTTAGATAGCTAGGCTAATTGAGGCTGCAGTGCATGCGCTTTGTCATCCTACAGTTACAAATATCAACAACTCCAGAATATTAAGTAGCAGCCTACCTGTTGGCTCTTGGTCGTTGTAGCCTATTCTTCTCCTTTAACTTTTAATTCCATCATTTTAATTCCATCTTCCATTGATTAGATATCTCCTAACTTTTTCCCACACACTGAGGCTCTGGACTGTAGCCTATTGCCGCTTTGATGACTTATGATTGGCCAACAACAAGCAATACGCGCCACACTCCACTCTCGTGAAATGCAAGAGAATTATAAAATGTCTCTCTACTGCAGCAGTCGCGTTCGGATCTGTACGGGCCCTTCCAGACAAGTCAGTTAAAATTATACATACCTGAGACCCCTGACAATCATATGAGATCCAACCCAGAACCATGATGTTATTTAGAATTCCCGGATTGAGTCTTGGGTATTCGGGTACAGGTGGATCCACGAAGACCTCTACCTCTAACCCTAAGCCTTAACCGAACCCTAACCTTAACTCCAAACCCTTAACCAAGCTTTTTCCGGTTATTGTAAAACGGGATATGATGTTTATTTGCGTCAACTCAAAAAATTATACTTGAGTATCCAGAATAATAACTGGATATTGGAGTGCATGTAAATCTGGTCAGTGTTGTCCACACTCTCCCGTTCCACAGTTGTTTTGGGCCAGTTAAACAACAGAGCTCCCCCAAGGATTTTACAAACATGGCATCATGAATTTTTCAACATTGACATCCACTGTCTGCCACTCAGCCAGCAGGCACACGCTCTCGACTCTCGCTCTCGCTCTCTCAATTAAATTCAATTAAATTCAATTTAAGGGGCTTTATTGGCATGGGAAACATATGTTTACATTGCCAAAGCAAGTGAAATGGATAAACAAAAGTGAAATAAGCAATAAAAAGTGGATAGTAAATATTACACTCACACAAGTTCCAAAAGAAAAAGACATTTCAAATGTCATATTATGTATATATACAGTGTTGTAGCGATGTGCAAATAGTTAAAGTACAAAAGGGAAAATAAATATGGGTTGTATTTGCAAGGGTGTTTGTTCTTCACTGGTTGCCCCTTTCTTGTGGCAACAGGTCACAAATCTTGCTGCTGTGATTGCACATTGTGGTATTTCATCCAATAGATATGGGAATTTATCAAAATTGGATTTGTTTTCGAATTCTTTGTGTAATCTGAAGGAAATATGTGTCTCTAATATGGTCATATATTGGGCAGGAGGTTAGGAAGTGAAGCTCAGTTTCCACCTCATTTTGTGGTCAATGTGCACATAGCCTGTCTTCTCTTGAGGGCCAGGTCTGCCTATGGCAATCTTTCTCAATAGCAAGGCTATGCTCACTGAGTCTGTACATAGTCAAAACTTTCCTTAATTTTGGGTCAATTGCTCTGTTTTTTTGTTAACTCTTTCCAATGTGTCAAGTAATTATATTTTTGTTTTCTCATGATTTGGTTGGGTCTAACTGTGTTGCTGTCCTGGGACTCTGTGGGGTCTATTTGTGTTTTAGAACAGAGCCCCAGGACCAGCTTGTTTAGGGGCTCTTCTCCAGGTTCATCTCTCTGTAGGTGATGACTTTGTTATGGAAGGTTTGTGAATCGCTTCCTTTTAGGTGGTTGTAGAATTGAATGTCTCTTTTTTGGATTTTGATAATTAGCGAGTATCGGCCTAATTTTATTTTGTGTTTTGCGTTGTACACAAATTATAATTCTGCATGCAGAGTCTCAATCTGGTGTTTTACCCATTTTGTGAATTCTTTGTCGATGAGCGGACCCCAGACCTCACAAACCTGAAGGGCAATGGGTTCTATAATTGATTAAAGTATTTTTAGCCAGATCCTAATTGGTATGTCAAATTTTATGTTCATTTTGATGGCATGTTCCAGGCTGTATCACAACCGGCCGTGACCGGAGTCCCATAGTGCGGCGCCCAATTGGCCAAGCGGGGCTTCTTGCCTTGTCTCTCAGATCGTTCACAGCTTTGTGGAAATTACCTGTGGCACTGATGTTTAGGCCAAGGTATGTATCGTTTTTTGTGTGCTCTAGGGCAAAGATGTCTAGATGGAATTTGTATTTATGGTCCTGGCAATTGGACCTTTTTTGGAACACCATTATTTTTGTCTTCCTAAGATTTACTATCAGGGCACAGGTCTGACAGAATCTGTGCAGAAGATCTAGGTGCTGCTGTAGGCCCTCCTTGGTTGGGGAAAGAAGCACCAGATCATCAGCAAACAGACATTTGACTTCAGATTCTACTAGAGTGAGGCCGGGTGCTGCAGACTGTTCTAGTGCCCTCGCCAATTTCTTGATAAATATGTTGAAGAGGGTGGGGCTTAAGCTGCATCCCTGTCTCACCCCACTGCCCTGTGTGTGTTTATTGTGTACATAGATTGTATTTTTTTCCCCCAACACCACTTTCCATCAATTTGTATAGCAGACCGTCATGCCAAATTGAGTCAAAAGTTTTTTTTGAAGTCAACAAAGCATGAGAAGACTGCCTTTGTTTTGTTTCGTTTGTTTGTCAATTAGGGTGTGCAAGGTGAATACGTGGTATGTCGTATGGTAAAGTGGTAAAAAGCCAATTTGACATTTGCTCAGTACATTGCTTTCACTGAGGAAATGTACAAGTGTTAATGATAATGCAGAGGATTTCCCCAAGGTTTCTGTTGACGCATATCCCACAGTAGTTATTGGGGTCAAATCAGTCTCCACTTTTGTGGATTGGGGTTTTCAGTCCTTGGTTCCAAATTTTGGGAATAAACCATCAACACCACAGGCCTTTTTGGGTTGGAGGGTTTGTATTTAGCCCTATAGTTCATTCAATGTAATCCAGTGGGTTCTTGAAGTCTTTAATAGTAGATTATAAGATTTGTAATTTATCATGTATATGTTTTTGCTGTTTGTTCCTTGTTATAGAGCCAAAAAGATTGGAGAAGTGGTTTATCTACAAGTTGTAGTCGGAAGTTACATACACCTTAGCCAAATACATTTAAACTCCTTTTTTCACAATTCCTGACATTTAATCCTAGTAAACATTCCCTGTTTTAGGTCAGTTAGGATCACCACTTTATTTTAAGAATGTGAAATGTCAGAATAATAGTAGAGAGAAGGATTTATTTCAGCTTTTATTTCTTTCATCACATTCCCTGTGGGTCCGAAGTTTACATACACTCAATTAGTATTTGGTAGCATTGCCTTTAAATTGTTTAACTTGGGTCAAACGTTTTGGGTAGCCTTCCACAAGCTTCCCACAATGTTGGGTGAATTTTTTGTCCCATTCCTCCTGACAGAGTTGGTGTAACTGAGTCAGGTTTGTAGGCCTCCTTGCTCGCACACGCTTTTTCAGTTTTGCCCACAAATGTTCTATAGGATTGAGGTCAGGGCTTTGTGATTCCCATTCCAATACCATGACTTTGTTGTCCTTAAGCCCTTTTGCCACAACTTTGGAAGTATACTTGGGGTTATTGTCCATTTTGAAGACCCATTTGTGACCAATCTTTAACTTCCTGACTGATGTCAGGACATTTTCAACATGTCCCTGATTGAGTCTGTAATACCAACATGCTTCAAGCAGACCACCATAGTCCCTGTGCCCAAGAACACAAAGGCAACCTGCCTAAACGACTACAGACCCGTAGCACTCACATCCGTAGCCATGAAGTGCTTTGAAAGGTTGGTAATGGCTCACATCAACAACATTATCCCAGAAACCCTAGACCCCCTCCAATTTGCATACCGGCCAAACAGATCTACAGATGATGCAATCTCTATTGCACTCCACACTGCCCTTTCCCACCTGGACAAAAGGAACACTTATGTGAGAATGCTATTCATTGACTACAGCTCAGCGTTCAACACCATAGTACCCTCAAAGCTCATCACTAAGCTAAGGATCCTGGGACTAAACACCTCCCTCTGCAACTGGATCCTGGACTTCCTGACGGGCCGCGCCCAGGTGGTGAGGGTAGGTAGCAACACATCTGCCACGCTGATCCTCAACACTGGAGCTCCCCAGGGGTGCGTGCTCAGTCCCCTCTTGTACTCCCTGTTCACCCACGACTGCATGGCCAGGCACGACTCCAACACCATCATTAAGTTTGCAGACGACACAACAGTGGTAGGCCTGATCACCAACAACGACGAGACAGCCTACAGGGAGGAGGTCAGAGACCTGGCCGTGTGGTGCCAGGACAACAACCTCTCCCTCAACGTAACCAAGACCAAGGAGATGATTGTGGACTACAGGAAAAGGAGGACCGAGCACGCCCCCATTCTCATCGACAGGGCTGTAGTGGAGCAGGTTGAGAGCTTCAAGTTCCTTGGTGTCCACATCAACAACAAGCTAGAATGGTCCAAACACACCAAGACAGTCGTGAAGAGGGCACGACAAAGCCTATTCCACCTCAGGAGACTAAAAAGATTTGGCATGGGTCCTGAGATCCTCAAAAGATTCTACAGCTGCAACATCGAGAGCATCCTGACTGGTTGCATCACTGCCTGGTACGGCAATTGCTCCGCCTCTGACCGCAAGGCACTACAGAGGGTAGTGCGTACTGCCCAGTACATCACTGGGGCTATACTGCCTGCCATCAAGGACCTCTACACCAGGCGGTGTCAGAGGAAGGCCCTAAAAATTGTCAAAGACCCCAGCCACCCCAGTCATAGACTGTTCTCTCTACTACCGCATGGCAAGCGGTACTAGAATGCCAAGTCTAGGACAAAAAGGCTTCTCAACAGTTTTTACCCCCAAGCCATAAGACTCCTGAACAGGTAATCAAATGGCTATATTTTTGAATTTTTTGCACTGTTGGTTAAAACCTGTAAGTAAGAATTTCACTACACTATTTCACTAGAATTTCTACACCTGTTGTATTCGGCGCACGTGACAAATAAACTTTGATTTGATTTGAGTTTGAAGGTAGGCCTTGAAATACATCCACAGGTACACCTCCAATTGACTCAAATGATGTCAATTAGCCTATCAGAAGCTTCTAAAGCCATGACATTTTCCAAGCTGTTTAAAGGCACAGTCAACTGTATGTAAACTTCTGACCCACTGGAATTGTGATACAGTGAATTATAAGTGAAATAATCTAGTCTGAAAAATGACTTGTGTCATGCACAAAGTAGATGTCCTAACCAACTTTCCAAAACTATAGTAGGTTAGCAAGAAATTTGTGGAGTGGTTGAAAAACGAGTTTTAATGACTCCAACCTAAGTGTATGTAAACTTCTGACTTCCGCTGTTAATAAGGTATTTCCATTTGTGTTTTTTTTACATTTTCAAAAATTCTAAAAACCTTTTTTCGCTTTGTCAATATAAGGTATTGTGTATAGATTGATGAGGAACATTTTTTATTTAATACATTTTAGAATAAGGCTGTAACGTAACAAAATGTGGAAACAGGGAAGGGGCAGAATGCACTGTGCATGATCAAATTAGATGTTATGTATTTGTTCCAAATAAATGCACTTGACCATTGGGTTTTGTCACTGTGTGTGACATGCACACTGCGTGTTTGTGCATGCACGTTGTGTGTGTGTGTGTGTTTTGGGTGTGGTGTATATTTTGTCTTATGCATAACTTACATTGTCCCCTCTCGACACTGCCATTCACTCCAGCCTTCCACAGAGCCAGGCATTGAAAAAAGCTGTTTTGCACTGCAGCCTGCCTGAATCCCAATTAGTCACACAATTGGCTTTAGCCAAGCAGCGTGATCAGAGTACAGTACATAGCCCAAAGGAAAGTACTGCAGCACTCCACTCACAGGCAGCACCAAGGATGTGCTGGCTGGCTTCATAGGGACACTGACTCACACAGACAAACAGGAGATATACAGTGGAGGTACTGTACATATTTATACGCTTATATACGCCTACACATACAGTATATACATCAACATTATACATATGTCATACACACCATATTGTACAAAATAGTGTTTTATTGTCACATACACCAGATAGCTGCAGTGAAATGTGTTGTTTTTACAGGGTCAGCAATTGTAGTACACCGCCCCTGGAGCAAATTAGGATTAAGTGCCTTGCTCAAGGGCACATAGACAGATTTTTCACTGGCTCTGGTATTTCGAACCAGCGCCCTTTCGTTTACTGGCCCAATGCTCTAACCGCTAGGCTACCTGCTGCCAAATATACCTGTATGTGTGATATATTACACAGTCGTACACATAGAGGAAAGATGGAGCACTGAACAAAGATAGCAACATATAACCAATATATCAATAGTAACATGCATGCAAACCCACAACCTCACAAACTGTATGCAGGCTCACACAAAACGCCACCAGGCATGTATGCTTTATAGAACCCAGAGAGAGAGAGACACACACACACACACACATACAAATATGAGTAGCTGCCAACACAAGTCCATTTGTGTGAGCGAGAGGCGGTAGTGAGATGGAAATGAGCCTGATCCAAGTTTGGATGCTTGTCTTGTTTCCTGGAGATTCTCCACATTCATATCAAAACACAATGACCACCTCAACACACACACACACACTCGCACTTGCACACGCATGTACATATGTACTATGCGCACACACACGCACAAGCTGGCACCATCACCCTGTTTCTAGCTCTTAGCCAACTTTGCAGTATTTTTTGCTGTTGTGTTATTTTTTTAATTATTTGCTCAATGTTTCTTGTATTATTACCTACAGCCGGCAATAACTTTTGGATGTTAGATCAGCGGTCACTCACCAGAAATTCAAGCAGAAATGTTGACTTCCCTGACCTGGATCCTTTGTTTATCAAATGCCGATCGCATTACCACACGAGAATTTTCTTTGGTCATCATCACTGCCGTTTATATTCCCCCCAAGCCGACACGCGGTGGCTCTCAAGGAACTACACTGGACTAAGTGCAAACTGTAAACCGCATATCCTGAGGCCGCATTTATTATAGACTTTAATAAAGGAAATCTGAGGAAAATACTACCAAAAGTCTATCAACACATCTCCTGTGCTACACGCGCAACACAGACCCTGGATCATTGCTACTCTCCCTTTCAGGATGGCTACAAGGCCCTACCCCGCCCTCCCGTCAGAAAAGCATGCCTCCATTCTGCTTCTCCCCATCTATAGGCAAAAACTGAAACAGGGAGCTTTCGTGGTAAGGACTGTTTAACGTTGGTCTGACCAATCAGAATCTATACTTCAAGATTGTTTTGATCATGCAGACTGGGAAATGTTCCAGGTTGCCTCTGAGAATAGTATCGACGTAAACCCTGACTCTGTAAAGGGGTTCATCAGAAAGTGCATAGAGGATGTTGTTTCCACTGTGACGATTAGAGGCAAAACGACAGTACAGGAACAAAGTAGAGTAGCAATTCAACAGCTCAGACATGAGACATACACGGCATTCAGAAAGTATTCAGACCCCTTCACTTTTTCCACATTATGTTATGTTACAACCTTCTTCTAAAATTGATTAATTTCTTCCCCCTGATCAATCTACACACAATAAGCCATAATGACAAAGCCAAAACAGTTTTTTTTTTACATTGTTGCAAATGTATTAAAAATAAACTGAAATATCAAATTTACACTACCGGTCAAAAGTTTTAGAACACCTACTCATTCAAGGGTTTTTCTTTATTTTTACTATTTTATACATTGTAGAATAATAGTGAAGGCATCAGAACTATGAAATAACACATATGGAATCATGTAGTTACCAAAAAAGTGTTAAACAAATCAAAATATATTTTATATTTCAGATTCAAATAGCCACCCTTTGCCTTGACAGCTTTGCACAATCTTGGCATTCTCTCAGACAGCTTCACTTGGAATGCTTTTCCAACAGTCTTGAAGGAGTTCCCACATATGCTGAGCACTTGTTGGCTCGTTTTCCTTCACTATGCGGTCCGACTCATCCCAAACCATCTCAATTTGGTTGAGGTCGGGGGATTGTGGAGGCCATGTCATCTGATGCAGCACTCAGCACTCTCCTTCTTGGTAAAATAGCCCTTACACAGCCTAGAGGTGGGTTTTGGGCCCTTGTCCTGTTGATAAACAAATGATAGTTCCACTAAGCCCAAATCAGACGGGATGGCGTATCGCTGCAGTATGCTGTAGTAGCCATGCTGGTTAAGTGTGCCATGAATTCTAAATAAATAACAGACAGTGTCACCAGCAAAGCACCCCCACACCACAACACCTCCTCCTCCATGCTTTACGGTGGGATATACACATGCGGAGATCACCCGTTCACCCACACCGCGTCTCACAAAGACACGGCGGTTGGAACCAAAAATCTCCAATTTGGACTCCAGACCAAAGGACACATTTCCACCAGTCTAATGTCCATTGCTCGTGTTTCTTGGCCCACGCAAGTCTCTTCTTATTGGTGTCCTTTAGTAGTGGTTTCTTTGCAGCTAGTTGACCATGAAGGCCTGATTCACGCAGTCTCCTCTGAACAGTTGATGTTGAGATGTGTCTGTTACTTTAACTCTGTGAAGCAGTTATTTGGGCTGCAATTTCTGAGGCTGGTAACTCTAATGAATTTATCCTCTGCAGCGGAGGTAACTCTGGGTCTTCCATTCCTGCACTTGAAGGAACTTTCAAAGTTCATAAAATGTTCCGTATTTAACTGACCTTTATGTCTTAAAGTAAGGACGGGCTGTCATTTCTCTTTGCTTATTTGAGCTGTTCTTGCCATAACATGGACTTGGTCTTTTACCAAATAGGGCTATCTTCTGTATACCCCCCCCCCCACCTTGTCACAACACAACTGATTGGCTCACATGCATTAAGAAGGAAAGAAATTCCACAAATGAACTTTTAAGAAGGCACACCTGTTAATTGAAATGCAATCCAGGTGACTACCTCATGAAGCTGGTTGAGAGAATGCCAAGAGTGTGCAAAGCTGTCATCAAGGCAAAGGGTGGCTATTGGAAGAATCTCAAATATAAAATATATTTTGATTTGTTTAACATTTTTTTGGTTACTACATGATTCCATATGTGTTATTTCATAGTTTTGATGGCTTCACTCTTATTCTCCAATGTAGAAAATAGTTCAAATAAAGAAAAACGGCAGCTAGCCTAGTGGTTAGAGCGTTGGGCCAGTAACCGAAAGGTTGCTAGATCGAATCCCCGAGCTGACAAGGTAAAAATCTGCAGTTAACCCACCGTTCCTAGGCCGTCATTGTAAATAAGAATTTGTTCTTAACTGACTTGCCTAGTTAAATAAAGGTACGCTTATAGGTGTTCTAAAACCTTTGACCGGTAGTGTACATACTTTAAGTGTTCAGATCCTTTACTCAGTACTTTGTTGAGGCACCTTTGACAGCGTTTACAGACTCGAGTCTTCTTGGGTATGACGCTACATGCTTGGCACACCTGTTTGATGAGTTTCACCCATTCTTCTCTGCAGATCCTCTCAAGCTCTGTCAGGTTGGATGGGGAGCATTGCTGTACAGCTATTTTCAGGTCTCTCCAGAGAGACTCTCCAACTCAACCATCAAGTTTGCTGATGACACAACAGTGGTAGCCCTGATTACCAACAACGATGAGCCAGTCTACAGGGAGGAGGTGAGAGCCCTGGCGGAGTGGTGCCAGGAAAAAAATCTCTCCCTCAACGTCAACAAAACGAAGGAGCTGATTGTGGACTACAGGAGACAGCAGAGAGAGCACGACCCCATCCACACTGACAGGGCCGCAGTTGAGAGTGCACATCACTGAATACCATGCATCCTCGAGGTCTAAATTAGGATTTCTCACTCAGATATTTTGTAGATTTATAAGGCTGTTTATTCTATCCAAATGTCAATTTTTTTTTACCTCAAAGCATCTATTTTTGTAGGCTTTACTGTGCAAAAAGTCTCACATTTCCTACATGTCATCATGATACCTAAATGCTATTTATCAAGTTTATTCTGCTGATCTGTGTATTTGTATTTCTATGTAGACTACATGACAAAGTATGCTCCTCGAACATCTCATTCCAAAATCATGGGGATTAATATTGAGTTGGTTCCCCTTTGCTGCAATAACAGCCTCCTCTCTTCTGGGAAGGTTTTCCACTAGATGTTGGAACATTGCTGCGCGGACTTGCATCCATTCAGCCAAAAGAGCATTAGTGAGGTCGGGCACTGATGTTGGGCGATTAGGCCTGGCTCGCAGTCGGCGTTACAATTAATCCCAAAGGTGTTCGATGGGGTTGAGGTCAGGGCTCTTTGCAGGCCAGTCAAGTCCTTCCACACCGATCTCAACAAAACATTTCTGTATGGACCTCGCTTTGTGCATGGAATCATGGAAAGGCCCTTTCCTGCTGAACAGGAAAGGGCCTTCCCCAAACTGTTGCCCCAAAGTTAGAAGCACAGAATCGTCTAGAATGTCATTGTATGCAGCAGCATTACGATTTCCCTTCAGTTGAACTAAGGGGTCTTGCCCAAACCATGACAAACAGCCCCAGACCATTATTCCTCCTCCACCAAAATTTACATTTTTCACTATGCATTGGGGCAGGTACTGTTCTCCTGGCATCCACCAAACACAGATTCATCCGTCGGACTGCTAGATGGTGGAGCGTGATTCATCACTCCAGAGAATGTGTCCAATGGCAGCAAGCTTTACACAACTCTAGCCGACGCTTGGCATTGTGCATGGTGTTCTTAGGCTTGTGTGCGGTTGCTCGGCCATGGAAATCCATTTCATGAAGCTCCTGTCGAACAGTTCTTGTGCTGAATCGGTAGTGAGTGTTGCAACCGAGGACAAACGATTTTTTCACGCTACGCGCTTCAACACTCGGCGGTCCCATTCTGTGAGCTTCACGGATGAGCCGTTGTTTCTCCTAGACGTTTCCACTTCACAATAACAGCACTTACAGTTGACTGAGACAGCTCTAGTGTAACAGGGTTGGTTATGTTTCCACTTGCCCCTAAAGAAATGTGTATTTAATGTTCAAGCACTCTTATTGGTTGGTTCAATTCCGATGACAATAAGGCGAGCTGTTATTGGCCCCTCATGCAGATGGGTGGAGATCGCAAAGTCAGGTCTCCCCAGTATAAAAATGTGATGCATGAGGTAGGTCACGTTCTGAATACTGCATTCTATTTTCATATTTTACAATGTGTACATTCCTGATTTATACATGTGTGGGCATATGGTACCTGTTAGGGATTGAGGGGCTTTCCGTGATGTGCTTTGGTATGTGATTGCTGTATATAAGAGTGTTGCACTGACATAATGGTCACATAAGCTCACTGCTAACACAGTTGTTTTCATGCTACAGATTTGACCATCGACAGCCATCAACATCATTAAGCCCTGCACAACTAACATGCTGTTTCCTATTTAATCACAGATAATAAATAACGCTAAACTGGTACCACTGGCTGGGGCGATTTCTTTGAACTAAACACAACGCAAGGAGAGTACAATTAACATCTGTTACACTAGCAGGGCAGAAATTTGACGAACTGACTTGTTGGGAAGGTGGCATCCTATGACGGTGCCACGTTGAAAGTCACTGAGCTCTTCAGTAAGGCCATTCTAATGCCAGTGGTTGTCTATGGAGATTGCATGGCTGTGTGCTCGATTTTATACATCTGTCAGCAACGGGTGTGGCTGAATAACTGAATCCACTCATTTTAAGGAGTGTCGACATACCTTTGTATATATAGTGTATTTTGTAACAATTGTTGGTTCACTAATGTTTTTATTACCACTGTGTACCGCCCTCACACAGCTGTGGTCAATTGTAATTATAATTATTAGGCACCTGCATATAAAAAAAAACACTGGCTTTGGCACATCTTTGATGGTCTGATGAAGGCATAACTGCTGAAGTACGTTAGCCAGCCTGACTGAAAATAAAAAGGAGAAATGAGATTACGTCTTTTTGTCCTTTAAAAAAAAAAACTTTGAGTGCCACCGTTTCCCAATGTTTCTTGAACTTGGGTTTTTATTTAAAGATCAGCTATGGGTCAGCATACTGTTTTACCCAATTTATATGTATATACTCTATTCTAGTCATTGAACACTGGTCACTTTAATAATGTGTACATACAAAATACACCATTATATGTAAATATTTATATACATTCTATGTACATATATTTATATTCCGGTCTTTGACATTGCTCGTGCTGATATCACGTAATTTTTCTGGATTATGTGTGTATTGTGTTTTTTAATTTGCTAGGTATTACAGCACTGTTAGAGATAGAAACGCAAGCAATTCGCTGCACCTGAGATTTGACAAACACATACACACACACACACATTTGTACTTACAGGCTCAACTGTGCATCTCCAAATCAAACAGGATATAAGTGGGATAAACCTAAATGGCAGTGTGACTGAGTAAGTCTCACACATGGCCCTGAGCACGCAGACAGGAAAGGGAATGTCCACATGAACACACCCAAATAGCCAAATGTTTTCTCTGCTAGGTCGGGAGAGGGCTAGGACACAGTACTGGCAAAACACACGGACGCTGTTCACATCATTTTCATTGGAAATGTTCTGTTTACCCAATGTCAACATCAAATCAAATGTTATTCGTCACATTCGCCGAATACAGCAGGTGTAGACCTTACCATGAAATGCTTACTTACAAGCCCTTAACCAACATCCAGCTTGTCCAGAGTTTCACATTTGAAGGGAATGCTTTTTTTTTCAACTGCCATTGTATTTTACTGAATGTATTTGTCCTATGAGTTTGAAATCTGCAACAGTTGATTGTTTGCTACTGTGAACTAGGAGTAACTGCTGTGTTCATAGCAGAGAGAACCTGTCTGGAGCATGGGAGGTGGAGATATTTTCTTTCTCCTTTTAATGGAGTTGTAAACAGAACTATCATTATAGTGAAACACCCTGATAGACTGATTGACTTTCACACACATGGGAGGGAAGGAGGCAACAAGGGAAGAGCAGACAGAGGGGGGTGTAGAGAGAGAAAGAAGAAGTGGGGGAGGTAGAGAGGTATTATTTTTTAACTTCTGTGAGTGTAATGTTTACTGTTAATTTTTATTGTTTATTTCACTTTTGTTTGTTATCTAATTAACTTGCTTTGGCAATGTTATTATATGTTTCCAATGCCAATAAAGCCCTTGAATTGAATTGAGAGAGAACGTGTGTGTGTGTGTGTGTGTGTGTGTTGGGGTGGACAGGCACACAGAAAGTGAGCGATAAAGAGACATGGGGTAATAGAGATGGAGAGAGCGAGGCAGAAAGAGAAAAGTAAAGGGGGTACCTAGTCAGTTGTACAACTGAATGCATTCAACCGAAATGTGTCTTTCACATTTAACCCAACCCCTCTGAATCAGGGAGAGAGAGAGAGAGAGAGAGAGGTGAGTCACTGCTCTGAGGGTGATATAGGCAATGAGGTACAGGGCCAAAGGTGGCAAACACTTACTCATGGAATAGGCTTCATCTAGCGATCGATGCTTACTGACAAGTGTGTGTAACTCTCTGTGTGTTTATGTTGATGTGTATGTGTTTGCGTGTGTGTGTATGACTGCGTGCATGTGTGTGCAGCAGATAACACAGTCATAGACAGGGACAACACTGTTTCAAACGGGGAGGCTTTCAAAGCAGACAGCTGGAGTGAGTTCAAAGCTCTGGGTTCTGAGACCTCTGCATTGCTTTACAGTAACATGTTATAGAAATACAGACTACAGAATACTGCATCAACAAACGTTAGTCTCTGCAACTAATCTGTAGGTTCCAGATGCAAATAAGTATAGTAGAGAGACTCCTCGCTGTCTTAAATCTTCTTATGTTGACAGAATAAGAAATACACACATACATCATATTCTGTTCATGGCATGGAATGGTCTCATCTGAAGATACTGTAAACAGAATAAGTCCAGCTTTGAAATGAACATAAGGGTAATTTTTTCAGTCTCCCTCAATAAAATTCTCATATTTTATTCGGACTGTGGACACGAGTGGGAAGCTTACCTGCTCAGCTTGAATACAGCAGTAGGAATAGAAGAATTTAAATTAACGGCAGAATTTACTGAGCATTTATGTAGCGTGACTGACAGCGTGAGTTGATGAAGGCATGTGTGTGTGTGTTTGTGCAGAATAATTGGAACTTCAATGCCCACAATCCTCACAGGCTCCCAAGTGGCGCAGCGGTCTATGGCACTGCGTCTCAGTGCTAGAGGCGTCACTTCAGACCCTGGTTTGATCCCGGGCTGTATCACAACCAGCCGTGATTGAGAGTCCCATAGGGCGGCACACAATTGGTACAGCGTCGTCCGGGTTAGGGGAGGGTTTGGCCGGGGTAGGCCGTCATTGTAAAATGCGTATTTTTTCTTAACTGACTTGCCTACTTAAAAAAGGTTAAATATATATTTTTAAATAAATTAAAACTCCCTCTCCACTGCCCACAGCCAGTCATTGACCATCCAAGCCATCATTGGTCAAACTTTTCGAATGATGTCAAGACCCAACGTGGGACAAAGTGGTGCCTATTGGCTAAAGCAGGCAGCACGCTTGACCAATCAGAGAGCATTTACACAGTTCGACAGTGGCAAGCTTTTAAGGTGGTCCTGAACTATTACGGTATGTACTCGTTTCCTCAAATTGAATCATCCAAGAGGGTATCAATGCCTCGACGATAATGTTGGTCTGTCTCGTCACAGTTATGTTTTCTTTACAGCTAGGGCTGTTCTTTTAATCTTATATCTGTTTAAACTGGTTCTTTTTTCGTATTTGATTGAGTGAACGTATTTGATGGCGCTTACTGTAGATAACAAACTAAATGTGTGAATTTTGAAAGAAAAGCATGGATAACTCACTTGTCTAGGTTTATAATTTCAACTGCCATCAACGAAGGCAAATATGATTGCAATCTGATACAGTATAGCCCACGGCGTGCACGTCTATAGAAATATAATAATGTTGCTGCGCTGTTGACTAAAGGTAGGTTATGATATCATTATGCACACTGTGGTCACAGGTAGGTTCGAAGCTTTCCTGAGAGGTGAGATTGATGCAGACTAAAAACATGTAGACAGAACTTTAGTCATTAGGAAGATGCCATGAAATTACTATAAAAATTGCTTTTATAGGCCAATCCTGAATGCAGGTAGTCTGATTAATCAGGATGTAATACACAATAATTGGTATATACAACCTGAAACTAATGCCCGCAAAATCGTGTAAATGTTCCTTACAAGCCAGAATGTTTAATACAATTACAAGTTACTCACTTGTTCTGTGTGGTTTGTCTTTCAGCTGCTCGACATTTTTTACTAAATATCCACAGATGGGTAGTCATATTGTTTACCCAACCTTTCAGAGATCTGGTAGATATATGGCTTGGCACTGAGGTAAAATTATTTTATGTTGGCTATTTCGTTTTCTCTCATCAATAGCTATTGAACCAAGCATTCCATTAATTTAATTTGAGATTTTTTTTGTAGATTGAAATCCGATTTTTTTTTGTGTGTGTATTGTTCTCCATCCCCTGATTCAGACTATACAATTTTCATTGGGATTGCATGCTGGGTTCAATAGCTATTTACGAGAGATGATCCAGTATAAAACTAACTGACTGAACCATATACCTCTACCAGCTCTATAAAAAGTTGGATAAACAATACTTTCCTGTGAGTATTTAGCCTCAATTCAAGCAGCTGAAGGACAAACCGCACAGACAACCGGTAGAGTACGTTTAAATGTAATCTTATTCAACATTCTGGCTTGTCAGGAACATTTAGACGATTTTGCAGGCATTTGTTTTAGGCTGTATATGCCAATTAATTGTGTATTATAGCCTGATTAATCAGACTAGCATGCAGGTAGACTACTCATACAGAAAGGATTTTAATGTATTTGTTTTTGTGTGTGTAGATCACCATCTGACATCAATCAAGTTCATACAGTATGGTAAGATATGAATAAGAATATAATATGCAAATTTGACTTGCTTAAGTAGATTATACAGTGCAAGAGCGGGTAGTGGGGTCAGTGAAGGAGGGGTTATCGATTTGTTATTCTAAAACTGGACAGTTTTATCTCGATCTCTTCATTCGAAGACTCAATCATGGACACTTACTGACACTGATGTATTGTTGTCTCTACCTTCTTGACCTTTGTGCTGTTGTCTGTGCCCAACAATGTTTGTACCCTGTTTTGTGCTGCTACCATGTTGTTGTCATGTTGTGTTGCTACCATGCTGTGTTGCTGCCATGCTATGTTGTCGTCTTAGGTCTCTCTTTATGTAGTGTTGTGTTGTCTCTCTTGTCGTGATGTGCGTTTTGTCCTATATTTTATTTAATTTATTTTTAATTCCAGCCCCCTTCCCCACAGGAGGCCTTTTGCCTTTTGGTAGGCCGTCATTGTAAATAAGAATTTGTTCTTAACTGACTTGCCTAGTTAAATAAAGGTTAAACAAAAAATAAATATGATTGAAGTCGTATAAGGGCCGTATCAACTTGAGTATGGAGAATCACAAACACTGGTCAAAAACAATGGTACCACCTACAATAGCTGACCACCATACTGAGTGACCACTATACTTAGGTGTTCTCAGGCACATCTCAAGGTGCCTGTGTAGACATGAACACAGTCATCCATATTTAGCCAGCACCCAGCCCTGTTTATCCAGCACCACCCAGCCAGCCATGTGTAGACTAGACAGCCCATCAGCCTATCAGCCCTGAACCCTGTGTTCCCGATCAGCTCTCTCAGGGAAAACAGACTCAGAGTCATGTGAATAATTACCTGCCTAATCCCTGCAATTAGATAACTATGATTAGTGCAATCCCCTACCTGCCTGGGTGGAGGGTGAGGGAATACTTACCTCAGGGAGAGGAGAGAGAAGGGAGGGAGAGAAATATCTAGGGGGCAAATGAGTTGTGGATGATGAAGTGTGTGAGATGAAGAGATGGATGGATAAAGAATGAGAGAGGGGAGTGAGGGTTAGTTAGGGATATGAATAACTCCAGTTACGGACTGTAAGAGAGAAAGATTGATGTGCAGCACAGTTCGGTATTAACCTGTTATTGTGAGCTTTAGTGTACCAAATGCCTTAGTTACTGTAAACATTTGTTGTGTAAAAATGGAAAGAGCTTTACTTGTTACTAGGTGACCTCTTTTTCAAGATGCTGTAAGAGTGCGTGTCTGTCTGTGTGCTTTTTCCTGGTAAGAGTCTTGGAAGCGATGAGAGGGGGATATTCAATCGTAAGGGATTAATTCCTGGTTGATCAAGTTCAACAGTGAAGCCGCCCTCTGTAAACTCATCAAGCCTATAGGCAAACAGTGGGAGTATAGACTTATGGCTTTAAATAACAATCTGGGCAGAAAGAACCGCTACATTTATTAGTATGTCTTGAGACATTTTTCGACATTGTATGTTTAACATAGCCTATATTTTATAGACCCAGTTCTTTGCTAAGGATACATTTATCTACTGAAAGGACTATTTTCTTCTTGACGTTCAAATAAATACAGGGGTATTGAAATCTCTCTCTCTCTCTCTGTGTCATCAGTGTGTGTGCGTGTATGAACTAGAATACTGACATACCTTTAATCTCTTCAGAATAACTAATTATGCGTTTGTGTGTGATTTTGTGTTTGCATGAGGGGTTCGTTTACGAGTGTGTGTGCACGTATCTATAACGATAGTATCTATAACGATAGTGTGTAAGGATGTGTCTTTCTGTTTGCGCCTGTCTCTTTGTGCATGGCTGATTGCTTTGTCCATCTGACTACAATTGAAAGGGGATCTCTATCTATCTCCATGTCGGTGTGTCTCTATCTCAGCCGCTCCACCTTAAGGGGAGCTTTAGCAGGTTGTCTTGTTTATGTTGAAGCCAACAGGCACAATATATTACAGTCCAGGGCTCCCTGCTGAAAATCCTACTGGATCTTCTAGTGACCTGCTGTTCTTTCCTGCTTTCCTGTTGTTGTTTTTTTAGATTAAAAGCAAAGCTCGCTCTCTGTCATAGTTTTTCTCCTTCTTTTTTTTCATGTTGTATTCCAACAGACAACACAACCCTTCAGTCTAAGGTTCTGCTCTCTCCTATGAGAAGAAGAGGGACTGGAGGAACTGTAGATTGTAGGTGAATGTGGATGGAGGAGTGTAGTGTTTGTATTTTGTTGGAGGGGTTGGTGAAGGGACAGGAAAGGAGGAGTACTTGGGTGTAACGCTCAAGCTTCACTGCCATGTCAGTGCGTGTGGACTCTAACTGATCACAGAGCGAGAGAGACGGAGAGAGAGAAACGAGAGTGAGACTTTGGTTACACAGAGGAAACGGGAAGAAGGAAAAGGAGCCAAAGTGTTAGTGTGGGGATTCATTTTACCGTGAGACTCGTTTGACGGATGCACTGACAGAGCTCTCCCAGCTGTGTTGACAGGCTCCGTGTCGGACAGAGACAGATAGAGCAGAGCTGAACGGAAAGAAGAGAAGAGAGCAGGACGGTGCAGGAGGGAGGACTGCTCTCTCCAACCTTGCCTGAGACCAGACCAAAGCAGGGGGGAAGATCTGGACTGGGCTGTGTTCCTAGTGGTGGGCAGAGGAGTGGAGGGCCAGGAGACAGGCTCTGACCTGATAATCAAACAGACTGAACATCTCTCCTGGGATCATGTACCCTCAGGGCAGGCATCCGGTAAGTTGCCCCTCTTTTTCTCTTTATCTGACTACTGCTCAGGGACAGAGATAGAAACAGGGACTACACTGAGAGGACAGAGACATGGAACAGTTAGGGTGTATGAAGAGATTCCCTCTAACACACACACATACACAAACACATGCATGCAGTCACACACACACACACACACACACACACACACACACACACACACACACACACACACACACACAGTGAGAGTCAGCTATGCCACCCACACAACTACCTCTCAACAGCACCTGGGTGCAGCTGACAGGGGAAAGACAGGGTGTGTGTGTGTGTGGTTTTACTGTCCTTGTGGGAACATTTCGCCAGTCCTCACACGGAAAAACGTCTATTTTAGGCGTAGGGGTTACAATTATGGTTCGAATTAGGGTGAGGTTAAGGTTAGGGTTGAGGTTAAAGTTAAGAAAAATCGGATTTTGAATGGGAATCAATTGTTTGGATAGTAAAACAACGTGTGTGTGTGTGTGTGTGCACTCTGTGTTTATGTGTCCAGGGATATAGTGTGTTAGAAGGCAGTGGAAGGTATTCCCATTAGTCCCCTCTCTCCCTACCACCCTCCTCTCATTATTTACTGAACTACAGTGTTAGGAACTGAAGGATGAAGCTGGAAGAGGTGATGGGTTTGACCGTACATGTGAGAGAGGCGGATAGAGAGAAACGAGGTGTAGTTATATATTTTTTTAATTATTATTATTTGTTTTTTCTTTTTCTCCCTAATTTTCGATCTTGTCTCATCGCTGCAACTCCCCCCAACGGGCTCGGGAGAGGCGAAGGTGGAGTCATGCGTCCACTGAAACATGACCCGCCTAACCGCACTCCTTAACACCCGCCAGGTTAACCTGGAAGCCAGCCGCACCAATGTGTTGGAGTACAACACCGTTCAGCTGGCAACCGGGGTCAGCCTGCAGGAACCCGGCCCGCCACAAGGAGTTGCTAGATCGCGATGAGTCATGTAAAGCCCCACCGGCCAAACCCTCCCCTAACCCGGACGACGCTGGGCCAATTGTGCACCGTCCTATGGGACTCCCGGCCATGGCCGGTTGTGGCACAGCCCGGAATGAACCGGGTCTGTAGTAGCGCCTCTAGCACTGCGATGCAGTGCCTTAGACCGCTGAGCCACTCGGGAGGCCGAGGTCTAGTTTCTATAGTCAGATTTGTTGTCCATGTCTTTGTATCTGGTGCAAATGGGTCAGCGAACACTTAGCTTTCAGCCTGCAATCAATCACAGAGAATTATAGGTGACAGTTTCAGAAGAGGAGGCATGTGAAATCAATTATATGTACAGAAATAATGCAAATCAGTGGAATAAAATGGAAGCAAGATTGAGAGAGAACCAATGCATTGTGAATTAGAAATTTAAATGAGTAGGAGATCACACTGGGAATAGGACTATACTCAGTCACAGTTCAGAGGTTTTGTTCAGAGTTGTACAGTGTTTGATAAAGTTCGGTCCCAGATTGAGCCAACCTTAACAGATCAATACATACTGCTGTTGCCTGTGTAATGGGATCTATAGCACAGAGTGAGGGTGCAAGGAACATGTGCGCACGTGTGAGCTTGAGGGAGAACGAGGAAAAGAGGGTGACTGTGTAGACTTTGAAATAGCCCCTTGTACCTATTACTGTCAAGAGACTAGTTTCTTTGCGTCTCATTTTCCAAAGGTAGTCATGTTTTGTGTGTATACCAAGCCTCATCTTGTTATACTATTAATATCCTATAAATTAATGTCTTATTTTGTATCAAATAAACATATCAATGTTCAGATAATTTAAACGTCAGACTCACTGGACTTGGCTAGCGGTATCTGTATACATCCTGTATTCACCATCCGAGACAAAAAAGAGGAGGAAGGGCCTCCGTCTCTCCTGTCACTCACAATGTCACTGGCCTTTTGAAATGATAAGTAACTGGAAACATAAACCACATAGGCATGGCAACAGCACTGTGTTTTGTTGACTCCTATGGCAGAACGGAGACATTGTTATCTGTTCAGTGGTCCTCCTAAAGGGTTAAACCCAGGGCTGCTTTACAAGGCAAACAGAAACACATAATTGGTTCCACTGGATTCTTGTGGCTAGTGTTATCTGAAGTGAGGGACTGCTCTGTGAACTAGGGTTGGGTGATGCCAATCTTTGTCACGTGATTATGTACTCATTAAACATCATGATATACTCTGGTATATCCCGCGATTGCCCCCCCAGAAACACGTTTTTCAATGATCCCACCATGAGCTTGCATGCTATGAGAGGGATGAGATATATCCCCACATTGACAAAATATATTTAGTGGACCTGTGCCACGAAAGAGGTGTGTGTGGGCATGTCTGTGTGTGCTGAAACGTGCAGATAGAGCGAGTGACACAGTCATAGAGCCTCGCTGGCTGTGCATCGTGCAATGGGTTGTAAATCATCACGGGCTGCAGACAGAGCAACTCTGCTGTCCTCAGAACTGGATAATTATAAACTGATTTGCATTTTGGCCTAATCCTCTCTTATTAGGCTACTAGGCCTTGAAGGTAGGTTGACATTGCTAGAGTAGTATGGAAATAGGGTCAGGCCAACTAGGTTACACATCGTTTTATTTCATATTTCGATTTTTCCATCTTGGTATTGTTTGCTCAATGTCACTTATTTGTCATTTTAGAATAAAGTTGTGATTGAAAATAGCATAGACACTGACTTACATAATTGTTCCCATTTAAATGTAGGACATTAAACACAGAATATTTGTGAAATACTTTCATAACTGAATTTCTCTTAATGCTTTTATGTTATTTACATTATTAGGATTAGGCTTTTGGCATCAATGCATTTTATGTCATAATGCTTTGCTCAACAGTCAGGTTTGTAGAAATGTCATGCTATTGTTTGTTCTTTCTCTTATTATTACATAAAGCCTACCATATTTGTAGGTTATTCAAAAACAACGTAAAAGGTACTACAAATATGATTTGTATTTTTGCATTGTAATTTTTGAAAATGTCCATAATATATCTGCAGTAATAGTGGAATGATAGTGTTTCACAGTATAACTTACCTGCCAGTGTTGTGATATTCGCCTATTGCTGGCTTCTGTTGTCAAAATAGGAAAGCTGTGTTATCTAGTGGAAACCGGGGAAGGGGCCAATGTAGAAATCATTGTCATTTCCTGCAATTTCAGTTTATGTGAGGAAAAAAAGCACTAAATAGTGTGGAGAATCATTGTACCGTCTAAATCACTGTGAAATATATTTTCAATAACAACAAATATCGTTTTTACATCTGTTTTTAAAACTGTTGGACGAAGCCGAAAGTAAAAACTGAAGCTATGTTAAAATGGGATGAGGGGGAGATTTGTTTTGAATGTAGCCTTGTGTTCTTGCAATTCACATAGCTTACACAGGGGGAGAATTCTAAATGTAGCAACTTTTAAAACTTTCTGAGAGATTCATTGTTTGATCATGGAATCATGACAGCGATGGCTGTCAATCATCCTCAATAGACGATACTATCGTAATATCGCCCACCCTACCGTGAATCGCCACCCGCCCAGGCCAAGAACAATAAACCAGGCTGTGAATGCTTGAGCTGTCACGCCCAGAGTTTCCGCAGTTACCAAACACACATTTCCAACCGCCGCAGCAAGAGCCATGGGAGGCAGACCTGAGAGTGGACAGATGGTGGGATGGACACCGTCTTTATCTACGTAGACAGAGTAGGTAGCACACGACCACTGCTACCCCCCTAATGAGTTTAAAGTTAGTGGTATGGTAGGTCATCTGGTAATATTTGTGTTAAAGCTAAAGTCTACTTTGAGGTCTGTGAAACACTAGCTGATTCTCAGTACGTGCACTGACCTAGACCACTCTGTCTTTACCTGTAGGGACTCAAAGCATGGACTGAAATGAACATGGCATTACGCTATGTTAAACACAGAGGGAATCCTTGTAGTTTACATGTTGTTGGTGCAGTTGAGGTTTTTTTTTTTTTTTTTGGATGGAGCAGGCTTCAGTGGTGGACATTAGCTCCTCCCCCCCAGAGACTGTTGTGATAGGTGTCTGGAGAGCTCTGGCCCTGGACTGATCCTGATCTAATGGAAGTAGACTCACACCGGAGGGGACTTCCCGCAGGCAGACAGGGACACGGGTCCGGTGTGTGTGTGTGTGTGTATACGGCAGGGACACGGGTCCGGTGTGTGTGTGTGTGTATACGGCAGGGACACGGGTCCGGTGTGTGTGTGTGTATACGGCAGGGACACGGGTCCGGTGTGTGTGTGTGTGTGTGTGTGCGTGTTTACGGCAAGGACACGGGTCCGGTGTGTGTGTGTGTGTGTGTGTATACGGCAGGGACACGGGTCCGGTGTGTGTGTGTGTGTGTGTGTGTGTGTATACGGCAGGGACACGGGTCCGGTGTGTGTGTGTGTATACGGCAGGGACACGGGTCCGGTGTGTGTGTGTGTGTGTGTGTGTGTATCGGCAGGGACACGGGTCCGGTGTGTGTGTGTGTGTATACGGCAGGGACACGGGTCCGGTGTGTGTGTGTGTGTGTGTGTGTGTGTGTATACGGCAGGGACACGGGTCCGGTGTGTGTGTGTGTATACGGCAGGGACACGGGTCCGTGTGTGTGTGTGTGTGTGTGTATCGGCAGGGACACGGGTCCGGTGTGTGTGTGTGTGTGTGTGTATACGGCAGGGACACGGGTCCGGTGTGTGTGTGTGTGTGTGTATACGGCAGGGACACGGGTCCGGTGTGTGTGTGTATACGGCAAGGACACGGGTCCGTGTGTGTGTGTGTGTGTGTGTGTATCGGCAGGGACACGGGTCCGGTGTGTGTGTGTGTGTGTGTGTGTGTATACGGCAGGGACACGGGTCCGGTGTGTGTGTGTGTGTGTGTGTGTATACGGCAGGGACACGGGTCCGTGTGTGTGTGTGTGTGTGTGTGTGTGTATACGGCAGGGACACGGGTCCGTGTGTGTGTGTGTGTGTGTGTGTGTGTGTGTGTCTGTGTATACGGCAGGGACACGGGTCCGGTGTGTGTGTGTGTGTGTGTGTGTATACGGCAGGGACAGAGAGCCTACTACTAACTGCTTCACCAGGGTGCCGTTGTTACAGCTGGGTGAGTGAGTGCAACTCTACATTCTGTTCTCTGGCAGAGCTGGAGTGGCAGCAGAACAGTTCATACTCGCCATGACTATTCAGGGTGGGCAGAGAGTAGATTTTAACAAACTGTGCTTTTTAAGTATTAGTAATCTCTCATCTGCCTAGTAAATCTAGCCTGAAGTCTGGCCTCTGTGTTCCACCTCCTGACTATTAGGCCCATATTAATACTCTAGCTTGGAGCTGTGTGTACTGGGTCTGGTCTCACTTCTCTGCGTCTCGCAGGGTAACACTTTGTTTTTACAGCCAAGTAAACAAACCAACGCCAAATATCTGGCTGCACAAATCACATATGTTCCCTTAATTAGGTTAGGGTGAGTGGTGGTGTGCGTGCGTTCGCTCTCTCTTGCTTTTGGGTTGTTTTCCTCTGGATACATCTATAATGTGGAGCTTGTTGTTCTGTTCGACGCCTCAGGATTTTAATGAAATACAGGTACATCATGGATATTTTCTTGCAGATGTAACCATCATTTTCATCCATACTGTTACCTGTTTACATTTCCGATAACAAGCTGGTTCTTATGAAGTATGAACACATCAATCCAAATGAACTGTGCACTCCAATCCTAATGCTCATTCTCCCCTCAGTCAAAGCCTTTGTTGGTTTTTATAAAAAGAGCTGATCTGACCAAATTTTGGATCCACTCCAAGACCTCTTTTCACTGCCAATCCCTCCATTTCTAATCCAGGATTGTATGGCAGTGGCTTTTGCCTCTCACCACAATGTATTGTGACTAAGTGACAGGCTGGCAGGTGCCATGTTATCAAAGGGCGGCAGGTAGCTTAGCAAGTAAGAGCGTTTGGCCAGTAAACAAAAGGTTGCTGGTTCGTATCCCTGTGCCGACTAGGTGTCTGTGCCCTTGAGCAAGACACTTAACCCTAATTGCTCCTGTAAGTTGCTCTGGATAAAGAGCATCTGCTAAATTACTCAAATGTATCAAAACCTTCAAGTGTTAAAAGGAGGGCTCCGTTCCAGCTAAGATGCTGCTGCTGACTGCCTTGAAAGTGTGTGTCCTGATCCACTACTCTTTTTAGGACTTTGGTGGGTGTTTCCCATCCTGCTAACCATAGTCCCTACAAAGCCGTGCCTCCTGGAGCCTGCTATCCACCAACCAGCCTTTCCACAGGACAGACCCAGACCAGAGCTCTAGAACTCCTGCAAGAAGGAGAAGCGATGGACAACAGACCGAGAGGAGAGAAGGGGACAGAAGAGATGGAGACAACAGACCGAGAAGAGAGAGGGGGACAGAAGAGATGGAGACAACAGACCGAGAGGAGAGAGGGGGACAGAAGAGATGGAGACAACAGACCGAGAGGAGAGAGGGGGACAGAAGAGATGGAGACACCAGACCGAGAGGAGAGAGGGGGACAGAAGAGATGGAGACACCAGACCGAGAGGAGAGAGGGGGACAGAAGACATGGAGACAACAGACCGAGAGGAGAGAGGGGGACAGAAGAGATGGAGACACCAGACCGAGAGGAGAGAGGGGGACAGAAGAGATGGAGACACCAGACCGAGAGGAGAGAGGGGGACAGAAGAGATGGAGACACCAGACCGAGAGGAGAGAGGGGGACAGAAGAGATGGAGACACCAGACCGAGAGGAGAGAGGGGGACACCCAGAGGAGAGGAGAAAGAGTGGAGGGAAAAGGAGTGATGTGGAGGACACCCCCACCCACACAAACATATACACACACGTCCCCTACACCCAAGATCACATTAACACTTCCCTCCTACACTTGGTACTCTTCATCTATTCATGTGCCTTTACCCTAAATATTTCACCAGCAGATGATTCTTTCATGCCCCTCTGAACATCTCTCTCCCCAGCCTGTCTGAAACAGAGAGTGAGTGAGAGACAGAGAGAGAGCAAGAGAGGGAAATGGAAAGAGAAAGACTGAGGGAGAGAGGGAGCGGGCGGGGTGGCAGAACAGAAAGTGTGCCACAGAGCAGACTGACGCTCTGCAGTCCCGATCAGTCCCAGACCCACATCTGTTTCAGCCCAGAAACAGCGGCCTAAATCAAATGTTTCCCCCAGTGATTGATGGAAAGATTAGGGGGAGTGATGAGAGGACGGACGGAGGGAGTGGGGAGGGCTGTGGCCCGGCTGCCGGCTCTGTACTGTTATGTGATCTCCTAGCCCAGCCCCACCCATGGATAATCCTTCTGAATTCTCGGCTCAACTTGCTCCAGTTCCAGCTCCTCTCAATTGTGATTGAATGCTGTCGCCCCACATGGCTGGCCTGTCTGTCTACCCCCTCCCTCCTCTCCTAGATTAACCGGATCTGTTTGGTGTTTCAGGATCCCCCATGCTGTCTGACACCACCAGGGCCCAACTGAGCCACACTGAGAGAGAGAGAGACCACCCTACCCCCTACACCCCCTCCCTCCCCCAGGATGCTCTGAGACCAGAACACGCTGGGTCTGTAGTTATATCGCTCACAACCTGACCCATACAGAAAACCTGACTACATTGAGGAATGTGTTGTTGTGAGTGCTGATGTAAAATGGACAGTAGTCGGTCTGGAATGTGGTCCACTGTCTATTGGTCAGAGGATTTGTGAGGCCATCTCTAATCTACTGCAGTCTATCTCCCTCCCCCGCCCCTGTGTGTGTGTGTCAGACCAGTGTGGTATGAATAAAGGTCAGTGGGGCTCCGTCGGCAGCCACCCTTCCCCCTCCGGGGTTGTGTACTGAGTTGAGGCCGTCGGTCCAGGAAGCCGCCACAGCACTAGGCACAAACTGAGCTGCACAACCCGCAGCTTAATTACTGGAAAACCCACAGAGTGTCTGACCTCCACCATTAGCCTAATTGAAATTTAATTGAATTTCCTTGTCTAGACTAATTAAGCTCCTACTGAAACCTGCAATCTTTTAGCCACCTAGCTAGCCTCTGGACAGACAGGGTTCGCACCCTATTCTGTGGAAAGAAAGGGGGAGAGAAGTTAGAGGGTAAAGAGGTGGAGCGGAGAAGGGCAAAGGGGAGAGGTCTGGTATTGGCTCTCAGGGGTGGGTGTGGTGAGAGAGATGGACAGATAGAGTTGTGCAGACTATAGTCCGGTCAGGTGAAGTATTACAAGCATTTCGCCAATAAAATTTGATTTGATTTAAAGCAGCCTATGCCACTGATCTGGAGCATGTGGTTGAATAACACTGACATGCATTATCTTTTTAGCCTCAGTTGTGTGCATGCATTTTTGCGTACGTGCGTCCCAGGCTTTTTGTGCATAGCCCTCATTTAGCACAAGGGCTTGTTGCATGTCAGCTCAGCGTGTGTGTACGCACCTGTATGTATGTATGTATGTATGTATGTACAGTGGGGCAAAAAAGTATTTAGTCAGCCACCAATTGTGCAAGTTCTCCGACTTAAAAAGATGAGAGAGGCCTGTAATTTTCATCATAGGTACACTTCAACTATGACAGACAAAATGAGGAAAAAAAATCCAGAAAATCACATTGTAGGATTTTTAATGAATTTATTTGCAAATTATGGTGGAAAATAAGTATTTGGTCACATACAAACAAGCAAGATTTCTGGCTCTCACAGACCTGTAACTTCTTCTTTAAGAGGCTCCTCTGTCCTCCACTCGTTACCTGTATTAATGGCACCTGTTTGAACTTGTTATCAGTATAAAAGACACCTGTCCACAACCTCAAACAGTCACACTCCAAACTCCACTATGGCCAAGACCAAAGAGCTGTCAAAGGACACCAGAAACAAAATTGTAGACCTGCACCAGGTTGGGAAGACTGAATCTGCAATAGGTAAGCAGCTTGGTTTGAAGAAATCAACTGTGGGAGCAATTATTAGGAAATGGAAGACATACAAGACCACTGATAATCTTCCTCGATCTGGGGCTCCACGCAAGATCTCACCCCGTGGGGTCAAAATGATCACAAGAACGGTGAGCAAAAATCCCAGAACCACACGGGGACCTAGTGAATGACCTGCAGAGAGCTGGGACCAAAGTAACAAAGCCTACCATCAGTAACACACTACGCCGCCAGGGACTCAAATCCTGCAGTGCCAGGCGTGTCCCCCTGCTTAAGCCAGTACATGTTCAGGCCCGTCTGAAGTTTGCTAGAGAGCATTTGGATGATCCAGATGAGGATTGGGAGAATGTCATATGGTCAGATGAAACCAAAATAGAACTTTTTGGTAAAAACTCAACTCGTCGTGTTTGGAGGACAAAGAATGCTGAGTTGCATCCAAAGAACACCATACCTACTGTGAAGCATGGGGGTGGAAACATCATGCTTTGGGGCTGTTTTTCTGCAAAGGGACCATGACTGACTGATCCGTGTAAAGGAAAGAATGAATGGGGCCATGTATCGTGAGATTTTGAGTGAAAACCTCCTTCCATCAGCAAGGGCATTGAAGATGAAACGTGGCTGGGTCTTTCAGCATGACAATGATCCCAAACACACCGCCTCGCAACGAAGGAGTGGCTTCAGAAGAAGCATTTCAAGATCCTGGAGTGGCCTAGCCAGTCTCCAGATCTCAACACCATAGAAAATCTTTGGAGGGAGTTGAAAGTCAGTGTTGCCCAGCGACAGCCCCAAAACATCACTGCTCTAGAGGAGATCTGCATGGAGGAATGGGCCAAAATACCAGCAACAGTGTGTGAAAACCTTGTGAAGACTTACAGAAAACGTTTGACCTCTGTCATTGCCAACAAAGGGTATATAACAAAGTATTGAGATAAACTTTTGTTATTGACCAAATACTTATTTTCCACCATAATTTGCAAATAAATAAATTAAAAATCCTACAATGTGATTTTCTGGATTTATTTTTCTCATTTCGTCTGTCATAGTTGAAGTGTACCTATGATGAAAATTACAGGCCTCTCTCATCTTTTTAAGTTGGAGAACTTGCACAATTGGTGGCTGACTAAATACTTTTTTGCCCCACTGTATGTATGTGTGTGTGTTTCAGTAGTATGTGATTCCCTCACGACACTTCCATCCCCTCAGCTATAAAGTGCCCAAGAAAGGGAATGTAACTGAACTGAATGATTACCGACCCATAGCACTCACCCCCCGTCATCATGTGGTGCTTTGAGAGTCTCGTCAATGACCACATCACCTCCTCCCTCCCTGACACACTCGACCCTCTCCTCACCACAAAGCTCAAAGCAACTGGGTCCTGGACTTCCTGACGGGCCACCCCCCAGATGGTGAATGTAGGCAACGTTAACTCCTCCACATTGATCCTCAACGCGGGGGCCCCACAAGGTTGTGTCCTCTGTCCCCTCCTGTACTCCCTGTATACCCACAACTGCGTGGCCTCACACAGGTCGAACTCCATCATCAAGTTCGCTGATGACTCGACAGTAGTAGGCCTGATTACCAACAATGACGAGACGGCCTACAGGGAGGAGGTAGGCACTCTGACGGCTTGGTGCCAGGTATACAACCTCTCGCTCAACGTCAGCAAAACAAAGGAGCTGATTGTGGACGTCAGGAGGAACCAGGCTGGGCAAGTCCCGATCCTCATCAATGGGGCTGCCATGGAGACGGTCAAAAGTTTCAAGTTCAGGAGGCTGAAGAAATTCGTCCTGTCCCAGAGGGCCCTCCGTGTTCTACAGGAGCACCGTCGAGAGCATACTGTTGAGCTGCATCACAACTCCCCCGCCGCTGACCGCAAGGTGCTACAGAGGGTGAAACGCTCAGCCGAACGCACCATTGGGTGCACACTGCCTGCAACACCAGGTGTCGCAGGAAGGCCAAGAAGATCATCAGGGACCCCATCCACCCGAGCCACGGACTGTTCATCCCACTTCCATCACTCAGACGCAGGCAGTACAGGAGCATCATGGCAAAAACAGAAAGACTGGCCAATAACTTCTACCCCCAGACCATCAGGCTGCTGAATAGCCACCACTAGCTAGCTACCTAGTCCCCCGCCACCCCTTCCCGGTTATATCGCTCTGCCTCTAAAACAACATCCCTGCTGTGTTTGTGTTCCCCCAACTACACAGCGAGGGGAACAACACCTAAAGTGCTTCAGACGGGCTTCAGGGGAAAGCAGGGTTCTCCTGGGGGGCGTTTGTTGAGATTCTTTGCTTTTAGCAGGTGAAAGACAGTGCCGTTTTAATGTTTGTGATTCACCATGAGTTATTCATTTGACGTTTTCCCTTCTCGGTGCTTTGTAGGCAAGAATACATTAGCAAAAAGCATCCTAGCAGAGGAGAGGGAGGAGAGAGATGCTAATGTGAGAGGGAGAGGGAGACAGTCATTAGGAGAGAGAGAGGAGGAGGAAAGGGGAGAGAAGAAGAGGGTGGTTGGAGAGAGAAGCGTGAGAGAGTGTTTGTGAAAGAGGGGTGCGGAGAGATAGAGAGAGCAAGGACAATGGTTTATAATGTGTGTTAAAGTGACCTTACTCTCCCTTCTTCTTTCCTCTCCTTTCTTTTCTCTCCCCCAGGTCCCTATTCAGCCTGGCCAGTCTTTCAAGTTCACAGTCCTGGAGACCCTGGACCGCATCAAGGAGGAATTCCAGTTTCTCCAGGCTCAATACCACAGGTGCTATATACTCACTCACTACCCTCCACCTCACCCTTATAGACTATACAGTTAGTATATATCTTCAGACACACAGATACATGGATAGCACAGACTTTTACTTCTATCGTGTGTTGATGTTTATGACATAAATTAGACGCCATACAGTGGGGGGAAAAAAAGACTCAACTTGGATTTCCATCTCTGCCACTGCACTACCTATATTGGGCTCCTGAGTGGCGCAGCGGTCTAAGGCACTGCATCTCAGTGCTTGAGGTGTCACAACAGACACCCTGGTTTGAATCCAGGCTGTATCACAACTGGCCGTAGTCCCATAGGGCGGCGCACAATTTCCCCAGCGTCGTCCGGTTTTGGCCTGTGTAGGCCGTCATTGTAAATAAGAATTTGTTCTTAACTGACTAGCCTAGTTAAATAAAAATAAATAAATATATGTATCTGTATTTAAAAAGGAACTATATTTGTGTGATATCATATATCATAAACATCAATACACAATAGAAGTAAAAGTCTGTGCTATCCATGTATCTGTGTGTCTGAAGATGGGAGTCTGAGGATTGTGTCCTATATGAATGTGTGTACTATATGAATGTGTGCCCCTCCTCTCTCTAAAGGACTGGGGGATCCCCCTGGGAACCACTGTCACACTTCTACTGCTCCACTTATTAGTCTGTGGAATAGTACACGTCAGGCTTAATAATACTGCACATGATGTTTGTGAAAGCCAAGGATGAGTGCAGTGAACTATATGGTTGATATAACACAGTCATACACAGGTCAAATGCAGGTAGAGATTCTAATCTTATCCATCATAGTCTACCTGGCAGGGTGCAATCCTGGTCCCAGATCTGTTTGTGCTGTTTTATCGACTCCTACGCTCGATGTCACCTGCTAGCAGGGTGTGGTGATATTGGTCTATTCTTCCATATCATAGCAGAGTGTCTGTTTTATCAGAGTGATAGCAGAGAAGAGTTGACCTCTAGACAGTGACCTTGGTGCTGAGAGCCCAGCTTCACACCATGAGCTGAATACTCATGGCCGTAACTCTCTCGGTCACAGCAGTGAACAGTGTGCTGAAACTAGCATTGTTCTCCCACTGCAGCCTGGATCCCATCGGTCTCTCTGTCAAATTGATCTAGAACCATAACCTTTTTTCAGCTTTGACACAAAGGAGAGATTTAGGTTGAGCTGCAGCAGGGTAGGTCCTGCCTTAGATCAGTTTGTTGACACGTGTGTGTCCCTGCATGTATGTCTGTGTGTTTTCCCTCTTTCACCGCAGCCTGAAACTGGAGTGTGAGAAGCTGGCCAGTGAGAAGACAGAGATGCAGAGACACTACATCATGGTAAGTTCTATTCTATTTACACCACCGCACCACCTCTGGTTCACAGGCATCAATGAGACAACGTGGAGAGGGAAGGCCCTGTCTCAGTCTTGCTTTACAAATATACCCTCTCCACTACACCAACATAGGAAACTATCTACCCTAGGGATGGGCAACTCCAGTCCTCCAGGGGCCGGAGTGGTGTCAAATATGTCCCCCATCCCTAGCAAACACAGCTGATCAGGGTTAGTTGATTATTGGAGTCAGGTGTGTTAGCTGGGTCTGTGGCAACAGTGTGACACCAATCAGGCCCCCTGAGGACCGGAGTTGCCCATCCCTGATTCTAGCTTGTTGAGGAGCATCATCTTGAGTTAGGAAGATGAGACTCTGACTGTCCAAAAGCAGAACATGTCCCTCTCTCTGTCTCTCACTCTCTCTCTACTCCCTCTGCAACAGCTTGAGCCCCTCCACATCAGTCTGTCTGCCTAAAGACATATGTTATTAACTATGTCTATGGTACAAACACAGTGAGGACAACCTGAATATGATATGAACCATCTGCTGAGCAGCTCCCATTTCATCAATGAGAGAGAGCGAGACTGAGACAGAGAGAAGGAAGAAAGTGAGAGACTGTCTGAGAGAGAGATGGAAGGGCAGTGCACAATGGTATACAGACAGACACTACCTCAGACTAAGAGTATTCAGACTGTTCTCTGTGACTGTGAGAGGTTGTACTTTATGGATGATTTCACGTTTGCAGGGTTTGATGGATGGTTGAGTTGGCGGTAGTTGGATAGATATGTAGGAGCTCCAATATGAGGAGAGACTACAGTGTAGTCTGTGTTATAGACTGGGGGACAGTCAGCAACATTTTATCAATCCTCATGCATACATACTAAATGTCATGACCTTTATGACCAAAGGACTGTTGGTCAACAGCAGGAAGGAACGTCTGTGAATGAAGCCTTTTCCATAGTGTTGGACTCCCTGGTCTCCATAGAGATGGAGGATAGCTGGGGCAGGTGCGATATGCATGTACACTCTTAGAAAAAAAGGGTTCCAAAAGCGTTCTTCGGCTGTCCCCAAAAGAGAACCCTTTTTTGTTCAAGGTACAGTAGTACTCTTTTGGGTTCCGTGTAGAACCCTCTGCGTAAAGGGCTCTACATGGAACTCAAAAGGGTTATATCTGGAACCAAAAAGGGTTCTCCTATGTAGACAGCCGAAGAACCCTTTTAGGTTCTAGATACCACCTTTTTTTCTAAAATGTGTATATATTGCATGTAATGTACAGTGCTGTGAAAAAGTATTTGCCCCCTTTCTGATTTTCTCTATTTTTGCATATTTTTGATACTGAATGTTTTTGGGGGTATTTTATTTGGATCCCCATTAGCTGTTGTGAAAGCAGCAGTTACTCTTCCTGGGGTCCACAGATCTTCAACCAAAACATTAGATAAAGGGAACCTGAGTTAAAAAAAAAGATTTATATTTATTTCATTAAAGTTATGCAAAACCCAATTCCCCTGTGTGAAAAAGTAATTGCCCCTTTACACTCAGTAACTGGTTGTGTCACTTTTAGCTGCAATGACTCCAACCAAATGCTTCCTGTAGTTGTTGATCAGTTTCTCACGTTGCTGTGGAGGAATTTTGACCCACTCTTGGATACAGCACTGCTTTAACTCTGTGACATTTGTGGGGTTTTAAGCATGAACTGCTCGTTTCAAGTCCTGCCACAACATCTCAATTGGCATTAGGTCTGAATTTGTTGCTTTTTAAACATTTTGATTGTGTGTTTTGCATTATTGTCTTGCTGCATGACCCAGCTGTGCTTCAACTCACAGACAGATGGCCTGACATTCTCCTGTAGAATTCTCTGATACAGAGCAGAATTCATAGTTTCTTCTATTAAGGCAAGTTGTCCAGGTCCTGAGGCAGCAAAGCATCCCCAAACCATTACACTACCACCACCATGCTTGACCGTTGGTATGAGGTTCTTACTGCGGAATGCAGTGTTTGGTTTTCGCCAGACATAATGGAAGCCATCTTGTCCAAAAAGTTGACTAAAGTTTGCCAAGAAGCACCTGGATGATCATCAAGACTCCTGGAAGAATGTTCTATGGACAGATGAGTCAAAAGTAGAACCTTTTGGACGACATGGGTCCCGTCATGTCTGGTGAAAACCAAACACTGCATTCCACAGTTAGAACCTCATACCAACGGTCAAGCATGGTTTACAAATCAAATCAAATTTTATTGGTCACATACACATGGTTAGCAGATGCGAGTGTAGCGAAATGCTTGTGCTTTTAGTTCCGACAGTGCAGTAATATCTAACAAGTAATCTAACAATTCCCCAACAACTACCTAATCCACACAAATCTAAATGGGTGAATGAGAGTATGTACATATAAATATGTGGATGAGCAATGGCCGAGCGGCATAGGCAAGGTGCAATAGATGGTATAAAATACAGTACATGTGATATGAGTAATGTAAGATATGTAAACATTATTAAAGTGGCATTATTTAAAGTGGCATTATTTAAAGTATCATTGTTTAAAGTGACTAGTCATCCATTTATTAAAGTGGCCAGTGATTGGGTCTCCATGTAGGCAGCAGCCTCTCTGAGTTAGTGATTGCTGTCTGATGGCCTTGAGATAGAAGCTGTTCTTCAGTCTCTCGGTCCCAGCTTTGATGCACCTGTACTGACCTCGCCTTCTGGATGGTAGCAGGGTGAACAGGCAGTGGCTCGGGTGGTTGTTGTCTTTTGATCTTTTTGCCTTCCTGTGACATCGGGTGCTGTAGGTGTCATGGAGGGCAGGTAGTTTGACCCCGGTGATGCGTTGTGCAGACTGCACCACCCTCTGGAGAGCTTTGCGGTTGAGGGCGGAGCAGTTGGTGTCCGTCGGTGTCCGTGACGTGGCTGGATTTCTTTTTGTAGTGTGTTATTTCCTGTAGACCCTGCCACATACGTCTTGTGTCTGAGCTGTTGAATTGGGACTCCACTTTGTCTCTGTACTGGCATTTCGCTTGTTTGATTGCCTTGCGGAGGGAATAACTACGCTGTTTATATTCAGCCATATTCCCAGACCTCTTTCCATGGTTAAATGCGATGGTTCGTGGTGGTGGTAGTGTGATGGTTCGGGGATGCTTTGCTGCCTCAGGACCTGGATGATCCAAAACACACAATCAAGTCTACATGAAAATGGTTAAAAAGCAACAAATAATACGTTTTGGAATGGCTTAGTCAAAGTCCAGACCTAATCCCTATTGAGATGTTGTGGCAGGACTTGAAATGAGCAGGTCATGCTTGAAAACCCACAAATGTCGCTGAGATAAAGCAGTTCTACATTGGAAGAGTGGGCCAAAATTCCTCCACAGTGATGTGAGAGACTGATGAACAACTACAGGAAGCATTTGGTTGCAGTCATTGCAGCAAAAAATGGCACAACCAGTTATTGAATGTAAGGGGGAAATTACTTTTTCACACAGGGGAATTGGGTGTTGCATAACTTTTGAATAAATAAAATAAGCATTCATTTTTTTTGTTATTTGTAAACTCAGATTCCCTTTATCTAATATTAGGTTTTGGTTGAAGATCTGATAACATTCGATATCAAAAATATGCAAAAATAGAGAATCACAAAAGGGGCAAATTATTTTTCACAGCACTGAATATTGATGTACATACAAGTTATGTAGAGTAGCCTATGAATGGCTGGGGTTGAGGTTAGCTCTGAGGAATGGTCTCTACCATCTGTGTCTGTGATGTATACTGTATTGGCAGTGATCTGGAGGGAGGGAGTGTAAGGAACTGAAAGTGAGAAGGAGGGAGATTGAGAGGGAAGGAGAAAGGCAGGGACAGGGGCTCAGGAGTGAGAAAGTGAGAGAAAAAAATGGAAAAGAGAGACTGAAAGAGAGGCAGCCAGACAGAGAGATACAACACCAACAGAGAGAGACAGAGAATGACAAAGACAGAGTGGCTGAGATGGAAAGGGAGGAAAAGAGAGGGATAGAGAAAGAGAGCGTGAGCACAGACACGTAAATAATGTGAAGTAACAAGGTCTCTGGCTCCACAGTGGAGCTAACCCAGAAGGCTATATTTAGGTAGTTAGACAGTAGCCTTAAGACTTGTTTGCACAGGCAGTCCAGTCTTTCTTTAGACTGCTCCTATCATTCATTATTCTGTAACTTTAAAAACAAGGTATGGGATGCACCCGCCCGCTAACGTACTACTTCCAGGGAATGACTTACTCGGCTGATGATGTTGAGTATGGAATAGACATCAGGATTAATTTGGAATGTTGCCTCCATAAAACAAGGTAAAAGCATAAGTAGGCAGCAGGGGTTGGGTGGTGTTTTATACGTTTGATTAATGCACTCGGCAGCTTTATGCATAAGCTACAATCAGCAAAAAAAGAAAAGTCCCTTTTTCAGGACCCTGTTTTTCAAAGATAATTTGTAAAAATCCAAATAACTTCACAGATCTTCATTGTTTCCAATGCATCAATGACCCATAAACAATTAACTACTTAGGGAGCAGTGGGGCGCTACTCCCGACACTACCCGGTGAAATGTGAGGCTCCAAATTCAAAATCCAAAAGTTGAATTATTAAACATTCATCAATATACAAGTGTTGCATAGTCATCAAAAGCTCTGCTTCTTGGCAATATCACAGCATTGTCAAATTTCAAAAAGGCTTTACGGCGAAAGCACAACATTTGATTGTTTGAGGATAGCCCCTCTCATATTTTATGCATTAGCATAAATCCATAACCAACGCGGGCCTCAAAAAACGCATAAAATCGCTGATATAAAATCCCTTACCTTTCGAAGAACTTCTGCTGAGGGCTTCCCAAGTGTCCAACGAAAAGTCATTTATTATATCCTTAAATCTCAGTTTGGTTTGGCGCGTTATGATCAGAAAATCCACTGTTGAGTTGCCCATTGAACCGTGAAGAGAACACGTTCAAATTATACCTATACACTTTCTACAAACAAATCAAACATCATTTTTTATGTATCCTTAGGTATCCTTTTGTGTATTTTTGCTGTAATATTTAAATCGGATGATAACGTGAACGATAGGAAAGAAAAATAAAGTGGTGCGTGTTCACAATCTCGCGTGCGTCAAACCTTGTTTACAAAAGTGGTCCTCTGACTTCTTTCTGTTCCTATCCGTTCTGGTAACTCCTAGAATTCCCAGTCTTTGACTGTTGACATCTAGTGGAAGCCATAGGTACTGCAGTCTCAGTCCTACATAACATTGTATGCAGTAGGCACAATGGAGAAGATGGACATTTACAAAAAAACTGCAAATCCGGATGGATTTTCCTCGGGTTTTTGCCTGCTATATCAGTTCTGTTATACTCACATACATTATTTTAACACTCTTAGAAACTTCAGAGTGTTTCCTATCCAATAGTACTAATTATGTGCATATCCTATTTTCTGGGCCTGAGTGGCAGGCATTTTACTTTGAGCACGCCAGACTCTCCAAAACCGTCACCTATGCGCCGCTCCCTAAGAAGTTAATGAACATGCACCTGTGGAACGGTCATTAAGACACTAACAGCTTACAGACGGTAGGCAATTAAGGTCACAGTTATGAAAACTTAGGACACTAAAGAGGCCTTTCTACTGACTCTGAAAAACACCAAATGAAAGATGCCCAGGGTCCCTGCTCATCTGCATGAACGCGCCTTAGGCATGCTGCAAGGAGGCATGAGGACTGCAGATGTGGCCAGGGCAATGAATTGCAATGTCTGTACTGTGAGACGCCTAAGACAGCGCTACAGGGAGACTGGACAGACAGCTGATAGTCCTCGCAGTGGCAGACCACGTGTAACAGAACATCACACCTGCAGGACAGGTACAGGATGGCAACAACAACTGCCCGAGTTACACCAGGAACGCACAATCCCTCCATCAGTGCTCAGACTGTCCGCAATAGGCTGAGAGAGGCTGGACATCACCGACAACAACATCGCCTATGGGCACAAACCCACCATCGCTGGACCAGACAGAACTGGCAAAAAGTTCTCTTCACTGACAAGTCACGATTTTGTCTCACCATGGGTGATGGTCGGATTCGCGTTTATCGTCGAAGGAATGAGCGTTACACTGAGGCCTGTACTCTGGAGCGGGATCGATTTGGAGGTGGAGGGTACGTCATGGTCTGGGGCGGTGTGTCACAGCATCATCGGACTGAGCTTGTTGTCATTGCAGGCAATCTCAACGCTGTGCGTTACAGGGAAGACATCCTCCTCCCTCATATGGTACCCTCCCTGCAGGCTCATCCTGACATGACCCTCCAGCATGACAATGCCACCAGCCATACTGCTCGTTCTGTGCGTGATTTCCTGCAAGACAGGAATGCCAGTGTTCTGCCATAGCCAACGAAGAGCCCGGATCTCAATACCATTGAGCACGTCTGGGACCTGTTGGATCGGAGGGTGAGGGCTAGGGCCATTCCCCCCAGAAATGTCTGGGAACTTGCAGGTGCATTGGCGGAAGAGTGGGGTAACATCTCACAGCAAGAACTGGCAAATCTGGTGCAGTCCATGAGGAGGAGATGGACTGCAGTACTTAATGCAGCTGGTGGCACACCAGAGACTGACTGTTACTTTTGATTTTGACTCCCCCTTTGTTCTGCGACACACAATTCAATTTCTGTTAGTCACATGTCTGTGGAACTTGTTCAGTTTATGTCTCAGTTGTTGAATCTTATGTTCATACAAATATTTACACATGCTAAGTTTGCTGAAAATAAACGCAGTTGAGAGTGAGAGGACGTTTCTTTTTTTGCTGAGTTTATATGGATCCCGTCTCTGTTAGATATGGAAGCCGTCTCTGTTAGTCTTCTGTGGTAGTCTACAGAGACATGGACATACACACACGAGAGGGTGTCTGCGGGTGCCTTGTTTCTGGTTGTTGTATTTATAATTCATGGGGCTCAGATTTCACAGCTCTTATTGAAATCTGTGTATTTGCAGCCATTTTTATCCCAATATCAAATAATTTCTGGGTAACAATTAAGTACCTTACTGTGATTGTTTTCAATTAAAATGGTAAAAAAGGGTCCTCCCGAGTGGCGCAGCGGTCTAAGGCACTGCAGTGCTTGAGGTGTCACTACAGATCTGGATTCGATCCTGGGCTGTGTCGCAGCCGGCTGTGCCCGAGAGACACATTTGGTCCAGCGTCGCCTGGGTTAGGGAAGGGTTTGTCCAAACCAGAATGTACTTATCCCATCGCACTCTAGCGAATCCTGTGGCGGCCTGGGCCCATGCACGCTGACACGGTCGCCAGGTGTACGGTGTTTCCTCCGACACATTGGTGCGGCTGGTTTCCGGGTTAAGCAAGCAGTGTGTAAAGAAGCAGTGCGACTTGACAGGGTCATATTTCGGAGGACGCATGGCTCTCGACCTTCGCCTCTCCCGAGTCCGTACGCGAGTTGCAGCGATGGAATAAGATAAAACTACCCATTTGGATATCACAAAATTGGGGAGAAAAAGGGGTAAAAATAAGATATAAAAAAAACCAGAAATAGCTTCTTAGCAAAGGGCAATTTCTCAAGCAAGAACTTTGCTAGGACATCCCACCCAAACAGGCTGAAATTCAGGCAGGGTATTCAAAGGGCGTTATCATAATGTTCACAATTTCACAATATTATTCCAACTTCAAAACACAGGAAAATCAAGTTTTTGGCTGCCCTGGGCCTAAATAAGAACACATTGTTTTACTGTCTAATCAGAGAATGAGAGGTGTCTGTCAGTGTCAGGCCTGAGACAGGGAGACAGAAGAGGTTGGCATATGTCTGTGTCATTTCTGTGGGTTTGTGTTTAGTATTTGTGTGTAGTGTTTCTGTTTGAAATAGAGGGGGTCTGCAGTTTTAATGACCATCCATGTGGTCACATGCACTGTATGTTCATGTGTGTTTGCGTGCTACACATCCCCGTAGGGGGAGGGGTGTTCGTGAGGGGGGTGGATTAATGCACTACTCTCAGCCGCTTACTCCACCCCCAGCTTATCTGTCTGATTCAGCCTGACAAACTGTGCTCTCTTCAGGAACATTACAGTCACAGATTGCGAAAGAGAGATGGAGAGAGAGGGAGTGTCTGAGTGTCAGAAGAGGGGAGGGGAGGAAGGAGAGAACCAGGGCAGATGGGGAGAGGGGAAGGGTAGAAGGATAGAATTGTAAAAGGAATGCACCCCGGTAAGCTAACTGTTTCTATGATATATGATAGTGCGAGCTGAGGATTTAGGGAGAAAAAGAGGGGCCAGGAGGATTGTGTTTTAAGAGTCTCAACCTGCCTGGACTGTCTGGTAACATGTAGGAACACAGCAGAACACACATATTTACAAAGATTGGCTGCGGTGGCTCTATCAACATTTGTAAGCAGAATACCACCCTGCATCCCACTGCTGGCTTGCTTCTGAAGCTAAGCAGGGTTGGTCCCTGGATGGGAGACCAGATGCTGCTAGAAGTGGTGTTGGAGGGCCAGTAGGAGGCACCCTTTCCTCTGATCTCAAAAAAATCCCCTGTGTAGTGTGCCGTCTTTCGGATGGGACGTTAAATGGGTGTCCTGACTCTCTCTGGTCACTAAAGATATCATGGCACTTATTGTAAGAGTAGGGGTGTTAACCCTGGGGTCCTGGCTAAATTCCCAATCTGGCCCTCATACCATCACAGTCCCCATAATCATCCCCAATTGGCTCATTCCTCTCCCCTGTAACTATTCCCCAGGTTGTTGCTGCAAATGAGAATGTGTTCTCAGTCAACTTACCTGGTAAAATAAAAATATGCCCCTCCTACTCTAGGCCCAATAAGAAAGGCTACTCCAAGGTAAATCCATTTTGGTTGGGATTTGGTCATATTTCTCCAACTCTGATGATGAACCAAGAAGTAAAGACTTTCTGTCCTAAATCTACTTAGAGTTATTTCTCTATGTGGAGTTAACAGAGCTAAAAGTCAGACCTCACTAGTCTTAAGGACATGTGAGAACAGCTTGCTAATGAATGTATTAATACACGGATGGTATCTGTCGGTGTGGGAGGAGAGAGAGAAGTGGAAAGACGCACCACCTGAGGGACGCTGATAAACAATGCAGTCTACGTGTATGCACACCCACACGCACACACACACTCACACACATACCATTTAGCCAAATCACCTTGGATTAGATGCACTCCACAGAGAATCTTCTTAAGTCTGGAGATTTAACAGAATAGTAAAGACACAGGCTGGCTGGTGAGACACTTTGACACTCACTCAACACGATGAGTCACTGAAATGGAGGAAGGGCAAACGAGAGCGCATACACTCAGAGAGAGAGAGAGAGAGAGAGAGAGAGAGAGAGAGAGAGAGAGAGAGAGAGAGAGAGAAAAAAAGCTGGTTGAGTGAAATGATGGACTGACTGCTTAATGCGTTGGTTGCTCAGGTGAATGTGAGGGTTAGAGAAAGGAATAGAAAGACTGGGGGTGATGTTGATGGTTTAGGACTAGAGATTAGTTAGCCAAGGACTTGCTTATGGTAGTCCATCGTATCTGATGATGACTTACACTTCTGAGTTAACAGTGAATTCTTTGACTGTGGAGTCCAATCCGAGATCCACAAACTTTATTGCAGGTGGGGCATATGCAGTCTGTGTTGGCGGGGGCAGGCATGGTTTTATGTTTCCTGAGCTGTTTTTTCCAGCGCAGTTGGTGTTGGGTGACCATGGCCCAAGCCAGCGCAGTTGGTGTTGGGTGACCATGGCCTCCATACTCTTGCAGTTGGTATTTCTGTATAGGGAACACGGTCGCACCAGGTGATTCCCAGAATCCGCTGCAGACATCTTATGTGGAATCGCTCGAGCTGTTTGTTGTGGCGACTGTAAGTGATCCAGTCTTCACAGCTGTAATGAAGTGTGGTGATGCAGACGGCTTGATAGATGGGGACTTTGGTGTGGAGGTGGAGATCCCTGTTTTGGAAGACCCTGCGTCTGAGTTTCCCGAAGGCAGCAAATGCTTGCTTGATCCTATTTTAAATTTCGAGGTTGATGCTGCAGTCCTCTGAGAAGATGCTGCCCAGGTATTTGAAGGACGGGACTATTGTCAGTGATTTATGTTCAATGGTGAAGACAGGCATGGTGGGTGGAGGGACGGATCTCCATTGACAGACCACCTCTGTCTTGGTGTTGTTGATAGACAGTCCCATCCTGCTATAGACCCTCATAGACGCTACAAGGACGGACTGAAGGTCTTCTGGAGTGTGGGCCACGAGTACAGTCATCAGCATACTGCAGCTCAAGAACCCTCTCAGTCAAAACCTTGGTGGTTACTTGGAGCCTCCTTATGTTGAATAGGTTTCCATCCAGTCTGAAGTCCACCGCAACATTGTGGAAAGGCTGGGTGACACATAGGAGGAAGGTGTTAAAGAGGACATGTGCCAGCACACATCCCTGTCTCACACCGATGCTGACTCCTGCCCTCCTATGGCCATCCGAGCCATCATCCCATCATGGAACTGGCAAAGGATGTTGACATATTTGGCAGTGGTCTGTAGGAGAGTGCTGATTAAGTAGTGCTTCAAAGTTGTCAGCCCACCTCATCAGGATCTGGTTTTGGTCCTTCAAGAGAGTCAGACGGTCGGCTGTTTTCATGGGGGTGATGGAGAGAATTCTAGGGCCATAGATAGCTTTAATTGAGTTGTAGAAATTGTGCATGCCGTTATTGTAGGATATAAATTTGGATTTCTTGTTCCTTATTCATCCACCATTCCTTCTGCAGAGCACGCGAGGTTGGATGTACTTCCTTCCGTGATGCACGGCATTGCATGCGAAGGGTAGCAGATGTGGGGCTGTTGAGAGTAGCCTTGTGCGCTTTGTGCATATTGTCCAGTAAGGTTGTGATGCTGTCAGAGTTCTCATCGAACCACTCCTGATGTTTCCTACCTCTGTAG